>JAZKJV010011044.1:622500-1040770 GCA_037367405.1 Ottelia alismoides
GAAAAAGATTTTCCAAAATACCTTACTTTCGTAACACTTTTTATCTTTTCAAAATATTTCTCCCTCTTTTTATCATATCAAAAGGTAGGCAAACCAAAAAGAGTCGCTGGAGGATGTTTAATTTAAGTTGAGTATAAATAAAACAAGTTTGAGAAACAAGATTTTACAGAGTATAATCTAAGTTGAGTATAAATAAAGCAAGTTTGAGAAACAAGATTTTACAAAGTATAATCATGAAGGTTATTAATTTTTTTAGCACATGCAATCCACGAGTAATTTCCAAATTGAGTTCAAAAGTTTGTAGAAAAAGGGTTCTTAACTTATTTTCGAGAATCATCTCTTCAATTCAGCAACTATTAAAGATAGACATATGACCTAACTTACAAGAGTTCAGTTTTAGGACATGCATAAGTCGAAATTAAGTTTTAATATAGTAAAGGAGGGATAATGTCTAAAAGTTTGCTCGTGAAGATGATGATCTGGTTTTATACCATATATGTCAGACCATGTAGAGGAAAGAAATAGACCACCCTTTCTAGACACCTTTTTTTGGAAGGTTATGAAAACTTTGATAAATTTTAGAGGCATTTATATATCCTCAAAATATTAAATTAGAAAATGTAGATAAATAATTCATGTCAAATCTGAGGGAGTAGGATAAGACAAGGATCAATAATGCTTGCTTTATCTCTTTGTTATACTAGAGAGAAGGGGCATGGGACTAAGCTAGTGGTGCCAGCTAGGTCTAGGATGCGGGGACTTATGCTCTGTGGGACGGAGGAAGTAGTAAGAAAGACCTTAAATACAGATATATCCTAATGAGAACCATTCTGATTGTCTCAGGTTAGCCCCACAGAGCCTTGTTGTGGTTAAAGATGAAGGAAGGCATGTGCTCGATTTTAGAGCCCGAATTCCTAGACTAGGCACCCATGATTTTCCTTTAGAGATTGTAGCTCCTTAACCTCTTACTGTTTTAAGCATCTATTGCTAAAATAATGTACTTGGGATTTACAAAGGATATCAACTAAGATAATTAACGAAAGTTAAATAAAAAGTTTAAAACACTCTTTAAAAAAACAATTCAATGTATTCAGTTATAGATACCAAAAAAGTCATGGAATCTTCTTATTAGCAAAAAATATATACTAGATGATATGCATAATATATTAAGAAATAAGCATCTAACAACTCATACAAAGTTATGAAAACTTTAATACATACAATAATCAATATAAAGAATGATGGTTTAAATATATGTTACTATGATAAAGCTCGTTTTTGCATGCTTGATCTCTGTAATCAAGATGTATGTCTTTCTAGAGATCGCATCCATGTATATTGTGGAGGTTCGATTTTTATATTGGATCTTTGGACATCCATTCTCTTGGATCTTTGATTTCTAGATATTTTGAACCTGCAATTTTTTTTCAAAAACTATTTTTGGTTTTATGCCTTCTTAGGTCCACAAGGCTTATTTGACTTCTTCCAAAAATATTCAATCTTTTGAATAAGTCTACCTTTAGCATTATTATCATAAATAAATGCAAAATGCACTACCTTCTTAGGTACTGATTTAGGTTAATATCATATTCTGTATTTACTAGAAGATGAGACTTCTCTAGAAAATCGCTTTTCTAGATTTTTTTATTACTAGATTAATCAAAATCATGTATATGTATCTATTTAAGAGTCTACATAAATTTTTAGATCAATTATTTTATTTTTTAAACAATTAATCCCATTAAGTTAACTTTTTTTCTTAATAAAAGAATGATTTGATTTGTTTGCAGCAGCTAAAAATTTTTCAACAGTAACTTTTCATTCTCAAAATACTCATCTTATTTTCTTATTTTCTCTTTTTATTTAAAGTATGCTTCAAGAAGTTCATCGTAAAAATAATGTTTGTTTTATTTTCAGATAGTTCATCTTTGAAATTGCATTCTTCAATGTTTACATTTTCCTCTTGGGTCATTATGAATGCAACAAGAGCTTTTCTTTATGACAAGAGTTGATATCAGAATCAACATCATCCCATATTGAGTCGTTCTCTTTTGATGTTGAACTTTGATTTATTTCTTTCCTTCTCATTTCTTAATAATGAAGCTTTAGCATTTTCTTCGTCTACATTTTTCTATCATTTTCTTATCCATCGCAACTTATTTTGGAAGCTTTTCCTACGTAGATAATTTGGTGATCTCTCCAAACTTCATTTATTGTTTTGCAAAGTAGTACCTTTTTGTACTCTTGAAGCGAGAATCCACAATATAACAATTCATCGCTTTTACGTTTCTTTCGATTTCTTTGATTTTCTCATCAAGGAAATCGTTTTCTAGATTAGTTAGTTTGGGCGTAGTAAAGGAGTGTGATATGCAACTCCATAACCTAGATCATATCTTTGCATAAATATTCTTGTTTGCCCAAATCAAAAAATTCTTACCCATGAAGTATGATGTCTTGTTGATCAAGGGTGCCGAAAAGGTAGAAAGAGTTCGGGTTCGCAATTGTGCCATTCAGATCTTCAAGTAGGTAGTTACGCCTCCAAATAGGAATTAGATAATATCATGCGGAAGTCTACAAATATTTATAAAACTTATGCTTAACAATCACCAATGGTAGAAGTATAACAACACCCACAAGAATAAGAAACCTTCATGTGTGTGTGTTTATACAAGTTCACTCTTCCATGGGGTTATGTCTTATGGCTAAGCTTTTGCCTACCCACGACTTACAAACTCTCACTATAACAAATACATATGGTGTAGTTCAAACCATTTAGAAAGCACACATATTACCATTATTTATCTTCTACACAAATAGAAAGGCTTTTTCAGAGAATGTCTTAAGGTACACAGCTTTAACCAAATTTATCTTCTACATGGGGAGAAACCTTTCACATAGGACGCATCAACTACCTCTCCAAAGGTTTATCTTTCATTTAAAAAACAAGTCCATCAAAGAAAACACGTCTTAGCTAACAAGAAAGATAAGTACAAATTATGTTATAGCCTTCCCAAATACAAAGCAATATGAATAAGTAAAAGATGACAAGATGCAAACAAATCCATAAATAACATGTAAATACAAATCAAGTATTTTGTAAATAGAATGACTGTATAAGTTAAGCAATATAACAACAATGCTGAATGGAGATCTTTAAAGATTTATTCTTCGCATGTGTTCAAGAAATGATAGGAGAAGCTTTGTGTGAGTTGTGTTTTCAACATCTAGATTAAGGTCCCTTTTTACAAGTGATGGGGAGAGTCCAAGCATAGTACTAGCCAAGCGTAGAAAATAAATGGATGGCTAGCATAAGCTGCCTTAAAAAAATAACCAAAAATAAAATCCAAATGGATGGTTGTTAAAAAGAGGTGGGTTAAAATATAACAAAAATAAAATTCAAATGAACGATTATAAAAATAGTTGTTTTAAAATATCTAACCAAGAATATAAATTAAATAAATGGCTAGAAAAGGAGTTGGTTTAATATTACTTCAAGAATAAGTGTTGAAAATGGATTTAAAAAGTTAACTTAAAGTATAGTTTGAATGATATCAACCTCAAAATGTATATTATGGAGACGTAAAATAGACTAAATAATGTAAAATATGAAAAGCAAACAGAGAAAAAAGCGAAGCAGAATGCTTTTGACACCAAAGCTTGAGAGAGCGTATGAATGCTAAGATGAGAGAATAGTTTCACAATGCATTTCTTAGTCCAAAACCTCCGTAAAGAATTTCTTTTAAGTAAGATGGAATCGAGAAGCTGTGCTCTTGGTATGTGTAAAAAGAGTTGAGTAGATGGTCCTTCTATATGCTTGGGAATTTTAATACCAGCTGCAATCGAAATACTTCGACTTAAAATTATTGAATAACCAACTCATCTTTTGGTGTACTTGGTGCATAAATATGCGTCTGTGCTTCAAGAGCGAAACACACTTAAGAAAGGTCCGATGGTCAAGGTATTCAAATGCATAAAAAGTTCGGACTGGCGTGACTTTAGTTATGCACAAAACAAACTTTGAAATGACTAAGTTCAAAATATTCATAGTTGAATGTCTTACACAAAGATGTATCGGTGCAACGGTTTGAAAAATACGTTGGATTGATATATCAAGAGTGTTTACAAGTATACAAGCACATGATTGCACAGTAATGGTAACGTAACCCTGCAAGGGTTTTATCTATTGGTGCAAAATTGTTGGTAATTGCATAAGTCACATATATTTGTGAATGAACAAGTGTACGGTCCTCATATTTAAATAGTAATAAAAAAGCATATTGTTCACACTTGATGTACCAAAGAATACTCAAGTTGTATCGATGCATATTCATAGGTGCATCAATATAAAAATATTCTATTGATGTCCAAGGTAGAAAAGTGTGTATCAAGAATAATGAATAAAAGATTATTATCCTAGCCAGATGCTTATGATGTATGCATAACTTTGAGAGGTTATAAAACTTTTTTTAAGATTAAAACAACAACTAAACAAGATAAGAAACCGGTTTCAAGCTTTCCGGTTGTTTTGAGTTAGAGCTTTAACTTGAGCTTCTTATTTTTTTCATTAACTTCTAATGAGATTCTTATTATTTTGAGCTCCTATTTGTCTTCTTTATTTGAGTTTCCTTTTAGATATTACTAGGAACATACCACCCGTGCTTCGCTGCGGGCAAGTATCTCTTATATATATATTTAGTTGTTAAATAAATTTTCACAATATTTTATTGGAAGAACTTCTTAGTATTTTTGTTAAAAAGTTTTATCTTTTACAAAATGAAGATATATTGATGCTTTGTTTCATCTTTACAAATCACTGAAACGTATGTGTTATAGATGCATGATTATACCAATGTTAGAGAAAAACCTAAGTGATACAATAAAAGACATCATATGCTTGACATATTAATAAATAAATATACACTTATATTATAAATTAAGCCAATACACTTTTCCTTACGATATATCTAAAAGTTAACATAATTACAATAAATACAATCGAGTCTACCTTAAGAAGCGAATGCAGATTAATGCATTTTTATACTATACTTTATTGCATTAATTTGTTCATATTTAGATAGGTGTATATTCTTGTATATGTTAAAAATCAGTACAAATATATACTTCTTCATAACCATAAAAATACGTATATTATTCGTATATCTTATTTTATTTATATAAATATGGTTGTAGATTTATTTATAAATATTTGTAACAAAATTTTGTGCATTCTTTGATCATAATTAAATATGTTTCTTATTGAACAAAGACATTTATTATTTTTTTAATGTAAATGAATAATGAAATACATATATCTATAAGTTGATATATAAAATATTTTATTTATGTTCTATTAGTATTCATTTTATATTCATACTTGTTTCTAGAAGTACAATAACATATCCATAGCTGTCAAATGCATATTTATAATTTAATTTTAATTTAAGATGTATAATAATATGGTTACACTCTTATTTGTATGTGATCATTCATATCTTAGTATATATACTCTTAGGGCCCGTTCGGTAGGAGAATAAGCAGGAATAAGGATGGGGAATAAGGGGAATAAGGGTCTATTCTCCGTTCAGCTGGAGGATAAGAATAAGGAGAATAAGGTGAAATAAAGGTAGGTAAGGTGGGATAAAGATAGGAATAAGAGTGAAATAAGATGAAATAATGGAGAATAGTCGTACCACGGGGAAGCGTGTTGGAGGCTTATTCCCCTCATTCCATTCCTCCTTATACCCCAAACGAACAGGGCCTTAGATATCACCGATATAATCATATACCAAAGGTAAATCAAAAGTATAAATTAACATCTTACTATAAGCATAGTCGGTAGTTATTCGTGCAAATATAATTAAATTATGAGAATGAAGGAAGTCTGCTTAAAATATAAAAAATTATAATTATAGAGATTCCCACTCTAGGGGGCATAGTTAGCGTTTTGTCTTGTTCAGGAATCGAACCCGCTTAGGATGCACATAAGCTTTCTGAGGACATGTGATGGGAAGAAGCATATAGCCGACATGAGTAATGGTCATAATTTATTAATCTTCTCTTAAAATATTAATAATGGGAATTATGTGTTTAAATTTTATAAAGATAATCATCCAAAGATAATCTTGCAATTAACTTAAATTTGATACATTTTGAAAATAGATATTTATTTTGAGATTCTTTAGAGTTAATCTAAAAAATTTGTCGCGATAATCAAAACTTCAAACGTAATAAGATTCGTTCTTTTCAAAGAAGTAACTATGGAATTTGGCAAGCTTTAAACATCAATAACGTAATTCTATTTTATAAACTATAATAAAGCAAAAATATCTGTTCATTTTTTATAGCTATTTGTTTATGAATTAAACTTGCATACATAATTATATAGTTACGCATAGATTATCTTAAATAAACTATAATAGGAATGGTCCTCTTGTATACAATACATGCATTATGTTACTTTTGATTGTCAATTAGCTTAGTTTTAGTATAATTTTGTTAGATGTAAGAGGTATGAATTAAAGATAAATAACTATTATAATATAATTACAATCTAGTGCTCCTAACTTTTCTATTTAACATGATAATATTTTAATCCTTTTTAATGATTTGAATATGTTCAACGTTAATATTTTTATTAGTAATATAGAAATTTCAAATCTTAATGAAATTGAATCTAGAAATTTCAAACCTGCATGAAACTTAAACGTTCCTTGTCTTAAAACCAACGTTATGATATAGCATGATTATACCCAAAAAATATTTTGCCATAAAAAGTGTACATATTGAATGGATGTAGTCTATCATTCTAAAAAATAACCAGTATAATAAAATATATAAATATCACACTTTTAATTAGAAAATAGCATTATCAGTTAATACTTTATCACTTCTATAATTGAATGAGAATCATGCGATAAAGCTAATTTGCTTTCAAACTCCGAAGTGAGGGTGCATGCCCGTTAATGTCCCATTGATTATATATGTGGCCATGTTATAGAACAATCACGAATAAGCAGTTTAATGCGGGAGTATGCTTAAAAAGATGGATGGATAACATATATAATCATTATTCCTAATGCATTATGTGCATGTAGTATTAGTATATATGGTATTTCATAGTACTATGTGATCATTGTAGTATATTAGAATATGCACATTAATTATATAGTATTGTATTCGGTGCATACATATTATTGGGTTAACTACGTGAATACTATTCTATAGTATAAAATAATGAAGAAAAAAGAGTGGGGAGAGAGAGTGCGGGAAAGATATTGTGCATTGAGGAGAGAGGCACGTGGGACTGAGAGAGGGTATCTTGTTGTTTATTCAGAAAGGACCTTCAAAGCCGAAGAAAACTATTGGTGCAGCCACGTGGTAGTATAGTAGAAGAAGCTGAAAGTAACCAGCTTTAGTATATATTAAGATGTCAAGCTTCACTTAAACATCTTTATCCAAATCAATGTCATTAACTTTTATAGTTATAGCTCAATGTATATAATATGCAATTTTGTATATCACATGTACCATTTACATGTTCAATTCACATGCTTCAAGGCACATCAAGTTTTCAAGGTTGATTTTCCCTTTTGACTTAAAAGATTAGTCATTTGCAAATAACCTATGATACTAGTTTTGTTATCGGCAAATTTAGAGTTCAATGTGGCTTGCACCAACAATATTTGGAAATGGGCTAGCAAGTTGAAGTTTTCCATATGGATATGCATCACATATATCCAATCTCGTTGATGTGAAGAAAATTATGTTCAAAAGAGTCATGACTTATGTTTTTATGGAAAGGTTTCTCCCTCTATTGTTTAGAGGGTTATTACCAAGACTATAATGGATGTTTTGACTAATTTGAGAAGAATTTCCAAAATATTCGCCTAACTAGCCTACTTCTCAAAGAGATTGTAATTTTAAGTAGAATGTTGCACTTAAAATGTGTAACCTAGAGAAGATACTTCCTTCATATTTTATGAAGTATTTGATGATCCATCGACTATATAAGGTCAAATTTGGTCTCCAATGAAAATGTAAATGGATGTATATTTGAGAGGTTAATCTTTTGTAATTTATTTTTTTATAAAGAAATAAATATCCTTATATGTCTAATTTATTTTTTAAATTCAAATATATGTTATTCATGAAAAGAAAATTTTAAAATAAAAGTAGGATTCGAAGGATCCATAGTACTTACTATACATATGAGGAAGTAGCAACATTTTGGGAGCGTGACTTTACAGATGAGGTAAAAACAATACATGATCAACCGATGAAAAACATTTCTCTAATCTTCAGGGTCATTTAATCACCTTATTCAAATATGCATCGAAACTATTTGAAAAAAACCAAAAATATGCTTGATGACAAAGCAAGAGAAAGAAGCTGCTGAGCTTTATGTGATATGTTCGTTGTTCAATAGTAGTGCCCTCTACTTATAACCCACTATCACACATTGTGACTACTAGATGTGAAATTATGGTGGGGTGTTACACCGGATCATGTGTAGATATGACTTTCCTAATGTCTTCATAAGGTCGTATTTGTTCCTTATTATAATCTTAGACCAAAACATTTCTATAACTTGATATTCTCATGCTCACAGGTGATTAATGCAGTTCCTCTTGGTACTCCCTAAATGGATATAAACATGCATCAATTATGTAAACATAGAGAATATTATGTCTAAGAGAACATACTTTGATAAATGGCATTATCTCGTTGCATGGGCTTAAGGAACTTCGGGTTGTAGTCAAGAGACCAGTTGGGCCCAAGCCCAATAAGTTGTATGTGCTTGTTGTCCTCAATAATGGATCAAGCCTAATCCCATGTGTTACAAACTTATAGCAGAGTATGTTCCTTCTAATAGTGAAAAAAAACTATCTAAAAGGTGTAGCCACCCCTACCAAAGAGATAGGAGAAAGGGATACCCTAGAACATGCAACCGCCATTACTACCGGGAATAAGTGACGATCTTTATGGCAATGAGGGCGTTGCATATATATATATATATATATATATATATATATATATATATATATATATATATAAGTGGGGGAAATTGCAAGACCCCAACGTAGTTCAAGATCTAGTGATCGAAAAGTGTGATAGTGGGTTATATGTAGAGGGTACTATTACAAAACAACTCGTGATTACCTCAAGATTCAGTGTTCCTGTTGACTTAATAAAGTGTTATCGATGACCTTTCTATACCTTTCCAGGTTCTTTTTTTAACTCATCAAGCTTTCTCCTCCAGTTTGAAGAATCCGGATCATCAGTAAAAAAACTTTGTACCATATTCTGTTGGAGTAGTTTGCACAAATATACAACCAAGACTTACTAATACAAACTACCTAAGCAGTTCAATCTTAAAGTTGATTTTGCACGTACTGAAGCAAGCCATTGTTCTATAACAACACAACAAACAATATATAGTACTATACCTATTACCTGATAGGTGCTCTGCTCCCTTTACAGGATTTTAGACAGATGTTGCCATGGGATGCAAAATTCCGCCGGTAAGTGGAGTCAGTAATCAGTATTATTCACTGATTACAGGTCTGTGTTAACAGTTTACTTCAGTAAGTCTGAAAGGTTTCTCCAAATACTCGTTGTCTTGCATTTGTCACCTGTGTAATTGTATCTCATCAAATAAGTCTGATAATAATTTAAGCACAAAGTTGAAATGGACAACTAATTTCGATACTCCAAATTCGAAACAATACTGAATGCTCTATATCGGAATAAGAACCGACTAGGCAAGCTGTTAGCGATCAGAAAAACCACCAACTATACAACCCACATGCTATAATATAAATGGAGTTTAATAATAGAATTACATAGTTAGTGTTGAGAAAATTGAGCAACTTATTATTCCAACTTATTATTCCAGGGAACCCTAGGCTCTCTTATATAGGGAGAGACCTTACGGGTAAAATACAAAGTAGTCCAGAGAACAATAGGAAATTATGAAAAGGTAAAAATAACATATAATAATATCGGTCTCTACACTCCCCCTCAAGGTGGAGCATAGATGTCTATCATGCTCAGCTTGGAAGAACATCTCTGGAAGGGTCCTCTGAGCAACGGCTTGGTGAGTACGTCAGCAGTCTGATACCCCGAGCTCACATGAGATGTAGATATCAAGCCTCTCTGGATCAAGTCTCTAGTGTAGTGGCAGTCAATTTCAATATGCTTTGTTCTTTCATGGAATGTTGGATTGTTGGCGCTAAACAATGCTGCCCGATTGTCGCACTGAAGCTGCATAGATAAAGGTACGGCTATATGTAAATCCTCTAGCACAGATCAAACCCACATCATTTCAGTGCTTGCTTGCGCCATGGCCCTATATTCAGATTCAGCACTGGACATTGCCACAACAGTTTGTTTCTTGCTTTTCCAAGAAATCAGAGAGCTCCCAACAAAGACCGCAAATCCTGAGGTCGACTTTCGATCCTTAGGACATCCTGCATAATCGGCATCTGCACATGCTGAAATAGATAAATCTGTGCCTTTTCGAAATAGTAATCTTGAACATGGAGAAGACTTTAGATACCTCAGTATCATGCATATGGCATCCATATGAACTTGTCTTGGCTGCTCCATAAATTGACTCACTCGACTTACTGCAAAGGCAATATCGGGTCGAGTTATGGTAATATAAAGGAGCTTGCCCACCATTTCTCTATATCTCCTCTTATCTACTTCAACAGTGTCATCATCATACAGCTTCATGCTTGGATCCATGGGAATACTCGATGGTCTGCATCCAACCATGCATGTCTCAGTCAATAAATCTGTAATGTACTTCCTTTGGGTCATCACCAGACCCTGTGCATTCCTGGCAAATTCCAACCCCAGAAAGTATCTTAGGGTTCCAAGATCCTTCATGACGAACTGTCGTCCTAGAAATGCTTTTGCCCTTTCTATTCCCTGAACATCATCTCCTGTAACCAGAATATCATCAACATAGACCATGATGACAACCTTACCTGCAAAAGACTTCTGAATGAACAACGAGTGGTCTGCATTCGATCTTTTGAATCCCTGTCGCTCAATGAGATGGGAAAGCTTCTGGAACCACGCCCTTGGGCTCTGTTTGAGACCATAAATTGCCTTGTGAAGTCTACACACCATATGCTTACCCCCCTCAGCAGTGAACCCTGGTGGATGCTGCATGTAGACTTCCTCCTACATATCTCCATACAAGAATGCATTCTTGACATCAAGTTGAGATATGGTCCAGTCACGTACCACAGCGACTGATAAGAGAATGCGAAGAGTAGAATGACGGGCCATCGGAGAAAATGTATCCATATAGTCCACGTCATAGGTTTGCGTGAAACCTCGCGCGACCAGTCGTGCCTTGTATCTGTCTAGACTGCCATCAGCGTGGTATTTCACTATGAATACACATTTACAGCTAACAATGGATGCATCAGGAGGAGCAATAACCAAGCTCCATGTGCCACGAGACTGTAAGGCACGCATCTCGTCTTCCATAGCCGTTCGCCAGCAATCAATCTTCATAGCTTCCTGATAGGTCCGTGGGTGTCCACGGAAGACAAAGATGCAACAAATCTCTGAAAGTCGCCTGTGAGGCGATGAAAAGACACCTGAGAAGCAAAGGGATACGATGCACACGTCCGCTTTTGCTTCCTGATATCAATGGGAATATCAAGGTCATCGACCACTGTACTGGATGGTGTAATCTCCTCCTGCAATGAAGAATCCTACACATGTACCATATCTAACCCGTCAGTAGTACTACCATCTGAACATACCTGAGGCGTGGTGGATGGCTGACGTGTAGCCTGAGCAGGACCTGACCGACGCGTATAGAATTTCGGTAAAGATGGAATAGGAGGTTGTGGAGGTGGTGGTGGTGGAGGTGGTGGAGAAGATGGTGTGGTAAGTGGAGCTGGAGTGGACTCACGTGAACTCCAACTAGGAGGCTGAGGGACATAGACATCATCGTTGGTAGTGGATGGTACCATTCGGTCACCTGCAGGAGAAAAATACATAACAGACTCAAAGAACGTAACATCAGCACTGACAAAGTATTCCTTATTGACGGGGTCATAACAACGGTAGCCCTTCTGAGTCCGAGAGTAACTGACAAAGACATACTTGACAGCTCTAGGAGAGAGTTTGTCAAGTCCAGGAGTCAGGAGATGAACAAATGCAACAGTACCAAAGACACGAGCAGTTAGTGAGAATAATTCCTTATCAGAAAAAATGAGAGAAAGAGGATTTTTCTCACCAAGGACAGATGACGGCATACGATTGACCAGATAACAAGCTATAAGAACAACATCCCCTAGAAAGAGATAGGAGCACAACTCTGAATAAGAAGAGTTCGAGTGATATCAAGAAGGTGACGGTGCTTTCTTTCTGCCACACCATTCTGCTGAGAAGTGTAAGCACAAGTAGTTTGGTAAATGATGCCTTTTGATAATAGAAACTGAGAGAGAGAAAGACCGTGTGCAGAATTCGAGAGCATTATCTGTACGAACATATTTGACAGTAGAAGAAAAAACATTCTGCACTTCATTAATCAAATTTTTAATCACATCTCTTGCTTCAGATTTATTCTTTAAAAGAAAGACCCAAGATACACGAGAGAAATCATCCACTACAACTAGATAGAACATGTGTCAATGATGATCAGGAACACGACTTGGACCCCAAATGTCAATGTGAAACAACTCGAACGGGGAGCTACTGCTCCGACTCTGATGACGAGGAAAGCTAGACCGATGATGATTTCCCAACTGACATACTTCACAGCGAAAGGAGGACCTGGGAGAGATCTGAGGCAGAACAAGTCACATTTTCTGGAGTGGGAGATGACCAAAGCGAAGATGCGATGTACGGAGATATAAGTCCGGCGGAATGAGAAGAGACGCGAGCATAAGAATTCCGGACCAGCCGATACAGACCATTCTGCTCAAAGCCACAGCCAATCACCCTGCCCGTTAGTATGTCCTGAAAAATAAGAGAAGTGGGGTCAAATATAGCACGACAGTGCAAATCCTTCGTAATCTGACTAATAGACAACAGATTCATGGAGAACTGAGGAGCATGGAGAACATTCTGTAGACTCATAGAAGGAGATAGGAAGACCTCCCCCTATCCAACAAGGGGGGAATGAGTACCATCTGCGATCTGTACTGAACGGCCATGGGGAATGTTCCTGTACGACTCAAGTATGTCGCGATCTGGGCAGAGGTGATGTGTGGCACCAGAATCTATAATCCAATCAGATATATCATGAGAAGACATAAATGCAGTAGCACTACCTGAGGTACTAGCAGCAGCAGAGGAACTGGCAGATGTTGTAGCAGCAACATCTGAAGGTCCACCAGAAGAATCACCAGATGATTGTGGCATAATATCACGTAGATGTGCCACAAGTTCCTCGAAACGATTGTCTGCAGTGGATGCTGATTGGGGCAGAGCATGCTCAGCTACACGCGCCGATGCTGGGAACCTATGCTTAGAGTAGCATGTATCCTCCGAGTGGCCTGTGCGGTGACAGTATGAACACGGCTGACGAAAGCGACCACCCCTACCACGAGGTCCACGTCCACGACCAGAAGACTGACCACCTCTCCCACGCGATACTGCCATCGCCGATGGGGGTGGAGTAGATGAGCTGGAAGAAACTGATATGTGACTGAGCCTTCGGTAAACATCCTCCACTGGAGGAATAACTCCATCCGCCAAAATCTGAGAGCGAGCGGCCTCATACTCAGGATCTAAGGCTGCAAGTAAAACGCCCACCATGGTGGCATTCCGAAATGTCTTCTGCTGCTCAGGAGTCGCTGTGAGTGGAATGGTATTGTATAACTTCTCAAACATCCCTCTCAGGGACGTATACAAGGAGTGAAGAGGTCTGTCGTTCTGCTTCATCGTGAATATATCATGCTGAAGGTGTAACATCTTGGTCTCATTCTGCACCGGGGAATACGTTGCAGCGAGAATATCCCACATTGCCTTAGAAGTGGGCTGATGGAGGACATCATTGGCAATCTCCATCGACAGTGTACCTGACAGCCAAACATTGGCGTACGAATCATCAGCCTCCCATGAGGCATATATCCCTATCTTCTCTGCTAGCTCATCCTCGGTGAGAATGTGCTTCTTACCGTTCGACTTCATGAGACTCATGAACTGCATCGCCCAGAGCTCATAGTCCGACCCGTCCATCTTTACTATTGGCGCGGGACCTTTGAACGTACCTATGAAGGGCATATCAACCTTTGACTCTGACATATCGCCGCTGGAGAAGAACTAGGGTTTGTAGACAGAGTAACAGATGTCTACACAAACTGCATAGGATTCGAGTGCGTATGTAAACGTTACGCACCCAAATCCATATATATGGAGGAAGAGACGGCTACGATCAAGGCGATAGGAGACGCCGTGGTGCCGGCTAGAACAAAAGCCGGCCGACGGCGGGTGGCAGGGCCGGTTAGGGCGAGGACTGGGGGCCGGCTAGGGCTCAGCCAGGACTGGTGGAAGCCCCTGGGCTGGCGGCGGGATCCCGGGGGCGGGACTGGGGGCCGGGATTGGGGGCCGGTGAGGAGTTGGGGGCCGGCGAGTGGAGGCCGGGACTGGGGCCCGAGAGGAGGGTGGCGGAGAGGGCCCGAGAGGAGGGCGGCGTAGAAGAAGGGTGGGGGCGGCAGGTGGAAAGAGAGAGCCCTAAGGTTTAGGCTCATGTTGAGAAAATTGAGCAACTTATTATTCCAGGGAACCCTAGGCTCTCTTATATAGAGAGAGACCTTACGGGTAAAATACAAGGTAGTCTAGAGAACAATAGGAAATTATGAAAGGTAAAAATAACATAAAATAATATCGGTCTCTACAGTTAGTGAAGGCAGCCTAGAATTAGAATTGTACATTCCATCAGCATACTATTGAAATGCCTCTGAGCCTAACCCATTTTATCAACCCGATACACTGCCCACCCTGCTGTGCAACCTCCCTTTCATCATCATCTACAGGTGAATCCTGTCATCAACGAACGGGGATCTCGCTTTGTATTCGGGTTTGTGGATCTGCAGTATTCACCCGTTTAGGGGAGATCTATCTCTACAGAAGTACTACATAGACCCCTTAAGATTAGGTCTATTTTTATCCTCTGTACCATAGTTTAAACATCACAGTGGAGAGAAACATGCATCCTCATTAAGGAGTAGCTTGGATATGGGTGAACCTTCTAAATCATGGGTTAATGTTTTGTGTATGATTGATTGTTTGATCCGTGTTGTACTTCCACACAACAAACTGCATCGGATTTTTCAAATTTGTCTGAAGCAAGAAAAAGAAGATGGCATTACATAATATGAAGATCAAGAAGTTCACCATGAGGAATGGCTTCAACCTTTGACAAGTGAAGATGTGTGCTCTTCGCAAGCAATATGGCATCTGGGCACTATCGGATGGTGAGAGGATGAAGGCACTCAAGTCCACATAGTTGTATGCATAGGAAGAAAAGTTGCATACGACTATCATGTTGTATTTGATGATGGGATAATCGTGGAGGTCACATATGACAATATTGTCACGGGTCTGTGGTTAATCCATGAGATCTTTACATAACAAGGTCTCTAATCATCAAATTATTGTTGAGGTATGCTCTCCATCTATATGCAAGAAAACACACCTTTAAAAAAGCATCTAGATCTCTCAAATATGTTACTTCTAAGTTTGAGAAATATATATATATGTGTGTGTGTGTGTGTGTGTGTGTGTGCTTAAAAAACATGAGGATGTTGCTTTGATTTTATTGATTTCGCTCACTATTGTATGAAAGTTTCTTTCAGTCAGAGAAGAGATTACCTTGAAGAAGAGTAGTCGCATCTACATACTAGCCAACTTCGTCATATGACTATTATGAATCATGCAAATACACATGATATGGCAGTAACAATCCATGAGAAGAACTACGATGTCTCTAAGAAGTATCATCGATATTGGGAGAGGTATTGTACAAAGGAGGAATCATCATGGTCATTATAGTGGGCGAAGGAGATGATTCTAATGATGATTACTCGAGCATTTTTCATCTGATGTATTTTGAGGATATGTAGCTTCTTCATTCAAGGTATTTCTCTCACATGACTCGTCTCAAAGATTGACTCTCTACCTACGAGAACATCAACATAATATACACCATCTAAAATGGATGACACTAACTCAACAAAATTCAAGATGAGCGCTGGGACGGTGAATACAGTTTCAGAAGTGCATCATTCTATATTTTTTAGAAAGAATCTTAAATGGCTTAATATTTTAAGTTTTAAAAGATATAGCTATAATGTTCTAGGAAGAGTCTTGCATATGGTCAAAGAATGGTAATCATCATCATGATATCAAGCATAAGACCCTTTATGTTCTACAACTGTTTGAATTATCAATTTTATTGCGATGTTATCCTTATTTATGAAAGAAGAATATGAAGCATGTTGCCTACAGCTTGGGAACATGAGTTAGAAGGGATGAATATCTTTAATAAGAAAGGTCTTCTTGAATATCGTAAAGGATCCAAGTTAGAGTTTTCTTAACATTGTATTTACAAAGAACATCGACGCAGTTCACACGATGAGCAAGATGCTTGATTATATCCATGTTAATTGTTAGAACCCTTCATGTGTTCAATCACTACAAGATGTCATATATTCTTTTGTCTACGATTGATGATTACTTCATATTGATTTGGATATTCATGATGAAGCAAAGGTATGAGGCATTCAAAACTTTCCGATAGTGGAAGACCTTGGTAGATAATAAGTTTTCAAAGGAAGTCAAGCATTGCGCATTGATAAGGACTTGGTACTATTTTGCTCATTAGAATTTACTTACAAGTTGTGCAAGGATGAGAGCATCGCAAAATACCAAAGTGTAAAGGATTTGCCATAACAGAATGGAGTTGCAAATTGAACAGATAGAACACTTCTGAAAAGAACAAGGTGTATGCTCTCAAATGATGATCTTCGTTGCGGTAGCAAAAGCAAACACACTAAGACAATTAAGCAAACCACATCATCATTACGGTAGCAAAATAAATAGATTAAAATTAGCAAATGGGCTCGGATGCAAAAGTGCTTAACAGGAAAAATGTGCCTCTATTATGATCTACAATGCTCATGAAAGACTCATGTGCCAATGAACTGCAGAATGTAAGATATGATTTTTTGGGTGATATTTTATGTATATAAAATATCAATTTTTGGCTTTGAAAATTTTATTTGATTTTTTAATGATAAATAAATGCATGTAAATCCCACTCTTGCAGGGGTTGTGTTAGGTAGTTGACAACCAACGTAAAAAATAGCCAAATCTTTCAACATGGATTTGAGCAAGAATCCATGTAGCCGACCCTACTTATAATGGGAGAAGGCTTAGTACATTAAATAAATGCATGCAAAAATACCACATTGTATGAAATGATGCAATGGACTCAAATGTTATTTTTTTTAAATTTTTATGGGTTTTAAATAGGTCAGGAAAATTAAGGAGGTTAATTATGCACAAGTGGATTAGGTTAGAAAGCTCAAGTCAAACAAATCATTTTAATTGCTTTTCAGATTTTTTTTGGATTTTGTTTTTTGAATATTTTATTAAATCATGAAATGAAATGATGAAATAAAAAAGAAAACAATCAAAATGAGTGAAAAATGAACATGAAATAATGGGTCAAAATCAGCTAAAATACACAATGTACAAAATAGGACAAAAACCTAATTTTCACAAATGAGCTTTGATTCTTTTGAACTTGATCTTGTTTTGAAGATAATTGAATGTGCATTAGTT
Source organism: Ottelia alismoides (assembly GCA_037367405.1). Lineage (NCBI taxonomy): Eukaryota > Viridiplantae > Streptophyta > Magnoliopsida > Alismatales > Hydrocharitaceae > Ottelia > Ottelia alismoides. Next base: position 640,324 of record JAZKJV010011044.1, read on the forward strand.
CAAAAGTGAATATGATCGAGAGATATCAACGTTTTAGTATGTTTGTCCTGTTTTAAGGTTTGGGTTTATTTTGTATATGTACAAGTTAGCAATTTTTTTAGATTTTTTAATGGATAAAGGTTAATGATATATGCACAATGGAGTTGGTTTCAGGTCAATTGGAGTTAGCACGAATTAATTAAAAATGCATGAAGTTAGGTGAAAATGCACAGATGATTATGAATGTAATATGAAGTGTTAATTTATGCAAGTTATTTATAGGTACCTAAAAGTTAATTTTATGAAGTTAACATGCAAATGAACCTAAATTCTCCGGATGGAGCTCTATTTTTAGCTAATTAGAGTGATAAATGATAGATTCATCAACCCCATAAACTTAAACCATGCTAGTCCTCGAGCAACTAGAGAATGAACGATTTAGTCAGATCAACCCCTGACTATGCATGTGGAATACAAGGCTCGATCTGTTTTAAGGACTCTCAGTTTTAGTGATCCCCAAATTCTGAGCTGAACAAAGCCTTAGTCGAAAGGTATCCAACTTCTCTAGTTCTAGGACTCTCTTTGTTTACATATATAGGTAGGATATGACATTTAAGTGTGGCCTGCAGTCACAAGAGTAGAGTCAAAATGCCACCCAAGGTTTCAGTCCAAGAGACTCTCCTAAGAACCCAATCCTCAACATGTACGAATAAATCAGTTGTTCCATATAATCCGCCATCGTTTTAGTTATCAGTCTTAAAAGTGTAGATGGAAAGCCAGTTGATGGAAGGCATAGGTTTGTGTAATTTTCTTTTCTCTCTTTGTCATTGGAAAAAAGGATCTTCTCGAATGCCTTATTAGCTCAACGCATGTATTTTAGGTTTTTGACCAGTGCGTCCAACAAGAGAGTTTGAGGTCATCTGCATTTGTTTTTCTGGGAGTACACCGGGGTGCTTTTTTTAGTACCTATCGTACCTTCGACACCCAGACTTGTATCACTATATGATGCAGAGCCCTTTTTGGGTGCTAGTCTGACTCCTGGTCCTAATAGCTTTAGTCTAAGTGGACACTTTGAAAAGGTTGGGAGCGCTCGCCTTTGGTGGAAGCTCTTTGAATTTGTGTTTGTAATGAGAGAGCTTTTCTTTGTATTTGAATGATAGAACTTCTCTCAAAATTTATTTCATTGATGGTTGGCTAGATCCACTGCTTTTACCAAGTTGGCGCACACTGATCAACAATTTATTTAGTTTCATCACACCCTAGCACATAGGTTTATATCAAGAGATTAGTACAAGAACCTTGTTATCATACTAGATGAAGGTGCTGACTCTCAGGTTTCATGAAGCCTTCATCGATTTTATCCCATCCTTGAGTATCATTATTCATAAAATCAGGTCAAAGTTCAAATCCCTCATCCCAGTTCCTCAAGTGAAATTCCAACTCATCTCATCATAACCGTAGTCATGAATGTGAGGTGCTGATCATATTCTTTAAGGAAGAGACTAAGTATGCAATATAGCACACATATCTTTCAAACTAGGAAAGTGTGAATAATTAAGTCGTAGACCCTAATGACTAAAGCAAGTTAACTCTGAATCATAGAATCTCATAAACCGTGTCCTTGAACTTCTCAAGTCTTGTGCGAGTGTGTAAATGTCAGGAATACATCCAATTAAAGAATATATGGATAAATGAGAAGCTGAATGGAGTGCAAGAGTGCAAAGTGTTTTTATTAATCTATCTTTTTCTAAAAGTTTTTTTAAACTTTAGAGAAACAATGACTAGCCCAAGCTAATATGAAGAGTTACATCCGCTCTCAGCTAGTATGAGTGTAAGTACGGGCCGTGAGATGACTACCCGTGTTACTTCAAGACGATGCCAGATGTGTTATCTTTTAACCACCCATTCTGCTTAGGGAGACTGTAGTTTCCTTACTGAAAAGTAGCTACTCATTTTTAAGCTTAGTAGTCAGAATTTCTACCAAAGAAAAGATTTTAATTTTTTTTACAAGATTGTTACCCACCCCGTAAATAAAATATAGACTTATGCTAAAGTACGAGTTATGGGTGAAATATGTATAAATTATATACACCCCTATACTGTGTGAGTTCTATGTTCTCATAGTAGAAGAAGCGTAAAGAAGCCATAGCTCGGACTAAGCGTAAGAGAGTGAAAAAGAAAATAAAACTAAAATAGTGAGTATGGATTAGTGAGGAATAGAATGATGAGTAAATACAAATGGCATTGGTACCCCTTATACTTAGGCCATGGCCTAGGTATAGGAAGAATATGTACAAGAGAACCGATGGGAGTGAGAGGAAGGATGGTCGATGATCAAGGAGGTTTATGGTCGATCTTTTTGGAAGCATGTGGTGGAAGGGAATAATGATAGAAAGAAGACGAAGTAGAAGTTTTTCCGCCATCGTCAGAGTTGTCCTCAAAAGAATAATACTGAAAAGTAGAGGCACTCCAACTATCCCTATTCTTAAGCTGCTTTCTCAAAGTTCGCTCAGTCTTAGAGTCAATCGATTCGCCCTCGAATGAATACTCAGATGAACAAGTATTAGTCCGGCCATAACAAATTATTCCGGTGTATCGAATGGGACTAAAGAGTCAGCCCTAGAAGAATATTAGTAAGGGACGGGGAAAGTCCAATGTGGCTCAACATACGACTGCTTGCTCCGATAAGGCTCCAGAGGATTTGAACTGGGCTCACTCATATAGATCTCCTCATCCGAACCTCACGAGGGATCCTTAGAAAATTCTTTCCCGGGTATGTTGAAAGTAACTCTCTTAGTCAGTTTTCTAGAACATGAAGCATCAAGAGGAAGATGAGAATGATACGGCTTGAGGTGTTCGGGGGGGGGGGGGGGGGGGACGCCTCGAGGGATCAGTGCTCTCCTTCTTACCAAATAACCGACTAGAGGATGGAGCAACTGGTTTATCAGTATGGGTCAATCTGCTCCTGGTTGTCTCTTTTGGTGGTGGTCCAGGAGGTGAGATGTTGACAATCGGGTCCTCATCATATGAAGAATCATTGTAAATTTGTAATATTTTTCCCTGATCAGTAGACGTCTCGCTTATGGTGCGTCTGTGGTGCTCCAAGTCGGCTTCGCTTGTGTGGAATCATAGTGATGATCAAGACAATCCGAAATAACTATATTCGGGTGCAATGAATCAGATGTTTCTAGGTTGGGCCCATTCACCTTTGTATCCTCGACAATCGACTCATAAGTTGTCTCTCCTTGGGTCGTGCATGTAATATGTAGAGAGGTTTGGTCATGTAGAGGGTCTGACTATGTGGTTTCCTCTATGTCATGGCTACCTATTGTTGGACATGCGAGCCCATGACGAGCCATTATGCAATAAATGTTATTGCAAATATCATTCTCTTATCTGAAATAAAGATTAATTAATCTGCATAATAGGTTCCTTAGTACAATTAGGGTTATGTACTATGGCCATCTTAATGATCACACAATTGTTGATTCAATTGTTGAATCATAGAGGCTAGTGCTTGGATGAATATCTAAAGAGTTAAATTGAGGAATCATCAAGCACCGACAAATGGTTATTAAGAGAGGATCTCCAGCCTGAGAAGGAGATGGCAATCCTTTCTCTAAAGGCAGATATATGACGTATTTTGAGGATATGTATCTTTTTCATTCAAGGTATTCCTCTCACATGACTCGTCTCAAAGATTGATTCTTTGCCTACGAGAACATAACTGTGAAAATGCCATTGTGGGGAATAATACACCATCTAAAATGGTTGACATTAATTCATCAAAATTCAAGATGAGCAGTGGGACGGTGAACACAATTTCGGAAGTGCATCATACTTTATTTTTTACATAGAATCTTAAATTCCTTAGAATTTTGGGCTTTAAAAGATATAACTATAATCTTGTAGGAAGAGTCTTACATATGGACAAAGAATGGTAATCATCATCATGATATCAAGCATAAGACCCTTTATGTTTTACAAGTGTTTTGAAATTACCAATTGTATTACAATGTTATCCTTATCCATGAAAGAAGAATATGAAGAATGTTGCCTGCAGCTTGGGAACATGAGTTAGAACGAATGAATATCTTTGATCAGAAAGGTCTTTTTGAATATCTTAAAAGATCCAAGTTGGAGTTTTTTTATCATTGTATTTACGAAGAACATCGAAAGTAGTTCCCACGATGAGCGAGATGCTTGATTATATCCATGTTAATTGTTAGAACCCTTCATGTGTTCAATCACTACAAGATGCCATATATTCTTTTGTCTATGATCGATGATTACTTCAGATTGATTTGGATGTTCATGATGAAGAAAAGGTACGAGCCATTCAACACTTTCCAAAAGTGGAAGATCTTGGTAGATAATCAGATTTCAAAGGAAGTCAAGCATTGCACATTGATAAGGATTTGGTACTATTTTTCTCATCAGAATTTACTTACTGAGTTGTGCAAGGATGAGAGCGTTGCAGGATACCAAAGTGTTAAGGATTTTCCATAACAGAATGGAATTGCAAATTGAACGACTAGAATACTTCTGAAAAGAACAAGGTACATGCTCTTAAATGATGATCTTTGTTGCGAGTAGCAAAAGCAAACACACTAAGACCGTTAAGCAAACCATATGTACACAGTGATCCAAAGCACGACCGGGATCCCAAACATAAAAATGCACATAAAAAACAAACTTGATTCGCATTCTTCAGCTCGGTTGGGGTCGGTTGCTCTGGTGGTTGTGAAAAGCGGTGGTCGTGACGATACTGCTGGAGGAGGGAGGTGGTGGTTCTCTAGGCGAGGTGGTAGAGCGGAGCAGTCGAAGGTGGAAGGTTGTGACGAGGTAGAAAGGAAGATAGAGAGGGAGAAGATGATGGTGGGATTTGCCATAACATAATGGAATTGTAAATTGAACGACTAGAACACTTCTGAAAAGAACAAGGTACATGCTCTCAAATGACGATCTTTGTTGCGAGTAGCCAAAGCAAACACACTAAGACCGTTAAGCAAACCATATGTACACAGTGATCCAAAGCACGATTGGGATCCCAAACATAGAAATGCACATAAAAAACAAACTTGATTCGCGTTCTTCGTCTCGGCTGGGGTCGGTTGCTCTGGTGGTTGTGAAAAGCGGTGGTCGTGGCGATACTGCTGGAGGAGGGAGGTGGTGGTTCTCTAGGCGAGGCGGTAGAGCGGAGTAGTCGACGGGGGAAGGTTGCGACTAGGTAGAAAGGAAGATAGAGAGGGAGAAGATGATGGTGATCGAGTCTGCAAGCGGAGGCGTAGATGTAGTCGAAGAGGAAAAGGGAGGTAGGAAAGGGGCACGGGTCGCCTGATGGTGGAGTGGCTAAAAACTCTCTCCGATCGGTGCCTCAGTAGCTGACGATGGGGCTACGAATCTGTGCGGCAGGTGTTGGGATGACTGCAGTTTTGTGGATTTTTCGTCCATGCATCTTGCCAACCCTAGAGGTCTTTGTCTGAGGAATGGGTGGGCGTTGTCACCAGCCACCACCCTCGGCTCTCTCGTTTGATGTGTCGCAGATAGTAGAGCGAGAAACATAGGCGGATATCGGCAGATGCATTGATCAGAGGTAGGTGATGGAGTAATATGGGGAGCAAAGAGGAGATAAGGGGAATATAACGAGGAGGGGCTTCGGTTGTTGATGGGTTGCGAGATCATCGGCGACGATGGGGATAAAGTTGTTGAAGCGGTCAGGCGATGGAGACGGGGACAAAGTTGTTGCAGGAGATGGGGTAGAGGGAGAGATATGGATTAAGGCGATGGGTTTTATCATCTGGGATAGGGTCTGTTAGAGGTTGGATTTCCGGCTGTTAGGAGAGAATAAGGAGGTGGTGGCTCGACCGTTGGGAGCGACGGTACATAGGCAAGGCAACGAGTGAATGTGGCACAGCAAGGCGGTGATAGGCGCTGAGGAAGAAGGCTCTCACATGCTCAACACGTGAGGAGGAGGCGGGGTGAAGTCATGTGTTGTGCACGTGAGGATAGAAAAAGCAAGGGGGTAACTAGGACTAGGTGGCCCGTTCATGAGCTGACATGTGGTGCAGATTGACCAGAAGTTTGACTAATGCAAGAAAATGCAGAAATAAATACATTAAAATTACCAAATGGACTCGGATGCGAAAGTGCTACACATGAAAAATGTGCATCTAATTATGATATGTAATGCTGATGAAGGACTCATACGCCAATAAAATGCAGAATGCAAGATATGATTTCTTTGGTGATATTTTATGTATATAAAATCTAAATTTTTGGCTTTGAAATTTTTATTTGATTTTCTGATGAAAAATAAATGCATGCAAAAATGCCACATGCTAGCAAATTATGCAATAGACTCAAATGTGATTTTTCTGAATTTTTTATGGGGTTTTAAATAGGTCAGAAAAATTAAGGAGACTAATTATGTACAAATGGAGTAGGTTAGAAAGCTCGTGTCAAAACAAATCATTTTAATTGCTTTTCTCATTTTTTATTTTGATTTTTTATGCATTTTATGAAAGCATGAAATGGAATGATGAAATACAAAAAAACCAAAATGAGTGAAATATGCACACGAAATGACGAGTTAAAACTATCTAAAATACATAATGTGCAAAATAAGCCTAAAACCCAATTTTCACAAATGGCCTCCGATTCTTTTAAATTTGATCTTGTTTTAAAGATAATTGAATGTACATTAGTTCAAAAGTGAGTAGGATTTATTTTGACACTGTCTGAGAGAGATATCAACGTTTTAGCCTGTTTGTCCTGTTATTAGGGTTTGGATTTATTTTGCATATGTACAAATTAGCAATTTTTTAGGTTTTTAGTGGATTAAGATTAGTAATATGTACACAATGGAGTTGGTTTCAAGTCAATTAGAGTTAACATAAATTAATTGAAAATGCAAGTTAGGTGAAAATGCATGGATGATTATGAATGCAATATGAAGTGTTAATTTATGCAAGTTATTTACAGGTGCCTTAAAGTTAATTTTATGAAGTTAACATGCAAATGAACCTAAATTCTCGGAACGAAGCTGTATTTTTACATAATTAGAGTGATGAATCATAGATTCATCGATGCACGATCAACTCAACTCAGAAACAAAGATCAATGGTGTGTCCCATGTTGACAGACTTCATACTAAAAAGATGTGGAGGTGGGAATCTGAGGCATGACTCTTCTGCATCATAACTCAAACATCACCCTAATTGGTAATCAATGACTTCCTCCCGTCGGCCGCCACAATGGTGAATCCAATAGTAACATCATGTGGGGAAGAAAATTGTCTTTTGTTGCCACAAGTGTGTTGAGAAATACTAGAATTAAAAGCCACTTGGATGGGTTAAATAAATCACAACAAAAGGCTCTATGGAAATATAATTGAAGGATCAACAAAGGCTGCAACATCCAGTTTGTGTGGGAGCCATTAGGAGTAGAGGTCTGTTGAGGAGTCAGTCATTGTTGATTAACACTTGGGGTCTGTTAAGATACTTATGTTTTGTTGCCTTTATCTATATTTTTTATTTCTCTTGTCATGTTTATGTAATTTACCCTTTGAGTTTTTCTCTTATATAAGAGAGCTCTAGGGTTAGATGGAATACAACCTTTTCTTTTCCTTCCACATGGTATCAAAGTGACGATCCTAGACCGGAGCATGTGCCCTAGTGTCCTACCTCCACCGAAACCCTATTACCTCACCGCACGTGCCTGCAGCCCTCGTACATCATTGTTGTGCACATCGCCGCCGATCCTTACGCGGGCTTGCGCTGCACCTGCGCACCTGCGCATCGCGCGTGTACCAACGCCTATTCTCGCGCATCATGTGTGCACTTGTGTTTATGCACCTGCGTCTGTTCCTGCGCATCGTCATGCCATCACGCACCTCCGTCTCTGCGTCATCATGCACCTCCGCCTTTGTGCCATCATGCATGTTCTTGGGTACCTAGCGTGTGACGTGAACATCTAGAACACCCTAGTTACCCAAAGGAATCTCCGGAAGAATGGAAGAGGTTGTGGTATGAGTCTACGCCCACAACCATCTTCCTGTATGCCGGTGTAGACGCTAGTATTTCTTGTTGCTGACCCAGTCTTGGAGATAATTGTCATCATGTCCGACAACAAAGCTGAAGTCCCATCCCTGGGTGCCATCAAAGGTCCAGCACCCATCGTCAAAATGGATGGAACCAATTATGAATTGTAGGCCATGCAGTTCATGAGTTTGATGCAACGTAATGGCAAGAAGCACATCCTCACGAAAGAGGAGCCATGTGACAAGACTGGGACAAATACTTCATGGGAGGTGGATGATGTGTATGCTCGTGTGTGGCTATCCAGGACTGCATCCATGGAGATAGCCAATGATATCATGGGTCAGCCTACTGCAAAGGCTGTATAGGACATTCTTGCCGCTACATACTCTCTGGTGAAGAATGAGTCGAAGATACCACAACTACAGCACGATAACTTCACATCGAAGCAGAATGGTCACCCCCTTCACACCCTCTATACTTCTTTGAGGGGTATGTTTGAGAAGTTACATTCCCTTGACTGCTACACCAGAGCAGCTCAAGGCATACAAAGACTCTGTGATGACTGGAGTCTTTCTAGCAGCCCTTAGTCCTGAATATGATGCATCTCGTGCCCAGATCCTCACTGATGCTACCATACCTCCAATGGAGGAGGCATATCGCTGATTGAGTAGACTATCTATATCAACTAGTAGCACTTTACAGTCTCAAACATCTTCAGCTATGGCAGTATCACGTAGTAGAGGAAGCCCTACAACATATCATGGTAGGGGAAGCTCCAAGCCGGTGTAGAGGAGGGGGTGGTCGATCCCGTCAACAGTGCACCTATTGTCACAGGTCTGGCCACTCAGAGGAAACCTGTTATTCTAAACATGGGTTTCCCGCTTCAGTCCGAGTTGCAGAGCAGACACAACAAGATGGCAGTCCATCACCTGCATCTGACCAGAGATTTGACGAGCTTGTGGCACGACTAAGAGAGATTATGCATGTTACCTCTGGGTCGACCAACTCTCCTTCAGGGTCCTCAGAGGTAGCTGCCTCAACATCATCATCCACGTCAGGTATAGAATATGTCTTTACTAGTTGTTACAGGGCAGACTTGTCAGAATCGATCATGGATTCAGGTGCTTCTCATCATCTTTGTGGTGACAGAGGCCAGTTTAATGTGTTACGTCCGACTCAGTCTGGACGATATGTTGTGATAGCAGATGGGACACACTCCCCCATTACTGATCAGGGGAAGGTACAGTTAACTTCTGCACTAAGGCTTCAGAATGTCCTTTATGCTCCTGAATTTTCTATGAATTTGTTGTCAATTAGTCAATCACCAAAGACTTACAATGTCGTGCCATATTTGATCCATCAGCTCTTGTGTTTCAGGATATACTAACGAGCAGAGTGATTGGAATTGGTCGTGAGCAATGGGGCCTCTACAGACTAGTGCATTCTCCATATGTTGGTGCCTCTTCTCTTCGCACTGGATCTATCTCTCCATACATGTGGCATCTTTGATCATCTTCCTCTGTAAAAGCTTAGTCACGTTCTTCCACAAATTTCTCCCCGCTCTACTTTTCAGTGCGAGGCCTGCCAGCTTGGGAAGAATCATCGATCCACGTTCCAAAGTCGTCTGGGTAGAAGTAGTCATAGTCTGTTTGAGTTGCTCCATTTTGATATTTGGGGTCACAATCGTGTCCCAGATCATTAGGGACACAAGTTTTATCTTGTTGCTGTTGATGAGTTTTTTAGATTGTCTTGGGTATTTCTTCTTAAGAATAAGTATGATGCAGGTCATGTTATCCAATCCTTTATTAATGATATAAGGAATAATTTTTCTGCAAAAGTCAAGTTTATTCGTTATGATAATGCATTAGAATTTTGCAGGACGCAATTTCTCAATTCCTTAGGTCTTTTGGCATTGTGCATCAGACATTTTGTGCATATACTTCCCAACAGAATAGGGTGGCAGAACGAAAACACTGTCATCTGTTAGACATTGCCAGAACTCTTTTGATTCAGAGTCGTGCTCCTCATTCATATTGGGGAGATACGGTTCTAATTGTTTGTTATCTGGTGAATCGAATGCCCTCTTCGGTGCTGGGAGAGAAGATAACATTCTTGATTGCATTTTCCGAGACGGATCTTTTCTCGCTAATACCTCGTGTTTTTGGTTCTGTAGCATTTGTTCATCAAATGTCTCCTGGTCTTGACAAGCTCTCTCCCAAAGCTGTCAAATGGGTCTTTGTTGGGTATTCCAAGACCTAAAAAGGATATCGTTGCTTTGACCGTGTTCGACGAAGATACTATGCCAGTGCAGATGTCACCTTCTTCGAGTCCATTATGTCTTTTTCCCCCACAGGTGACACGATTACTCTTTAAGAGGATGAAGAAGAGGTCTATATGGCTCTTCCTCCATCATTATCACCTATGACATCACCTCCACCACAACCTCCTCCACCGCCTCCTCCACCACCACCTCCTCCACCGCCACCTCCACCACCACTTCCTCCACCGCCACCTCCACCATCTTCTATGTTCTTTCCGCAGGTTTACCAGCGACGGCCCCATGCTCATGTGCCTCCTCCGTCATCCAGCACGCCCAAGGTATGTACTGAACATTTGAGTTTTTCTATGGCACTGGTGATTTACATGTACAGACTGAGGTACAGGATGTGGATCTTCTACACATGTTGAGGATTTGGATATGCCTATTGCACTACAACGATAGAACGGGCATACACTAAGCATCCTATTGGTTCTCATGTTTCCTTGAGGCATCTTTCCAAGGATTTTCATAGATTTGTTGTGGGATTGTCTACCGTGGAGATACCATGGTCATATCAGGAGGCGCTAAAGAGCAGTCAATGGCGTCTAGCTATGGAGGAGGAGATGGCAGCCTTACAATCACGAGGTACGTGGAGTATTGTCTATGCTCCACTAGGTACATCTGTTTTTGGCAGCAAGTGGGTATTTACTGTGAAGCATCGTACTGATGGTACAATAGACAAATACAAATCCAGATTGGTTGATCGTGGGTTCACCCAAACCTATGGAGTGGAATATCAGGACACTTTTTCTCTTGTTGCACATTACTCTACCCTGTGGATTCTTATTGTTGTTGATGTAGTTCGTGATTGACCACTTTTCCAATTAGATGTCAAGAATGCTTTCTTGTATGGAGATCTGCAAGAGGAGGTTTACAAGCAACAACCACCTGGGTTTGCTGCTGAGGAGGAGTCCAATATGGTGTGTCGTCCAGGCTATATATGGCCTTAAGTAGAGTCTGAGGGCTTGATTTCAAAAGCTATCAGAGTTGATTGAATAGAAGGGATTTGTCAGATCCACTGCATATCATACTCTTTTTGTTAAGAGAAATCAAAGAGGTATTGTAGTTGTTTTGGTCTATGTTGATGGCATTGTTATCACTGGCAGCGATGAGCAGGGCATCCAAGCAGCTAAGGACTTGGATAATAGTTTGTTACCAAGGACCTTGGTACGCTTCGTTACTTCCTTGGCTTGGAGTTAGCACGAAATCAGCAAGGTATGGTTATGACGCAAAGGAAGTATGTTATCAATCTTCTATATGAGACAGGCATGACAGGATGTAGACCAGCTACTACCCCAATGGATTATAATGATAGGCTCTATGATGATGACACTGAGGAGGTGGATAAGAGACAATACAGAGAGTTGGTATGGAAATTATTATATATTACTATTACCAGGCCTGATATATCCTTCGTTGTGAGCAGAGTGAGCCAATTCATGGAGCAACCCAGGCATGCACACATGGATGCAGTGTGCATGATCTTGAGATATTTGAAGTCATCTCCAGGTGCAGGTCTTCTTTTTAGAAGAGATATGTCTCTCACAGTTACTGGGTGTGCAGATGCAGATTATGTTGGGTGTCCTAAGGACAAGAAGTCTACTTCAGGCTTCATTGTGTTTGTTGGTAGCTCATTGGTCTCATGGAAGAGTAAGAAACAAACTGTTGTTCGGTTTAGCACTGAATCAGAATATAGGGCCATGGCCCAAGGGAGTACAGAAATGATGTGGGTCAAGTCTATCCTGACTGATCTAACGATTGAGGTGCCACTTCCTATACATTTCAAATGTGATAACCAAGCAACCTTGTTCATAGCTAATAATCCAACCTTTCATGATAGAACAAAGCACATTGAGGTAGACCGTCACTACACTCGTGATTTGATCCAAAAGGGGCTTATTTCAACGTCTTATGTTGCTTCAGGTAATCAGATTGCAGACATGTTTACCAAAGCTCTTGTAAGAGGTCATTTTCATCACTGTTGTTCCAAGCTGAGCATGATAGTTATATATGCTCCAGCTTGAGGGGCAGTGTTAAGATACTTATGTTTTGTTGCCTTTATCTATATTGTTTATTTCTCTCGTCATGTTTATGTAATTTACCCTTTGAACTTTTCTCCTATATAAGAGAGCTCTAGGGTTAGATGGAATACAACTTTTTCTTTTCCTTCCACAGGATCATTATATTTGACTCTAGAAATGGTAGTACCATCAATTATGCCAAAGATAGCCCGATGAGCAGCAAGAGGTATCGTGCTTCCCCCAAAAATAGTCCTCGGTATGACCAATTCGATCATAAGAAGTACAATATGGTTGTATGTGCCCAGATAAGTAACAACCATGACATCTGCCTCATAAGAAGGTATATCAATCTCTCTCAAATGATGTGGTCATGGTGAAGGTTGTCTCGACTATATGATCAATCACATAGAAGTAAAGTCAACTCAATCTGCTATACACGACCTCCATTGAAGGAACCTCCTACGTACTAATCATTTTGAGAACAAGAAGACTCGTAGCATGGAAATAAGCCAGCCAAAAGCTGAGACCTGATAACTTTTGGTGCGCACATGGATAGACTGGCATGTTAGAAATCAACTTCTGAAATGTTGAGTTCATAATAAAGTAAATTCGACTACAGGTAAGGCAAACCTTGTGTGAGATGTAGGTATCAGGGATAAAACCTTTTATTTCATTTTTTGGGTTTTTATCATTTGTGCCCCTGATATTGCAATATCATTTATGCTCCTCCCTTTTTTAGAATATCAATTGTAACCTTGACTTGTCGTTCGATCACTCGTGCCCCTCGCTTACTTTAGTTGTCAATGAGTTAAACTTAACCATGGTTTTTTCAAACCATGGTAAGGTTAAGAGGAGCATAACTATTAAAAAATTTCTCCTGCTCCTTCCACTCCCCAGTCTCCTCCACCCCCTACTCCTCCTTCCCCCTCCTCTGATACCCCCTCACCAACGTGTCTCCAGATCTCAAGCAAAGCATCGAAACATCTAAAGCCCCATCGAACCACCAGCCCTTCGAAGATATTTGCTAAAGCTACAGCTCCTTGAGGAAATAAGATTTTCCCAGCACTCGTGGATCCACCACATCAACAACCCCTGCACCTTCTCCTCTTGAGTAGATGAAAGGCCATACTCTTACATCATCCCACTCTCTTGTTCGACGTAGGCTCGCCGACCTCCATTAATTGTAACCACATAGCAGCAGAACAAGAGATGATCGTTCCAAGCACGTATTCCCGACGACACCTCAACCTTCGTCCATCTCAACAACTCCTCAAGGCATCAGGTGGGGGTTCTATCCTCCAACACTTGTAGAGTACAGGCGGAGGAGGCTGGAGAGGAACAACAGGCGGAGGAGGACGGAGGAGCAGGGGAGGAACAACGGGTGGTGGTGGAGGGCATTGGGGAGGAGCAGCGAGCCGAGGAGGAGGGGATGCAGGGGAGGAGCAACGGGTAGAGGAGGAGGGGGCGCGGGGGAGGAGCAATAGGTGAAGGAGGCTGGGGAGGAGCAACAGGCAAAGGAGAGGATGGGCGAGGGAGGAGCAGTGCGGGAAGGGGAGGTGCGTCGATGCGGGGGAAGGAGGAGCGGGGGGAGGGGGAGGAGGGATGGGGTGGAGGTGTTCATTTCAATCATTTTTTAAATTTAATTCTCCTTGTGTCCAAAAAGTTAATGCTTGTTTGTATTGGGGATGGACGACAACTAATACGAGGGGCATAAGTGATAGAATGGCAACAAGTTGGGGGCACAACAAATATTCCAAAAAAGGGAGTGCATAAATGATAATGAAATATATCTCAGAGGGACACAACTAATAAAAAAACTTCATTTTTTCATTTTTTTGTTTTATTTTTCATTTCATTTTTTTCTTTTCAAATAATTTCAAAAAATTATTATACCCCAGTTTAATCAAAAAATTACAAAATCAGTATTTTATACAAGTATATCCAAAAAGTTTTGCAAAAATATCCATATTTTAAAACATATACCCTTGTACCCCATGGTTTTACAAACCAATAAAAGTATGAGCTATGAGTAAAGTATAAATGTAATATTTATACACACCTCTATACTTAGCTTGTATTATGTCCCCATGCCATTAGCTGAAAGGAAGACATAGCTCGTACTAAACATCAGTAAGTGAAAAGAATAAAAGTTGACCGAGTTCCTATGATTAGGTTTTTTATGGCCTAAGTATAGAAGAAGACCAAAATGAGGCGGTCGAGGGAAACATGTGAATAAAGAACAAAAGTGGTGATATACACAACGGACACCGTCTCCCTATACTTAGGCTTTAGTCAGCACAAGTATGGAAGAGTAGTAAAAAATGGAGGATCGACGATGTAAAAGAATGTACAAAGAAGACAAGAAGAGAAGTGAATCTTCTAAATGTTGAATCTTCCAGCTGTTGAATCTTTGAATGTTGTTGAATCTTTTGATGTTGCTTTTAGCCTTTGGACTCAAGAGATTATGCAGGGCTAGTGGAAGCAACATCTGAATCTGTACCACACATGAAAACAATCTTCTCTACATGGATCAACTGCTCAATTAATTCTACAAAGTGCTTAAGCAGTTTTCCATTCACCAAGAAAGAATGTACACTATCTGTGAGATCAAAAATCTATATGTTGCCATTGATGTGCACTTCTCTGACTATGAAGGGTCCCTCACATTTGGATTTTAGTTTGCATTGAAAGACCTTCAACTTGGATTTATGAACTAATTCAACAGGAAAATGACATGGCTTCCCAAGAACCATTTGAAATGGGGAGGTTCCGAGCGAGGTTTTCTTTTGCATTTAAACTTGCTCCAAAAGTTGGGACCAATTCTTCATGTCGGGGTGGACTAGCTTATGTAAAATTCTCCTTTTTGACACTTTTACCATGCCATTGGATTGTGGGGTAGTAAGGACTCACCATAAGGTAATCAATTTCGTAGTCCTTAGTTAACTTCTTCATATCTTCTATTTACAAAGTGGCTACCCTATGATCTATCTGAATTAATGATCTTGGGGACCTTGAACCTTGAAATGATGTGCTCTCTCACAAATTTACAGACAGTCTTGTTGTTCACGTCTCATGTAGGAAAAGCCCCCACCCACCTAGAAAGGTAGTCAACACCTAGGAGAATATGCTCATAGTCATGGCTTCTAGGGAATGGGCCCAGAAATTCAATGCCACATATGGCAAATACATCACAAATGATCATGGGTTGCATGGACATCGCATCTTTGAGACCAATGGTCCCTCTCATTCTCTTGCAAACTGGACACGACCTAATAAATGCATATGCATCAATGAACAGGGTCTGTCAGTAGAAATCACACTAGAGCACTTTATAGGTTGTCTTCTTCTCGGGGTGGTATCCTCTTGTTTTCAAAGTATGGTAATTGTGAGGACACTCTAGTTGTCCTCCTAATGAGTACATCTCCTCCAAACACAATATGATCCTTCAAAGAAGAAGCAACGGGTCCTCCCAATAGTAGTTCCTGGATTCCGACTTTAGTTAGTCAATGATGCTCTTGGTCAATCTTGAGGACTTTCTTGGAGACAAGGTAGTTCACCATATTGATGTACCATAAGAGAGGGTCGAAAAGACAAATCGACTCGTTTGGGAAGGAGTCTCTAGTGGGTTCAGACTTAGGGGCACTATTCTACTCAATACAGCAGATTTGATCAACCACCACATTCTTTACTCCTGGTTTATCCTTGATCCACAACTCGAACTCTTGGAGTATTAATATCCATCTAAGAAGGCGTCCCTTCGTGTTCTTTCTTTGCATTAAATACTTGATGACTGAATGGTCAGTGAATATAGTCACCTTGGATGCCAATAAGTATGGCGTGAATTTATACAAGGAAAATACTACAACAAGCAGCTCCTTCTCTATCATTGTGTAGTTCTGCTGGGCTTGGTCTAGTATTTTTCTTGTGTAGTGGACGATGAATCGTTCAACACGGATTTGAACAAGAATATATGTAGCCGACCCTACTTATAGAGGGAGAAGGTGTCACCATTTTTTTAATGAACGACGAACAAGATTCCCTCTCCCCTGTCCCAAAACTGCCCCTCCTGCAAAATCAGAAGCATCATTCAAGATCTCGAAGGGAAGAGACTAATCTGGGATCGGTAGGATGGGACATGTAATCTATAAGGAACTTTATGTCTTTGCCTAAAAGTTCAGTCAGCGATCGTACAATCTTTGAGAAATCCCAAATGAATCTTCTGTAAAATCGAACATGCTCAAGGAATAACATCAATTGCTTAATGTCGGTTGGTATCTCAAGTTTTTTGATCACATCCATCTTATGAGGGAGAACATCTATTCCTCTCTTGAAGATGATGTGCCCCAACGCGATGCCCCATGTCACCATAAAATGATTTTTTTTCTCACATGAGATCACCATATTCACCTCAATACAACTCTTAAGGACTCGGTCCAAGTGTAAAAGATGTGTTTAATAAATCCAATGAACCGAGAAGTCGTCCATAAAGAATTTCATATGATCACTCACCATCTTGGTAAATATCATGCATCTATGAAATGTGTCGGGTGCATTGCAAAACTCAAAAGGCATGTGTCTGAATGCGTCAGTGTCGAACAAACATGTGAAGGTGGTTTTTCCTAGTCCTCTGGAATGATAGCTACCTGATTGTAGCCTAAGTACCCATCTAAGAAACAAAAGAATTCCTTCCCCGCCAATGTCTTCCAGTAAATGACAGAGGGAGGTGAACTTTCTCCGGTGTGGCATTCAAGTATCCGTAATCAACATGGACACACCACGACGTGGGCACTCACGCACAATCTCCTCTCATCTTCGTTGGTAAGAAACAGTATTCCCCGCTTCTTCGGGCAAACATGAAGAGGTGCCACTCACTTGGAGTCAGAGACGGGATAAATGAAATCTGCTTCACACCATTTCTCAGTCTTAACCATTTCCCACAAGCTTGGATTCAGTATATGTTGGAACTCATGGGAGATCTTAGTGTCGTCCTCAAGGTAAATCTGGTGCGAAAAGTGTATGGGGTTTATCCCACAGAGACCGAACACACTCCAACATATTGCCCTTTGGTTATTTTCAAGAGTCTCAAGCAAGTGAATCTCTTTTTCTTCAGTCAGCTAATACTGATGATGACCGCAAACTTCTTTAAGGGGCTGCAAGGAAGGGATACTTGAGTGTAGGAGGTAAGGTTTGGGATCTGGAACTGATTTTTCATTTAAAAGGTGTGGCTCAACCAACTCCGAATCAAGTTCCATACTGCATGTGGTTGGATCTGTATCTGTAATGACTGTCACCAATTGATCTGTCAAAAGAGTTGGATTACCAAAGGTATCCAAACAGTCGGCAAAAGCCGTGTCCGACTCGTCATCTTCACCCTCTGATTGTTCCAAGGAAGATGGAATTAACATGCTGAGAGTGGCCCCTGTGTCATCAAATGTGTAGGGGGATGCATCATTCAGGTGCTCCACACCAATCAAGTGATTCTACATGAACTGGCAAATTGCATCATGAACATTGCCCTCTCCAAGCGGGAGGGACTCATCTAATTCTCTTGGATTTTGTCTCCATGGTTCAACTATGTCTATCTGACTACATTTTGCCTCATACGAAGGTACTTTATGTAAATAAAAAACAGAGAATAATATTGCTTGCTTATTCAATGGGTCTAGGGTTTATTATATAGCATGAAACCCTAGAGAGGTGAAAGAGGAAAAATACATAGATACCCCTGGAAGGGTTACATGACTCAATAAAAATAAAGAGAAATTATTACAATCTTAGTTTTATTATTTTGGTCATTGTACATAGGTTCATGTAATTGTTCCTATAATATATACCGATTTCTTTTGAGAAATGAAAGTAGAACATTTCCTTTTGATTTAATATATAGGGATTTCTTTTGAGAAATGAAAGTAGAACATTTCCTTTTGATAAATCTAAGATGGTACCAAAATGTGGGGGTTCAAAACCCTAGAGAACCCCCTCCTCGTAGACTCGATCAACCATACCATCGTCCCTATCACCCTTCATGTCTCAAGTTCTAGCGCCATCCATTCCGTCGCCCCACTCCGACTCTAGTATCCTCTGTCACCACAAGTACCCGCTATCGCCTTTAATAGCATCATCTCTACAATGTTTCGCCCTCCATCGCCAGCAGCAATTAGCATTGCCAGCATACCCACCAACTACATCACCTTTAACACCACAATTTATCAGTGTTTAGTCCATCCATACCTCTAGTTCAAATTTTTCGACTGCAGTTCGTGATGCGGGTCAAGAGATTGCATCTCCTATTACCACGCCCTCACCAGCTCCTAAGGTACGTGCTACTGAGGACACTAACAATTTGCCATGTGAACATTATTAGTTCCTAGAGATGAACCATCTGCAGAGGATACAAAGGATGATATTCAACAAGCACAACTCTATACTGACCTTCCTATTGCTATTCAGAAAGGAAAATGTACTTGTACAATGCATCCAGTCTGCATTTGTGTCTCAGTGGCCAACTTATCACTCGTGTATAAACAATTTGTTGCCGATTTTTCAAAGATTATTGTTCCTTCTATACATCAACAAGCAATCCTAATGCATGAATGGGAAGCAGCGATGCAAGAGGAAATGAACACTCTCATATCTCGAGGCACTTGGTCGTCGGCGAACCCTCCTAAGGATGCTACTATTGTTAGGTGTTTACTACAAAGCACTTGCCTGATAGATCGATCACACGGTATAAAGCACGTCAATAACTAAGGGCTACACCCAGACATATGTTGATATTTTGGAAACTCTCCCTACTGGCTCATCTGCCAACTATATGCATTCTCTTATCTGTTGTTGTACATTGATCTTGGCCACTTTATAGGCTTTATATAAAAAATTCCTTTCTATATGGTGATCTTCATGATGAAGTGTATACACATTCTCTTATTTGTTGTTGGGTGTTTACTACAAAGCACTTGCCTGATGGATCGATCACACGGTATAAAGCACGTCGACAGCTAAGGGCTACACCCAGACAGATGTTGTTGATAGTTTGGAAACTTTCTCCCTGGTGGCTCGTCTGCCAACTATATCCATTCTCTTATCTGTTGTTGTGCGTCAGTCTTGGCCACTTTATAGGCTTGATATCAAAAATGCATTTCTATATGGTGATCCTCAAGATGAAGTGCATATGCAACAACCTCTTATATGTTAGACCACGGGGGAATATTGCAAATTTTGCCGAATCCATAAGGGCATTTATGGACTCAAACAAAGCCTAAGGGTATGTTTAAAAAATTGTCGCTTGTTGCAAGAATTGACCTATTCGTACTGCCTTAGATCACCCTCTATTTGTGATTAAAACTGACAAAGGAGTTCTTGGCATGCTTGTGGACGTTGATGATATTATACTTATTGGAGATGACACTCATGGTATATCTGATCTCAATGGTTATCTTGCTAAGCACTTTGTTACAAAAGACTAGGGTGAAATTCGCTACTTCTTTGGCATTGAGGATGCCTAAAATGCTAGAGGGCTAATTATGTGACAAAAGGAGTACATAACAGACCTGCTAAAGGGGACCGGAATGCTAGGTGTAAAACATGCCTCCATTGCCATGGATCCCAATGCCCAATTATATGAAGAATCACCTGAACATGCTGATGCACGACAATACAAGTGTTTAGTAGGAAAGCTACAATATATAGTCATTGCGTGTCTTTATATTTCCTTTGTTGTTAACAGGGTAATCAATTCATAGCTAAACCTTGCCAAGTTCATTGGGATGCTATGATAATGATCTTGAGAAATTTGAAATTTGCACTTGGAAAAGGACTACGTTGGCTACACTGACGAAACTCTTTTGAGTTCGTATCCTATTATGGCACTGACTACATTGGATGTCCAAAGGATAGTGTTGGAAAGAAGGTTTTGTTATGTTTATTCCAATGGGTTTAGGGGTCCTTATATAGGAAAAACCCTAGAAACCCTAGATAGTCCAGGAAAGGGAAAAATACAGAACTGCCCCTTATTGGGGTTACAATAAGAAACGTCTCATAACTACTAACAATTACTAACACTCCCCCTCAAGTTGGAGCATATTTATCAGTCATGCCCAACTTGGATATAATCCATGACAGGCGTTTCTTTGGTAATGCCTTTGTAAAGGCATCTGCAAGCTGTAGATCAGTACTGATGTGTGGAGTGGTGATTCTTCCAATTTTAACTGCATCTCGTATGAAGTGACAATCAATTTCTATGTGTTTGGTTCGTTCATGAAATACAGGATTTGTGGCAATGTAGGTTGCAGATTTGTTGTCACAGTACAGGGGAATAGGTGTAGTGACGTTAATACCAAGCTCCTGAAGAAAGGCCAATAACCACGTGATCTCACATGTGGCTTGTGCCATTGCCCTATATTCTGCTTCTGCACTTGATCTGGATACGACGGTTTGCTTCTTGCTTTTCCAGATAACAGTGTTTCCTCCAACCATCATAGCGTAGCCTGTAGTCGAGCGTCGATCTTCTAGAGAGCTTGCATAATCAGCGTCTGCATAGGCAACCATGTCTGTATGTCCATTCGCTTTGTAGGAGAGTCCACGTCCTGGAGATTCCTTTAAGTATCGAAGAATTTGGAGAACATCCTGCCAGTGGCTGTAACATGGTTGTTCCATATGTTGGCTTGCTCCGTTTACTGCATAGGAGATATCTGGTCTAGTTACAGTAAGGTAGAGAAGTTTACCAACGAGGCTTCTATATCGGGAGACATCCTCAAAGGCTGAATCAGATGAGGTGGTATGCTTCTTTAGATCAGCAGGAATACCAGAGGGCTTGCATCCAAGAAGTCCTGCTTTAGTAAGTATGTCCATGCAGTACTTCCTTTGTGAGAGGTGAAGTCCTTCGGTAGTGCGAAGTACTTCTATGCCTAAGAAGTAGCATAGAGATCCAAGGTCCTTGGTAATAAGTACCTTTTGAAGGAAGGCCTTGGTTTCTGATATCCCATTGTAGTCATCACCTGTGATAACCATATCATCAACGTAGACTGCCAGTATAACTGTTCCAGTTGCTCTTTTCCTGACAAATACAAAATAATCAAATGTCGTCCTTTGGAAACCAAGAGTGGTTATTTATGTAGTAAGCCTGTCAAACCATGCTCTTGGACTTTGCTTGAGACCGTATATGGCCTTGCGAAGTCGACATACATACTCCCCCTCGACTTCATAGCCCGGAGGTTGTTTCATATATACCTCCTCATCAAGATCGCCATACAGAAAAGCATTCTTTACATCCAGCTGAAAGAGGGGCCAAGATTTGTTTACAGCAATAGAGAGAATAGTTCGGATGGACCCCATCCGTGCAACAGGAGAAAATGTCTCAAAATAGTCGACACCATAGGTTTGTGTAAAACCTTTAGCCACAAGGCGAGCTTTTAATCTATCAATTGTGCCATCCGGGGATTGTTTGGTCGTAAAGACCCATTTGCATGCTACAGGTCGAACACCTTTCGGACACTGACCAAGATCCCATGTCCCTCGTGAAATCAGTGCATTCATTTCTTCATTCATTGCATGTTTCCAGCCAGAGTCCTGTAGAGCACAATTATGGTCTCGTGGAATGGATACAGTCATAAGAGCATCAGCATACCGTCGGTCATTGATAGATAATCCAGCTGTGGATGTGTAGTTGGATATGGGGTAAGTAGCACAGTGTCTTCTACCCTCTCGTAGAGCAATGGGAAGCTCTATAGGATCATCCGGGACATGCTTGGAGGGGACAGTCGGAGAAGGCATATTATCCTACAGAAAAGAGACTGGTAAAGGGACGGCTGGTGGTTTTGGAGCGTTACTTTGTTTATGGACGGTGGGTGGTGGAGGGAGATCAAGTGGAATATCAGTGACTGAATCTAAGAAGAAGCTAGTTTGCTCAAAGAATGTGACATCAGCAGAGATGTAATATCGATGTCCAGCAGGATCATAGCATCTGTACCCTTTCTGAGTACGTGAGTAACCTAGAAAGACACATTTGATAGCCCGTGGTGAGAGTTTGTCTGTATTATGAAATTTATGGACGAAGGACACACATCCAAAGATCCGTAGAGGGAGAGGAAATGGAGAATCATTGGGATAAAGAAGGGAGAATGGAGTGGATCCATGAATAGTAGGCGATGGTACTCTGTTTATAAGATAGACGGCTGTGAGAATGGCATCACCCCAGTAGGTTTTAGGGACCTTCATCTGAGATAGAAGAGAGCGAGCAATATTTAGAAGATGCCTCAGTTTCCTTTCTGCTATCCCGTTTTGTTGGGATGTGTAGGGACAAGTAGTTTGGTGGATGGTTCCCTCGGAGGCAAAGAAGGAGGCAAGGTCATGTTGGATGAATTCTAGTGCATTGTCCGAACGAAAAATTCGAATGGTAGAGGAGAAAACATTTTTAACATAATGAAAGAAGTTCTTTATGATACGATTAATCTCCGAACGTTCTTTGAGCAGGAAGACCCAAGATAACCTGCTGAAATCATCTATAAAGACAACAAAATACTTATGACCACTTAGACTTCGGACCGGACAAGGTCCCCAAATATCACAATGAACTAATGAAAAAGGGACAGAATGACGAGGCTCAGTGCGAGCTGGAAACGAGGCTCGGTGATGCTTCCCAAACTGACTTGCCTCGCACTCAAAAGGCTTGAGTGAAGAAAGTTCAGGAAACATCATAGAGAGGGCTTTAGCGGATGGATGACCAAGATGAAGGTGCCATAGTAGTGGATCGATGGAGATGGAAGCCGCACCAGAGAAACCAGAATCTGTAGGTATGTTGAGATAATATAGTCCATTCTTCTCATGCCCCCCACCAGAAATTTTCTTCGTCCGGATGTCCTGAAAATAACAGCAAGATTTATCAAATATCACTTTACAGTCAAGTTCACTGCATAGCTTATGAGCCGATAATAAGCTTAGAGGGAAGGCAGGAGCACAGTGAACCCCTGTTAGTCGTAGTGTGGATGAGAACTCCATAGTGCCCACACTAGTGATAGGCGAATAATCTCCATTGGCAACCCGAACAGATTTCACGACCGAGGAAGGTCGGGAAGAGGATAGAAGGCTACCTTCTCCTGTGAGATGAGTCGAGGCTCCAGAATCAATGATCCAGGCAGGCGCAGATGTCGATGCAATGTTGGCAGTAGTACTCGATATTGTTGCAAGGCTGGCAGTAGATGCATTAGCAGTAGTATCAGCGGGAGTATTCTGCAGTAGTTGTCGCAGTTGGGCATATTCTGAGGTAGTAAAAGAGGGCTGACTATCACTAGTATGTTGTTCAGATGCATCATAGTAAGTATCAGAGAGGGCAGATTCATATGCACTATTGGCATTAGGGGGCATGCCAAATTTGGCCCAACACCGTTCTGACAAGTGGTTCATGCGACCACAATGAGTACAAGGAGGAAAACGATCACGTCCTTTGCCGCGTGCTGAGTCGCGGCCCCGGCCCAAAGTTCGGCCACGTCCCTGGCCAGAATCGCGTCCACGTCCTCTAGAGTGAAAAGATCTTCCTCTTGCAAAATGTGCTGACGTCTCAGCAGACGGAGGAGGATGTGGAGACTCAAGTTCTTGTAGACGATCAAAAATGGTCTCAAGGCTAGGCAATGCTGCAGCAGTTAGAAATTGATCTTTGACAGGTTTATATCGAGGATGTAAACCTGATAAGAATATGTAAACCTGCCATTCTGCCCGTTCCCCTACCTGTTTATCACAACAGGTAGGTTGAAAGATAAGAAGTTCTTCAAATAGACCTGTCAGTAACCTGTAATATTCGATTAATGATGTGTCGCCTTGGCTTGTAGACCAAATCTTAGTGTATATATCAGAAAGCCTAGATTTGGTTGTTTGTTGTGAATATGTATTTTCAAGGCTCTCCCACATCGCCTTTGCAGTCTCCTTATAGAGAAGATTAGAGGCAATGGAAATGTCAACATTGTTCGTCAACCATGTAATGACTTGACAATTGTCGGCATACCAAGTATCATAATCTTTGTCAGTTGCAGCAAGCGGGACAGTGGTAAGGACATAGTTCTTACGTTGGCCACCAATGAAAACCTTGAAGGACCGGGACCACAGAACATAGTTCTCGGATCCCTTCAGTTTTATTGTAGTGCCCTGAGCCATCATGGAAGAGGTTGGATACAGGGGCTTTGAGTCCACAGAAGTGGTAGTAGATGTCATGGTAGCCGAGTAGAAGGAGCAGTAGAAAAAAACTAGAAAAGAGTAGATAATCTAGGATATCTCAATGATCATGAGAACCTATGAGAGCATCACCATGCGATAAATGAGTTGACGTCGTTCAAGGAGTACCGTGCGAGAAGGCGAACTTGTGTCACGCCGCAGAGGAAGTGGCCTGGAGATGGCCTAGAGGCAGTCTTGAGACGGCCTGGAGAGGGCGGCCTGGAGAGGGCAGCCTGGAGTGGGTGACTTGGACGTAAGTGTGGGTTGGCCTGGAGGCGAGGACCTGGTCGACACGGCCTGGAATCAGCCTGGACGGCCTGGAGGCAGTGTCTTGGCGAGGGTGGCCGGAGGGCAGCCTGGAGGCGCGGGTGCGGACTGGAGGCGGGAGTGCCTGGTGAAGAGGGTGGCCTGGACGGCCTGGCCTGAGGGCGGCCTGGTGGCGATCGTGTCCTGGACGGCCTATAGGCGATGGCGAGGGCGCGGACTGGAGGTGGGGACCCAGCGGTGATAGCCTGGATGCGAGGGCGACCCGGAGGTGGCGGCGAGGGCGCGGACAGGAGGTGATGGCTGCCTGGAGGCGTAGAGTGGAGGCGATGGCGCGGACTGGAGGGCGCGGTCTGGAGGCGATGACAGGGGCGGTGGGTGGGCGAAATCGGGCGTACGGTCCTTCGCGCGGTGGATTTGCGTGGTGCGCATGGTGCGATATGGAGTGGCGGGGGGCGGCGTGGGGAGGAAGGCGTAGGTGCGGTGGGCGTGGACAGGTGCGGAGGAAGGCGTGGGGAGGAAGGCGCGGGTGGGGAGGAGGCGGCGTGCACGGTGGGGTGAGGAGGCGTGGGTGGGGGAAGGGGATGGAAGAGATTAGGTCAGAGCCAAAATCTTAGGCTCCGATACCATGTTGGAAAGAAGGTTTTGTTATGTTTATTCCAATGGGTTTAGGGGTCCTTATATAGGAAAAACCCTAGAAACTCTAGATAGTCCAGGAAAGGAAAAAATACAGAACTGCCCCTTATTGGGGTTACAATAAGAAACGTCTCATAACTACTAACAATTACTAACAGATAGAAAATCCACTACTGGTTTCGGTACTTATATTGGTAGGAATATTGTTACATGGAGAAGTAAGAAGCAGGCTATAGTAACCCGCTCAAATACCGAGGCTGAATACAGAACCATGGCCCAAACCACAACTAAATTGATGCGGATTAGTTAGTGTTGAATGATCTGCATCTTACTGAGCCTGATATTATGGTCATGAGGTATGATAAATCAGTTGATATGTTTATCGTGAACAATCCATCTTTTCGTGAACGTACCAAACATGTGGAGATTGATTGCCATTACACCCAGGACATGATCTAAAAGGGATTCATCAAAATCGAACCAATTAGCTCTAAAATGCTCCATTGATGTCTTTACGAAAGACTTGAGCCATGTTCCCTTCACCAAATGCATATCCAATCTGAGCATGATGGACATCTATGTCCCAACTTGAGAGGGAGTAGTACAACATTTGTTTTATTATTTTACTCATTGTGTATAACCCTAAGGGGTTCCATGTAATTGTCCCTATATTATATGGGGACTTCTTTTTAGAAATGACAGTAGAACATTTCCTTTTGATAAGTCTAAGATAATAAACCATCAACTCTAACAACAACAACAACAAAGCCTTTTCCCACAATTAAGTAGGGTCAGCTACATGGATTCTTCGCCTCCATTCAGATCTATATTGGGTCAATCCCAGGCTTATATCCACAAAACTAAGATCCCTTCGTATGGTCTCTTTCCAACACTTCTTGGGTCGTCCTCACCCTCTCTTAGCCAGCTCAACATCCCAACACTCGCATCTCCTAACTGGTGCATCAACTGATCTTCTTTGCAAATGTCCAAACCATCTTAAGCGGTTTTCTCGTATCTTATCCTCGATCAGAGCTACACCAACTTTCTTTCTGATTGAATCATTCCGAATTTGATCTTTACGTGTATGTCCACGCATCCACCTTAGCATTTTCATTTCTGCTACATTCATTCTCTGCACATGTCTATGGTTCACAGACCAACATTCAGATCCATAAAGCATAACAGGTCTCACGACTGCATTGTAAAACTTTCCTTTAACTTTGAAAGGAATTTTCTTATCATAGAGAACAACAGAGGCTCCTCTCCACTTTAGACAGCCTGCATTTATTCTATTAGTAACATCTCCATCAATTTCCCCATCATGTTGTAAAATAGATCCCAGATATATAAAGGAATCTCCCTTCTGAATGTTATCGTAACAAATATTCACCCCGATTCCTTCACCATTGCTTCCATCAAAGGTGCACTCCATATATTCCGTCTTAGACCTACTTATACGAAATCCTTTGGTCTCCAACTCATGTCTCCAGACCTCAAGCTTCTCATTTACTCCATCTCTAGTCTCGTCAATCAATATAATATCATCAGTAAATAACATACACCAAGGTAACTCATCTTGAATGTGACTTGTCAACCCGTCCATAATCAAAGTAAAAAGAAATGAACTCAAAGCAGAACCTTGATGTAAACCAATGTTGATGTCAAAATATCCAGTCTTCCCAGACGGGGTCCTTACACAAGATAAAGCCCTATCATACATGTCCTTCATGAGGTTAATGTATAGGACAGGTACTTATCTCTTCTCCAAAACTCTCCACAATATCTCACGTGGGACAGAATCATAAGCCTTCTCCAAAGCAATAAAGATCATATAGAGGTTCTTCCTTTTAGCTCTATAAATCTCCATTGTTCTCCTCAGCAAATGGATGGCTTCAATCGTTGAGCGACCTGGCATGAATCCGAATTGATTTTCTTTTACGTTGGAAACTTACCTCAACCTTCTTCCGATCACACGTTCCCAAATTTTCATAGTGTGACTCATCAGCTTGATACCTCTATAATTTGAACAATTTTGAATGTCTCATTTATTCTTATAAAGAGGCAGCACAATACTCCTCCTCCAATCTTCAGGCATTTTCTTGCTTCGCCAAATAACATTGAATAGATTTGTAAACTAAGTCAAACCACGTTCACCTAAAACTCTTCATACTTCTACAGGGATGTCATCCGATCGTACACCTTTCCCGAGTCTCATAACCTTCAAAGCCTCCTCTACTTCCTTTCTTTGTATATGTATATAGCTTGCATGATTCAAGTAACTTTCACTACTAGCTAGATCACCCAAAGTGATCTCTCTATTTCCTTCCCCAATGAAAAGTTTATGGAAGTACTGCTCCCATATATTCTTTATATCCTTCTGAGTAACAAACCCCTTCACTCCACCACCAAGCATCCTTTTGACCTGGAGCTCCTCCCTTTGACTCGCCTAGCATCTCTTTGGCTACCTTTCGGATACAAGATGCTACTGCCTCTCACATCTCGTTTGCACTACCGTTGCAATTCCAAGATAAGTCTTCTAAAACCTTCTCCCAGAAGCTCGCTTGCTTCAGTGGAAGATTCCACCATCTAGTTCTAGTTATCTTAGAAACCTCTTTTTCTTTACCAGCCCTTTCATTTGTACATCCAAGAGTAACAAGCGATGTTGGGTTGTCAAACTCTCTCCTGGGATTACTTTGCAGTTTTTACAACACAACCGATCTCTTCTCCTCAACGCAATGTAATCTATCTGTGTTCTAGTTGGCCCACTCTTATAAGTAATTAAATGTTCCTCCCTCTTCTTGAAGAGAGTCTTTGCTATGAAAAGATAATATGTCGTTATAAAATCCAGAATGGCTTTTCCCTCTTCATTTCTATCTCCAAAATCACATCCTCCATGAAAACTAGCATACCCCAAAGCATCTTTTCCCACATGTCCATTAAGATCTCCGCCAATGCAAATTATCTCTCTTTATGGGATTCCTTATAGACTCTTATCCAGATCCTCCCAAAAAGCTTGTTTAGTCATTTCATCTAAACCAGTTTGCGGTGCATAAACTGAGATGATATTCAGAATTTCTTCTTCAAGCACCAATTTTAGCAAAATAATTCGATCCCCGAATCTTTTCACCTCAAACACACAATCCTTTAAATCCTTATGAACAACCACTCCAACACCGTTTCTACCCTTATCTTTACCTGAATACCAAATTTTAAAGCTTGTCTTCTCAATCTCCCTTGCTTTCTCTCCAACCCATTTAGTCTCTTGAAGATATAGTATATGAATCTTCCTTCTTTCCAGCGTATCCACTATCTCCATCAACTTTCCAGTTAACGTGCCAATATTCCAACTACCAATCCGCAACTTTCATTGCAATCTCTTTTGGAGTAACTTCTTTACTCGCATGCGTCCATTATGAGAGAACCCTTGTAAATTTTAGATTGCATCCGGGCGGTGATGCAGCGGAACTATCTTAATTACTCGCACGTTGTAACATCCATATTCTGACAAACCCGAACTCATCCGATTTTGGGTCCAATGAACCCAATAATGTTGTCAGCCAATACTAAACAACCTAAAACGACCAAGTAATCATGAATCAAAAGTCGTTCGGGCAAAATCGACCAAAAATTGGTCGCTTCGTAATGCGCGTCGCGAAAAGCCGCGACGCGAATTCGGAAATCGCAAAACGAACCGCGACCGTCATTAGATCCGATTCTACGAAACAAGATCAACGGAATCGACCGTTCGTCAATCGGAGGTCGTTTGGTATTTTAAATCCACAAAATTTAACTCCAAACCGAAAACGTATCTTGAAAATTTGGGTATTCAAAACCCGACCAAAAGTATATCAATATTATACTCATACTGTTCGTCGTTCAGAGACGATCACAACGAGATATTGCACGTTGAAATCAAAAACTCGAGGTGTGTATACAGACAATTTTAACATCCTAAAATAAAAATAAAGATAAAAATAAATTAAAAAAAATTGTTTTTCTCAGACTGTGCATTGTCACTGTGCACAAGTCCAGCCGTTGGGTTTTCTTTTCCCGGCTGTCCACTTGGCTCTTTTCTCCTACACTTGTCACCCATTTGAAGCCCACTCTCCCTTATAAATATCAACCAAAAGCCCTTAATTCTTTCTCTACTTTCAGCCGACAGATCCCTCTCTTCCCCCATCTCCTTATCCCCAACGAAGCCACTCCTCTTCTTCGTAATTCCCATTTCCAACATAGACCTTTTCTCCATCAAGAGGAAAACAAAACCCACCGTTCTGTTTTTTTCTCTTGGAACTGCAACCAGATTTGATGCTCCTGCTGCTGCATGCTGCAGCCGATTGAAGCTGCTCCCCACCTCCCTCAAGCCCGATGGCTGCTGCTTCATGAAAGATAGCTGTCGTTGCAAATTAGATCAATTGTTGCCCAATCTCCACTCACTTTCAACCACTTCAATGAAGCTGCTACTTCAAATTTCCTGCTTTGCATGCAACATCAATATCTGATTCTACCATTTTTTTTATCAATAGGTACTATCCTTAGCTTCCTCCTTGCTGCCATGCATGCTATATGTGATTATTTGTACACCCCTCAACCATTCTTTTGCTGCCATGCATGGATGCATTTTACACATTGGTGCCTTCCTCTTTCCCACCTTGTTGCTCTTCAAATATATTTAGTCTTCTTTTGTATTTTTGAGTTGCTAGAACAAAGTAAAAAAAGAAGAAGAAGAAGAAGAAGAAGAAGATCATGCTGAGTTAATAAAATTTCCACTCCTTTGCTCATCTAGTAGTATGTTAGGATTCATTGGTAACTGTGTAAATATCCTGTAGCATCGTGTCTCATACGCAGATGCAACTATCTATTCCATGATTAATCAGTGTATTTTGGATCTATGCATGTAAAAATACATCAACCTGCTACTTGCATCCATTTTCCCATTAATTATATATGGACTGGGTACACGTTCATAAAAGAAATGACACATTTTACAAGAGAAATGTTTCTGGGTGATGTTCCTGTTCGAACTGCTCTAATGGGAATCATATTCAAATGCTAATTTATATCACATTAACTTTGGTCATGAAATGGAAAGTGATGTCATTATGACATTTCACATGAATTCATCTGCAAGATTTAGCATGGCTTAAGAAATTAATGCGGTAGTGTTGGTATGTGTACAAAACTTTATGTAAAGAATACATGTACCTGATTTCGTTTAGTTGAAAATTTAGGATAGCTACAAATAACCACTGATTTGAAGAGTGTTATATAATTATTTATATCTTATTATAAACAAATAACAATCCTTTCTCTTACAAATTCTTTCCCTTATTATTTCGGAAGTGATGATTCTACTTTTGGTACTTATTTGCACATGGGATCTTCTTCTGATATGTTTAGTCACCAATATTGTTTTACCCAAAATCCAATTATATCTGGTGCTTTTGTTCAATCAAAATTGTCCAGTTGTTATCAACATATAAGAAGTCGGCAGAATTATTTTATCCAATGTTACAGAATTTGATTGCTACCTCCAACACATACATAAAGACTAGGTTGAACATTTTCTATCTCGTTAGTGCTAAATTCCACTATCATAGTTATTATGATATTGGAGTCTGGTCATCTTAGCTATCTTGATATTCTGAATTCCAGAGAATAGTTTTACGAAGAATGTGAGATTAAGGGAATTTGTTGACCATAGACTAAAATTTGTATTAAAGGACACAGACATACTTCGTGGTGGAAATTACTATGCATGAAATACATTTTTTCAAAGTACAAAGGCTTATGCAAGAAAACTCCAGACCCTTGATTAAAATATATAAAATAATAATAATAGTATGTAACCTTAAGGACTGATCATCTTCAAGAATTCATACCTTAGGTATACAATTATTAAGATCAGAAGATCTAGATCTCTCAGAGTTGGCTACAGAAAGGTTGAGGAAAGAATGACTAGTCAAGTAAGCAAAGGTATCAGTGAATGAGTGATAATAATGAATAGTGCCGGTCATGGTGGCCTTTACACCTGACTGTGCGAGGGCGCGGTGACCCTCAACTGGGCGGGAGATAGGAAGCCCAGTTTGGGCAGCGACCGCCATGTGCGCGGGTCTAGGATCCCAGTCCCTTTTCGGTTTTTACGCGAGCTCGCAGTGTTTTTACGCCTCGTTGGGATCCTGACTTTAGACCAGTTACGCTGACCCTCTGTTTAGGATACCCAGGCGGGGGATCCTTGGTTTTCAGTTTTACGTACGAGCGCGGTTGCCGGTACTAGTCGGGTTGTTTTCTAGAGCGACTTATCCGGGAAGTCCCTCTCATCCGTCTCAGTGGCGTAGTTTGGGAGTAGACCTATCCCTCTATTGGACCATCCTTCCAATTAGAGGGCGAGACAGAAGAGCCCTTGTGTTGGCTTCTTCACCGCTTGAGTTTTTCTTTCGCCAACAGACTTGGCGATTCTACATCCAGATCATCCATATCTATATCTATATCTATATCTACATCATCGAGAGTTACATCAGAAAGAGAGTTACAGTCATGGTTGGGAGGAAATCACAATTAAAATTGAGATGATTCGAAGTGACTATAATCAGTTTTGAAATCCCTATAAAGATCACAGTTTAAGTTGAGTAAATGGAAGTGACTATAAGTTGAATTCGAAATCTTAATAAGCTAGTGGACGTGTTGGGAACTTAGTTAGGATGCATTATACAACACCGCATGCCTACGGAGGCAAACCAACCCTAAGACATTCCCCAAGTCTTAGAGTCATAGTGTGAGGTTTCACAAGAACCAAGACCACAGGCTATCCATTAGACTTAAGAATTAAATAAATCATTATATCTTCTCATCTTATCTTTCCCATCATCAAAATCAAAAAATATGATCTCTGAGTAATATGAGAATAAAATATACATACTTATGATCAATTAGTCACCATAGAAATATATTTATATGGGAAAAGTGGGATAATGGCTGATCATGAGAAGTGCTTGCTAGAAATTTGGAAACCTTTTATATTTGCAAGTAGAAATAACTTTGAAATTTGAAATATTCCTGCCTCACTACTTGCTTGCTTTTGGTCACAATAAATGCCTGTTATTTTTATATAAGTTTTTGGGAGGTACCAGCAACCGCTGACGCCTCTTCTTTCCTAACGTGTTTGGCAGGCAAACAGCCTGCAATTTAGTAGCAGTTCAGTAGCTATACATGCTTCCTGGAGATAAAGTATACACTAGACGGTATGATTTACTTTGTCTCAGTTTTTGTTCAATTTATAATGTATTATGTTTCTTTCTCTTCCGTCAGACTTTGGGATATTGTATGTACTGTCAGAAATTGGTACATGTTGTAAAATATATGGAAGTTAATGAAATGAGAATTGGTGACAATTATTCTATGAGCTTGTGGTTATGAATGTTAACGTGAATGTTTGATGAAATTATTTCATTCGCGAAAAATTTTCCCCGTACTTTCAGTTACTTAATGCGATAGTAATGAATATTGTAGCGCGAAATGTGTGATTAACGGGTACCCGGATCCTCGGGGGTTCACACATGTGTTCCTCATACGAGATACCCTTGCATACAGGCTGCGATGTAACGGTCCTTGCCAATTTTTGAACTGCATCCAAGCTGCGATGTAGCGGTCCTTGTCAATTTTTCATTGCATTCGAGCGATGCAACGCATTGCAAGTAGGGAATGCCCCAACGAAATCTGTATGTTTGCTTAAATCCATGTTGAAAAAGATCCGATTGTCATGAGGCAACTTCCTAAATAGTATTTTTTAGGAAAAAAAGTACTATTTAGGAAGTTGTCTCCGACTGTTTTACGTTGGATGTTAGCTACCTAACGCAACCCTTCTCATTTACCCGGGCTTGGGACAGCCATGGCTGAGTTAAACCATCAACTCTAGCACTCCAAAAAAAACCCTAACATTCCCCCTCAAGTTGGAGCATATCTGTTGATCATGCTCAACTTGAAAATCATCCATGAGAGGCGTTTTTTTGGTAACACCTTCGTGAATATATCTATGAGCTGAAGATCTGTGGAGATGTGAAGAGTATTAATTTTTTTCCCTCGTGCTTCATCTTGAATGAAGTGGCAGTCAACTTCAATGTTCTTAGTCGGCTCATGAAAAATCGGATTGGTGGTTATGTATGTAGCAGACTTTTTGTCATAGTGTAAGGGGACAAGAGTAGTAGTAGGAAATCCAAGCTCTTGTAAAAAGGAGATGATCCAGGTAACCTCACAAATGGCTTGGGTCATTGACATGTATTCATCCTCTACACTCGACCTAAAAACTATTGTTTGTTTCTTCTACGTCATGTAACAAGGTTGTCGGCGGAAGCTCAAAGTTCAAGTTCAGTTCAACATATGGTCAATGACTTATGCGAGCTAGGGTGCGACTCTGATGGGGCGACTCTGCGGGGGCGTCTCTATGGGAACACCTCCGACCGCGTTCGCGAGGGTTTGGTTGCGAGCCCGTGTGGCTCGGGCGAGGGTTGTAAGAGGCGATGCGAGCGAGGGGTGGAATTTCGGCGCGCGGGTGCAACTGGGAGCAGCGCCAGTGAGCGAGGTCGGCTGGGAGCAACGCTCTTCTCCTTGCAAAGTCGCCAGCGAGCGAGGGTGGCTACGGACGACGAGCTCGGTGGCGCGCGGGTGCAGAGACCAGGCGAGACTCCTCCTGCGAGCGGTGGGTTCACGATGCGAGCGAGCGGCGCCAGCGAGCGAGGTCGGCTGGGTGCGGCGCTCTCCTTCCTGCAAGGTCGCCAGCACGTGAGGGTGGCTGGGTGCGGCGAACTCGGTGGTAAGAGGGAACATAGACCAGGCGAGAATCCTTAGGCGAGCGGTGGGTTCAGCGAGCGGTACAGTCAGGGCCGACTGGGTGCGGGTTCGGGCAGGATTGCCAATTAGGCCTTGGATGCGAGCGCGAGTTGGAGCTTGGTGGTAGGGCGTCGGAGATGGCGGATCTCTGCTGCCTCTAGGAGAGGGCGTGGGCCACCGTCGTTCTCCTCTTTCGGTCGGGGTTGCTTTCGCTGCGGTGGTCTCGTCCATTGGGCACGGGCCTGCGGCGAGCCCTTGCGATGCTTCTTGTGCCGGTGCTTTGGCCATTCGCGAAGGTGCTTCCCGTTAGCTGAGCTCCATACAAACATGTTGGTTTGCGAGGATGGTGGAGAGGGGCGCTTTTCTTGGCGACCTCTGACGTGGGGCTCGTGTCCAAGGCATCTTTTAAGGGAGATGTGGCTCGGCTTTCACCGTGGAGGGCGTTGGCGAGGGGGCTCCGAGACTCCGAGGTGCGGAGTTTGTTGCGTGGGTCGGAGGCTGGGTCGTTGCAGTTGAAGTGGCGGAGGCCAAGGGAGTGGGATGACGCCGTGATGCCTGGCAGGGTGGAGAAAGTTGTTGTCAGGGGGCTTCCGCTGGAAGCGAGGGTGCAAGAGAGCATTTCGAGGTTGTTGCGGGGCATTCTTGAGGTCATCTCCATCGAGAGTTCGGGTTGTCAACCCGGACAGCCATTGGAGGTCGTGCTTCGGGTGAGGCCGGTGTGGGAAGAGAAGATGGGTTGGTGGGAGGTGCGGCTTGATGGTAGGCGGGTGCTTCTTGAGTTGATGGTCGCGGATGTTTGGGCAGCTTTTCAGGCGGACGATTGTCGCAGGAGGGAGTTCCAGTTGGTCGAGGTCTCGTCAGGAGGTGGAGGGCCGAAGCAGCGGTCTCTGGTTCAGCCCCCGGTGGGGGGCTCGACTTCCAGAGGTGGAGCAGCCTTGTGCGGGTGGCGGCATCCGAGCGTGCCGCGCTCCCCGATAGAGGCGATTCGGTTCGGCGCCATATCTGCGGTGGGGCTTCCAAGGTGGGCGACAGCTCCTCTTCCTTGGCGTCTTGCGGTTGGCACACGAGATGCGCTGGAAGGTGATGGGGCCCGGCTTAAGGACGCTCAGGAGGTTCTGCATTCTGTCGGGTTGGACCTTGATCGGTCTCGGTTCTTTGGTACTGGACTCGACCCGGGGGGCTAGTTCGACTCCGCTGCTTCGACTCCGGGTAGTAGGGTGATGCCTGCGCTTCCAGAGTTGGAGGAGAAGGTTGTTGGCTCGGCCCAAGGTGTGGAGGCCCTTGCTCAGTCCGGTAGTTGTGAGAGGGGGGGAGCTACGACTGAATCGCTGCTGGAGGTAACTTCGGGGGAGTTGCTTGCTGAGCGAGAGGGAGGGGTGGACCTGCTGGGAGGGGAGGCGGGCACGTCGTTGTCTGAAGTGTGGCGGAGGGGCTCGACTGGAGTTGTGACCGATCCAGCTGGTTTGGGGGTGGCGGTGGGGACTTTGCCTCCAGTCTTGGGAACCACCGTTGTGGATGAGGAGGTGGGCTTTGGGCTGCCGATTCAGGATGGGGTGGGGCCGCAGCAACGACGTTTTGGGTTGGCGTATGAGAGGGGGAGGGGGAGGAGGGCAGAGAAGGTGGCGAGGGCTTCGTTGAGGGCCTCTTTGGCATCGGGGGTGGCTGCAGAAGGTGTGAGTCTGGGGGTGACCATCCCGCTGGTGGTGCAGAACCGGTTTGCTGCTCTCGACAGAGGCATTGCGAGGCGCTTGGGGGTTTTCCCCCCGAGGAAGATGGACGCTCCGTTGCTTAAATGAAGTTGCTATCATTGAACGTGAGGGGCTTGGGCCAGCCCGAAAAAAGGCTCGGGGTGCAGAATCTAGTGAGAGAGATCGGGGCAGATATCTTCTTGCTTCAGGAGACAAAGATGCAATCTCTAGACAATCAGGTACGGCGGGAGATGAGTAGGGGGTTTTTCGTGGTGCCTGAGAAAGAGGCAACAGGTGCTTCGGGAGGGATACTATCCAGTTGGCGATCCGATTCGTTCGATCTGCTAGAGACTTCCGTCTCCTTTTTCACTTTGTCGGTGAGGCTTCTACTGAGAGCTGATGGGATTTCTTTGTGCGTCACTAATGTCTATGGCTCGTGTAGGCGAGAGGATGGTAGCTTGGATGTGGACTTGACGAGTGTTGTGCCCGAGGTTGGTGATGGTATTTGGATCATCGGTGGTGACTTGAATGTCACACTGTTCCCGGATGATAGGCCGGGAGGGGGGGGGTTCTGATCCAGGATCTGCCGATTTTAGGCAGGTGGTTCATTCCCTGGGGTTGTCTGTTGTGGATGCGGCCGGATGCAAGTATACTTGGAGGAATACGAGATCGAGGTCCAAGCTTGACAGGTTCTTGATGTCGGTTGAGGCGGGGGAGGCTTTTCCGCTGGCGAGGGCTTGGTCTGTTCCGAGGACGCTCTTCGATCACACTCCTGTTCTTTGGTTTTCTGGGGAGGAGCGCTTGGTTGGTTCTCCTTTTGTTTTGAGAAGAAGGGGTTGTTGGAGGAGGGCTTCCGGGACCTGGTGGCTGATCATTGACGGGGATTTATGGTGTCAGGTTCGGCGGTGTTGCGTTTTGCGGCCAAACTTGATTCCCTAAGGCGGTTGCTGTTGAATTTTGGGAAGGATATCGCCGGGAGGCGGCGGGCAGTCAAGACTGAGACAGAGGCTGGGATAAGCAGGTTGGATGGGCTGGATGATGACTGGGGACTGACTTCGGAGGAGGTGGAGGAGAGGGCAGCGTGGTTAGAGGCGATGTTTCGGGAGGACAGAAAAGAAGAGGTTCATTGGCGACAAAGATCGAGGTAGAAGTGGCTAACGGAAGGAGACGTCAACACGTGTTTCTTTCATTCTGTGGCGTCAGGAAGGAAGAGAAGGAGTTTCTTGCATGAGGTGGAGGTGGGGGGTCGAAGGGTGCCGGGTGAGAGGAACATCGGAGATGCCTTGTGGGAGCACTTTGTGAGGGTATCGAGGGGAGTGAGGGAGGAGAATGGGTGGGGTTGGACGGGCCGGGGGCGGGGTCTTTGAGGGGAACCCAGGCGGAGTTGTTAGTGGCCGATTTTACGGAGGAAGAGGTGCGCAGGGCGGTTTGGAATCTGAATGCGGATGGGGATCCTGGCCCGGATGGCTTCTCTATATCCTTCTACCAGGAGTTCTGGGATCTGCTGAAGGGTGATATTTTGGAGGTTCTGACTGAATTCAGGGGCGGCAACAGGGGTTTTGAGAAAGTTAACAGGGCCTTGATATTTTTGCTGTCGAAGAAAGAGACCCCAATAGGGGTAGGGGACTACAAACCGATTTCTATTTCCAATGGCATTTATCTCATTGTCGCCAAGGTGTTGGTGAGCAGGCTTAGGGCTGTCTTGGCCTCTGTGGTCTTACCGGCACAATCAGTGTTCATCCCAGGACGGTGTATGGCGAATGGTATCATGACCGCCTCGGAAATATGTCGTGAGTGGAAGAGATCTTCAAAGAAAGGGGCAGTTTGGAAGATTAACTACACCAAGGCCTACGACTATGTCAGTTGGAGATTCCTGTGGACATCGTTGCAGAGAAGGGGATTTCTGGAAGAATGGATTGCTCGGGTTAAGAGATGTGTCACCACTAGCTCCCGCTCTGTGTTGGTCAACGGGAGACCGGTGGGAGGATGGTTCCAACCGCAGAGAGGGGTGCATCAAGAATGCCCCCTAGCTCCACTACTTTTTGTGTTGGTTGTGGATTGTCTTGCAGTCTTGTTTCAACAGGCGGTTGAAGAGAGTTGGTGCGAGGGCTTCAGGTTGGGGGACATCTCCGTTCCGGTATTGCAGTATGTGGATGACACGCTCAACTTCCTGAGGGGACGGAGGAGCAGAACCATAATGTGGCTATTTTGGCGGATATGTTTGGTTGCCTCTCTGGTTTGCAAATTAACAGGCAGAAGTCGATCCTGGTTCCTTTGGGGATGGATGGCGAGGAGTGTAACATGTTAGTGGCGTGGGTTGGATGCCCTCTGGGGAGACTACGATAACCTAACTGGGATTGCCACTAGTTGATGGCAGGCTGAGGAAGTCCGATTGGGACTGTCTTCTTCGGAGAATGGAGGAGCGGTTGGAAGGGTGGAAGACTACCACTCTGTCCAATGGTGGGAAGCTTACATTACTAAAGCACGTTCTTTCGGCCATTCTGATTTTTTTCTTCTCGACGAGGTTAATGCCTGCTGGTGTTAGAAGGAAGGTAGAGGCTTTGATGAGATCTTTTTTCTGGTCAGGTAGAAGGCAGACAACGAGGGGGTTGCACCTGGTGGCTTAGAAGGATATCACGGTACTTGTTTCGGAGGGGGGCCTTGGTGTCAGGGATGTGGATTCAATGAACAAAGCCTTATTAGCCAAATGGGTGGTGCGCATATGGGGTCCATCTGACTCGCCGGTGTTGCAATTGCTGAGGGAGAATTACGGTGTCACAGGGGAGTTGGTGGCTGTGAGGGAGCGTCATGAGTCTTCGTTGTGGAATGGGATCCGTGTCATGATTCGGAGCTCAGGCCTCTTCTTCGGCCGAAGTTCGGGAATGGTCTCCGTTTCCGTTTTTGGCAGGATGACTGGATGAGGGAGGGGGCGTTGGCCTACCGCTTTTCTAGGTTGATGGCATTAGCCGTTGACAGGGGTGCGCGAGTGGCGGAGGTCGCTGACTCAAGGTCTTAGGCGCCGAGGTTCCGTACAATTCTCTCGGATCAGAGGTTGGAAGAGTTTTTGCGGTTACTCTCGGAAATTCCCCCAGTCGAGGAGAAGTCGGGCGACCCCGATCATTATGTGTGGGCAGACGGTAAGTTCTCAGTGAAGATTGCATACCGGAAGCTGAGTGGTGGTATGATGGAGCACGACAAAGATCTATGTGCTGACTTGAAGGTGATTTGGGCGGCTAAGATTCCTACTCGGGTTAAGGTCTTTCTTTGGTGTCTAAGGAGAGACCGGATATGTGACAAAGTGAGAAGAGGCAGACTGTTGGGTACGACGGATATGATGTGTGACAGATGTGAGGACGGCGTGGAAGATGCGAACCACATTTTCTTTGGTGGCAGGTTTTCGGCCAATGTGTGGGAGTCGTTGGGGCTTCAGTGGGTTCGGGCATCTGATGCGGAGCATTTTTGGAGATCCATTCGGGCGATCGGTCTTGGGTATTTGGCGCGCTCTAGGCTATTTGGCTAGGCAGGAATGATACCACTTTCAAGGGGCAGCGATTTTACTTTGAAAATGTTCTGGCTCACTGTAATGCTCTGTACAATTTCTGGATATCCAACTAATGTACATTCTCTTTATTTAATGAATACTTTGGTGTGGTGACTCCTGCCTTGAGAGGGCTCCCTCGTTTTCTTATTCAAAAAAATGTAACAAAGTTGCCACCAACAAACATAGCGTATCTTGTAGTAGATCTTTGGTCCTCATGTGAACTGACATAGTCTGCATCAGCATAAGAAGTGACATCAGCATGCATGTTGACCTCAAAGAAGAGGCCTCATCCAGGACATTCCTTCAAATATCAAAAAATGAGAAAAATATCTTACCAATGATTGTAGAGAGGTCTCTCTATATGATGACTCGCTCTTTGCTTACAACATACGATATATCCAACCTAGTAACAGTAAGGTAAAGTTGTTTGCCCACTAGGATTCTATATTGTTTAATATCCTCGAACTCAGGATCAACGGATGTAGAGTGTTTTTGCAGTTCTGCTAGAATGTCAGACGGTTTGCATGCAAGTAGTCCATCCTCTGTAAAATATTTTTTTTGAATAAGAAAACAAGGGAGCCCTCCCGAGGAAGGAGTCACCACACCAAAGCATTCATTAATAAACGAGAAGGTACATCAGTTTGATATCCATAAATTGTACAAAGCATTACGATGCGTAAGTATATTTTCAAAGTAAAACCGCTGCCCCTTGAAGGTGGTCTCATTCCTGCCAAACCAAATAGCCCAGAGCGTGGCAAAGGGCTTGGAGACATCATTGGACGACCCAAGTCTGACCGCCCGAATAGATCTCCAAAACTGTTCCGCATCGGATGTCCGAACCCACGGAAGCCCCAAAGAATTCCACACATTTGCTGAAGACCTACATCCAAAGAAAATGTAGTCTGCATCCTCCATTTCATCCTCACATATGTCACATTTCAAATCCGTCACACCCAGCATTCTGCCTCTTCTCACTTTGTCACAAATACGGTTTCTCCTCAGACACCAAAGAAAGACCTTAACCTGAGTAGGAATCTTAGCCACCCAAATCACCTTCAAGTCAGCACATAGACCTTCGTCACGCTCCACCATACCATCACTCAACTTCCGATATGCAAACTTAACCGAGAAATTACCATCAACCCACTCAAAATGATCTGGGTCGCCCGACATCTCCCCGACAGGGGGAATCTCCGACAGCATCCGCAAAAAATCCTCCAACCTCTGATCCGAGAGAGCCGCAAGGAACCTCAGCGCCCACAACCCAGAGTCAGCGACCTCCTCCACCTGCCCCCTCTGTCCACGGCTAACGCCATCAACCTCGGAAAGCGATAGGCCAAAGCCCCCTCCCTCGTCCAGTCATCCTGCCAAAAACGAAAACGGAGACCATTCCCCAACTTCGGCCGAAGGAGAGGCCTGAGCCCCCGGAATCACGGCACGGATCCCACTCCACAACAAAGACTCATGATACTTCCTCACAACCACCGACTCCCATGTGATACCGTAAATCTCTCTCAGCAACTGTAAAACCGGCGAATCAGATCGACCCCAAATGCGCACCACCCACTTGGCTAACAAGGCTTTGTTCATTGATTCCACGTCCCTGACACCTAGCCCCCCCTCCGAAACAGGTACAGTAAGATCCTTCCAAGCCACCAGGTGCAACCCCCTCGTTGTCTGCTTTCCATCTGACCAAAAGAAAGATCTCATCAAAGTCTCCACCTTCCTTCTAACACCAACAGGCATTAATCTCGTCGAGAAGAAGAAAATCGGAATGGCTGAAAGAACGTGCTTCAGCAGAGTAAGCTTCCCACCCTTGGACAGAGTGGTAGCCTTCCACCTTTCCAACCGCTCCTCCATTCTCCGAAGAACACAGTCCCAATCGGACTTCCTCAACCTGCATTCCTGCCCACGCCGCTAGCCTGTTACTCTCCTTGCCATCCATCCCCATTGGAACCAAGACCAACTTCTGCCTGTTAATCTGCAACCCAGAGAGGCAGCCAAACATATCCACCAAAATAGCCGCATTGTGGTTCTGCTCCTCTGTCCCTCCCAGGAAGATTAACGTATCATCTACATACTGCAACATCGGAACGGAGATGTCCCCCATCCTGAAACCCTCGCACCAATTCTCTTCAACCGCCCGCTGAAACAAGACCGCAAGACAATCCGCAACCAACACAAAAAGCAGGGGAGCAAGGGGGCATCCATGATGCACCCCTCTCTGCGGTTGGAACCACCCTCCCTCTGGCCTCCCATTAACCAACATAGAGCAAGAGCTAGTGGTGACGCATCTCTTAACCCAAGCAATCCATTCTTCCGGGAATACCCTTTTTCGCAGCGCAGTCCACAGGAATCTCCAACTGACACAATCGTAGGCCTTGGCATAGTCAATCTTCCAAACTGCCCCTTTTTCCGAGACCTCTTCCACTCACGACAGATTTCCGAAGCGGTCACGATTCCATCCGCCATACATCGTCCAAGAATGAACGCAGATTGTGCTGGTAAGACCACAGATGACAAGACATCTCTAAATCTGCTCGCCAGCACCTTAGCGACAATGAGATAAATGCCATTGGATATAGAAATCGGCCTGTAGTCCCCAACCCCTGCTGGGGTCTCTTTCTTCGGCAGCAAAAATATCAAGGCCCTGTTAACTTTCTCAAAACCCCTGTTGCCACCCCTGAATTCAGTCAAAACCTCCAAAATGTCACCTTTCAGCAGATCCCAGAACTCTCGGTAAAAGGATATAGAGAAGCCATCCGGACCAGGAGCCCCGTCCGCATTCAGATCCCAAACCGCCCTGCGCACCTCTTCCTCCGTAAATTCGGCCACTAACGAATCAGCATGTGTTCCACTCAAAGACCCCGCCCCCCGGCCCATCCAGCCCCAACCATTCTCCACCGCCACTCTCCTCGAAGCCCTCACAAAGTGCTCCAGCAAGGCGACTCCAATGTCCCTCTCGCCCGACACTCTTTAGCCCCCCACCTCCACCTCATGCAAGAAACTCCTTCTCCTCCTTCCGGACGTCACAGAATGGAAGAAACGTGTGTTCGCGTCTCCTTCCCTTAGCCACTTCTGCCTCGATCTCTGTCGTCAATGAACCTCTTCTTTTCTGTCCTCCCAAAACACCGCCTCTAACCACGTTGCCATCTCCTCCACCTCCTCCGAAGTCAGTCCCCGATCATCATCTAGTCCATCTAACCTGCTTATCCCAGCCTCTGCCTCTGTCCTGACGGCCCGCCGCCTCCTAGTGACATCCTTCCCAAAAGTCAACAGCAACCGCCTTAGGGAATCAAGTTTGGCCGCAAATCGCGACACCGTCGAACCTATCACCACTAATTCCCGCCAATCCTCTGTAAAAATATTTAAGCAATAGTTTTGTTGTAATAAATGTAATTCCTATGTAATGCATTTCACCTCGATGCCAAGAAAGTACCGGAGTTGACCAAGGTCCTTGGTGAAAAATACCTTTTGGAGGAAGGTCTCGATCTCTGAGATGCATGCTCTCTCATCACCACTAATAACCATATCATCAATATAGACATCCGGTATAACAGTACCAGTGGACCATCATCTGACAAACGCCAAATAATCAGATGTCATCCTTTGGAAGCCGAGAGAATTGATCTCAGTAGTAAGCCTATCAAATCAGGTTCGTGGACTCTGCTTTAGGACTGCGAATGAAGCTAATTAACGATAACACGCCCTATCATGTATCTATATTATTAGCCTCACGTGCGAAGGCTTACTTACGCTTGAAGCTGGCTAGTTCATATGTTGCCTCCTCTATTTCACCAGTCCCACTTGGTAAGATTCCCCGAAAGTTGGTTCAAGGAGAAGGGACACCCGAACTAGTAGCTTAGACCCGAACAGGCACAAGCTGAACTTACGAAGACGGCACGCATGCTTCTCTCGGCAAAGTAACATGGTGGTAGCATCATGTAGACCTCCTCCTTGAGGCCGCCATACAGGAAAGGATTCTTTACATTTAGCTAAAAAAATTGGTCAGTTTATTAGCAACAGATAGAATAGTTTGAATACTCCCCATCCTGGAATCAAGAGAAAATTCTCAAGTAGTCCATGCATAGTTATGAGTAAAGCCCTTGGCGACAAGCTTGGCCTTTAGCCAGTCAATAGACTTATCAGGTGATTATTTAGTCGTGAAGACCCATCGGCAAGCAACGTGCTTAACTTGAGAACTCGGTATAAGATCCCACATAGAGTTCGTACGATAATAGTTCGAAAAATGTTCATTCATTTCTAAACGAACTAAATATGAACTCTAAATTTTAGTTCGATAGCTTAACAAACCAAACATGAACATAACATACGTTCGTTCGATAAAAGTCCGAGTTCGATCTACATATCCATATATGTGTGTATTTATGTGTTTAACGTCATATTTATACAAGATAAATTTTGGGTTAACGAAATTATGGTATTTATTGGGTTTTGTGCCACTTTAATTTGAATAATTTCTTATTTTTACTACTTATCGAACCTATTATTGAACTCCAATTTCGAACTTGTTCATATAAACAAGTTTGAATCAAGTTAAATCGTTAATGAAGAATCGAATGTTCGATTTTTTAAATTTTTTTAAATGAACTGAAAATCGAACATATCATGTCGAACATTTATTAATCGAACTCAAACTTTC
This sequence comes from Ottelia alismoides, assembly GCA_037367405.1. Lineage (NCBI taxonomy): Eukaryota > Viridiplantae > Streptophyta > Magnoliopsida > Alismatales > Hydrocharitaceae > Ottelia > Ottelia alismoides. Next base: position 684,505 of record JAZKJV010011044.1, read on the forward strand.
AAACTTTCCTATCGAATCAAACTCGAACATAGGTTCATTCATTATCGTTCGGTTCGATTAACAACCTTACTTGGAGGTAAGTGCATCCATCTCCTCATCCATGGCCTTTTCTCCAACCATGGTCTTGTAATGAACTATAATGATCCTGAAGAATAGATATAGCTATCAGAGCATATGTAAATTGCATGTCACAACTGGAAAGATTGTCAGTGGAAGTAAATTGTGACATAGGATGTATAGTGCATTACCTTATCATTCGTCACAAAGCTATAGCGAGATTCGGTGGAGCATCCAAAGTGGTAGTGATGGGAAGACTCGAAGAAGGCACATTATCCTACAACTAAGGTACATGAAAATGTACATGATCAGAAGAAATGGTGTGATTCTGCTTGTAGACAATGTGTGGAGGTGATAACTCCAAAAGACTATCACTAACCTATTGTGTAAAGTAGCTAGTTTGTTCAAAGAAAGTGACATCTATAGAGATATAGTAGCGATGGACAATTGAATCATAGCACCTATACCCCTTCTGAGTGTGGGAATACCCAAGGAAAACACACTTGATGGCACAAAGGCGACAGTTTATCTGCAGTCTGGAAGTTATAAACAAATGTTGTACAACAAAAATTCTCAGTGGTAATGGAAACAGCATCTCACTGGCATATAAAAGAGAGAAAGGGTTTCCATACTTTAGAACAAATAATGGGATCATGTTAATGAGATGAGTGGTTGTGAGAATAGCATCCCCTCAATAGGCCTCAGGGACATTCACATGGGTGAATAAAGATCGAGAATATTAAGGAGATGTCGAATATTTCATTCCTCTTCCCTAATTTATTAGGAGATATATGTATAGGAAGTTTGATGAAGTATCCCCTGAGAGCATTAGCATTCATTCTCCTACTCTCAATAGTGCCTCAAGAGTGCTTTAAGTCCCTGAGCTCTACTTGTGGTCAAATTCTAGATCTAAAATCAAATTCAATTCGTTTACACCTTTAATTATGTTTCAAGGAAGTATTTCATAAACACAATCAAATAGTTTAATTTGTTGCTAATTGTGGAAAGAGGGAAATTGCTTATGCATTCATGATGCCATAGAACTCTCTTATATAGAGAGGAGAAACTATAGAGGGCAAATTACATAATAGAAATGAAAACAATAGAAAATACAAAAAAGATAAGAGAAGATAAATATATGTTCCAACACTCCCCCTCATAATGGAGCATAGTTGTCAATCATGATAAGCTTGGAACATCTTTGGAATGACCCTCTGGTTGTAGCCTTAGTGAATGCATCTATGTTTGTTTCCCAAAGCTTGCGTAGGAAGTAGAGATAAAATCCTTCAGAATCATGTCATGTGTACAATGGAAATCTACCTCGATGTATTTGGTCCTCCCTTGGAGGGCAAGGTTGTCGGCGATGAAAAGAGAAGTCAGGTAAACACTTTGCAACTGCATATGAAGAGGCGCATCAATGTCTATGTCTGTCAGAACTGATCTGACCCACATCATCTCAGTGCTCCCCTATGCCATGGCTCTATATTATGACTCAGCACTCGATCTAGCAATCACGGTCTGCTTCTTGCTCTTCCATGATACCAAAAATCTCCGTATGAAAACTGCAAAACTAGAGGTAGATTTCATGTGTTTGAAGCATCTTGAATAGTCTGCATCTGCACATGCCATGATGGTCGGGGATGCCACTCTACTAAAGGACAATCATGTACTTGGAGAAGACTTCATGTACCTCAGGATCATGTGAACCGCACCCATGGGGGTCTGTCTCGACTACTACATAAACTGGCTAATTTTTCTCACAACAAAGGAGAAATCTAGTGTGGTAATGGTCACATATAAGAGCTTCTCAACAAACTCCATGTACCTTTGCTTGTACACCTCTATATCATCATCATATATTTTTATGATTGCATCCATGGGAGTTGTAGCATGTCTACAATCTTCCATGCATGTTTCTGAACGGAGATTTGTAACATACTGTATTTGGGTCATCACAAGAGCATACTGCTTTCTAATGAACTCGAGCCCTAGGAAGTATCGTAATTCGCCAAGGTCCTTCACGACAAACTGATGTCTGAGAAATCCCTTAGTCACATTAATACATATGCATCATCTCCTATAACAATGCTATGATCCATGGCCTCAAATTTCTGCGAAATTCAGTCGAATTTCTGTCGAATATCGATATCCAGTCGAAATCGAAATTCGACCGATATGACCGAAATGACCGAAATATGGGATCCTAGTACAAAAAATGACCGAAATGACCGAAATTTCGGTCGAAATTCCACCGAAATTCCATCGAAATTCTGTTTTGGTCGGTACCGAAATGATGACCGAAACCGACATTTAAGGCCTTGATGCTATCATCAACATAAATTAAAATGACAATGATAACTCTCTAAGTCATCTGAACAAAGAGTTTGATCTGCACTCGATCTCATGAAGCCATACCGCTCTATCAAGTCCAAGAGCTTCTGTAACTACGCCTTGAGACTTTTCTTAAGGCTATAAAAAGCCTTGTGAAGTTTGTACACCATCTAACACTCCCCCTCAGTAGTGAACCCAAGTAGATGTTGTATATATATACGTCTTCCTGTAGATCATCATATAGAAAAGCGTTCTTCACATCCAGCTGAGACAGGGACCAGTCTGGTACCACTGCAACCGAGAGAAGGATCCAAGAAGTAGAATAACGGGCCACTTGAGAGAACATATCCTGATAGTACACCCAATATGTTTGGGTGAACCCACAAGCCATAAGCCTAGCTTTGTAGCGATCGATATTGCTATATGCATGATGCTTCATTGTAAATACCCACTTGCAGCCAACCACAAATGCCCCAGCAGGTGCAGTAACCAAACTCCAAGTGTCGCGAGACTAGAGTGATGTCATCTCCTCCTCTACAGCTAGACACCACTGATTGTCTCGCATAGACTCCTAATATGTTCGTGGGATCTCCACGGCTGAAAGACCAATGACAAACCTCCTAAAATCATTTGAAAGATGCTCCAAAGAGACATATGTAGCTAAAGGATGCGTAACACATGTACGCATCAACTTCCTAATAGTAATGGGTTGATTCAGACCCTTTGATTGATATGTAACATGAGGTGCTAGGTATCCAACCTGTAAAGGTGCATATGGTACAAACACATCACGAGTGCCATCAATAGAAACCAAGTGTTTAGAATATACATGGGGAGTGCTAGATGATTGGAAAGGCACGTGAGAAGGGGGTACCGTCGATGGTCTACGAGCACAAAAGTAAGGCAAATATTGATATGTATGGATTGGTGTATGTTATAAACTACGAATGGGAAGCTAATATCAGATATAATAAAATAAAATATTAAGGAACACCGAAATTTTTACGTGGAACCCTACTCCCTAAGGATCGGGATGAAACCACGGGAGAACGCCTCAAAGGGTTGATTCGTTCATCGAACTTTCTCATCGTAATAAGAGGTTGAGGGGCTTCTTATATAGCCCTCGCTAAGTCTCCACATTTCACAGACGGACAATGTGGAACTAGACAACTAGATGTGGTAAATGGATCCTGAATCTACCACATAAGTGATGCATATACTAACATACTCCAACACTCCCCCTTAATTTGGAGCATGCAATGCTCAGCTTGGGCAAACAGAAAGAAATCTTAAACTTACCACACAGTACAAACAATATCAACTCAATGCAAACACAACTGTTGGTTGTTGTTAAGGGCGTTGCTTCTCATGTTATGCATGTGAGAAGGAACAAACGAGCTGGAGTGTGAGTCAAATTGAATCTCCTCATCGGAGAGCATGTGCTCTATACTGCGCCCGTCAGGGTCACTGCAACTGGAAATGAGTCTCCACTTGGAGAACTCAAGCCCACCACATGTATATGATTGCATCATGTTGACAATTTCTCCATCTCTAAAAGGGTCGAAACGAAAAAACTGTGGAGACATCCTCGTCGGAGTCCACGATCATTGGAGAATAGAGTTTGAAAAGTCTCCTCGACGGAGAACTGGGCCTCTCCCATACTAGCTCAGAGAATGGGATCTCTACTCTAGAGTCCCTATGAAACCACATGAAAACTCGAGCCCACATGGCATAGGGAATGGGATTTCTATTCTGGAGTCCCTATGGATCACTTGAAAACTCTGAGACTAAAAACAAAAGATGGGGACCACATAAAAATGATCACATACATGTGCGTCTGAAAAGGAGTCTTAACTCGAAGAAATTGAGTCACTCAAATATGGAGTGCGTCAAACTTGGACTCTGAACCAATCCGCAAAGTCTGAAACCGAACAATAGAGTTTGAAAATCTGGTTGATCTGGAGAATCTGAATCCAACCTCTAACTCTACACAACACTCCCCCTTTCTCCTATACTGCTTAACAAACATCGACCAAGTTGGGAGAAGACAAGAAGACTGGGAAACGGTCATGGTCCATAGCACCATCCGCGTTTAAGTTTTGGATTGCATTTTTACCTCCTCATCTGGGAAATGCTATACAAGGTGTGTGGCATGCACCTCAGATACACATGGTGCCCCCATGCCGCTCCATCTATAATGTATGTTCTCCTTCCTCCTGGAAAAAGAGTGAAAATGATCATCAATAGCCCTGCCTCTAGAGTTTGAAAAGTCTCCTCGACGGAGAACTGGGCCTCTCCCATACTAGCTCAAAGAATGGGATCTCTACTCTAGAGTCCCTATGAAACCACATGAAAACTCGAGCCCACATGGCATAGGGAATGGGATTTCTATTCTGGAGTCCCTATGGATCACTTGAAAACTCTGAGACTAAAAACAAAAGATGGGGACCACATAAAAATGATCACATACATGTGCGTCTGAAAAGGAGTCTTAACTCGAAGAAATTGAGTCACTCAAATATGGAGTGCATCAAATTTGGACTCTGAACCAATCCGCAAAGTCTGAAACCGAACAATAGAGTTGGAAAATCTGGTTGATCTGGAGAATCTGAATCCAACCTCTAACTCTACACAACACTCCCCCTTTCTCCAATACTGCTTGGAATAACAAACATCGACCAAGTTGGGAGAAGACAAGAAGACTGGGAAACGGTCATGGTCCGTAGCACCATCCGCGTTTAAGTTTTGGATTGCATTTTTACCTCCTCATCTGGGAAATGCTATACAAGGTGTGTGGCATGCACCTCAGATACACATGGTGCCCCCATGCTGCTCCATCTATAATGTATGTTCTCCTTCCTCCTGGAAAAAGAGTGAAAATGATCATCAATAGCCCTGCCTATATCATGGTTGCCCTCAACTCGAGTGGCATTCACCATCACATACTGGATCTGATTGTGGCGACGTCTCCCGCTAGCCACACGGTGGAAATAGGCAGTGTTGGTGTCTCCATCTCTTAGCCAACTCTCTCAAGAATGTTATTTCCACTCAGTAACACACTTCTTGTCCTCGGGTACAATGATCTTCTGCGTTGTTGCTCTCGCGACTAACTCCTCGGGCAATAGATCTCTGAGATCCTCCAATTCATCAAACAGTCACACCTCCGTTTCTGCAACCAGACGAGCAATCAACCTAGCCTCTTTTACCTTCTTCTTATATACATAGAGTTGTTTACAGGCGAGGTAAGCTTCTGGTTCAAACATGAGGCAGCAGAACCCGTAACCATAGTGGAGGAACAAATATTGCAAACAAGCTCTCTAAAGGAATCTGCATGCAGCCATGAACGATCAAATATGAAGAAACCTCATTAAGTCGGGTCAAAGCCTGAGTCCCAAATAAGCAGTGTGTGGTCAGATCTAGTACATGGCCTAGAGGAAAAATATTGTAACATCCATATTCAAACAAACCCGAACTCGTCCGATTTTGGGTCTAATGAACCTAAAAACGTTGTTGGTCAATGCCAAACAATTTAAAACAGTCAATTTATTATGAATCAAAAGTCGTTCGGGCGAAATCGACCGAAAAACGGTCGCATCGTAGAGCGCGCCGTGAAAAGCCGCGACGCAAATTCGGAAGCCGCGGAATAAACCGAGACCATCATTAGATCCGATTCGACGAAACAAGACCAACGGAATCGACCGTTCGTCAATCGGGGGTCGTTTGATATTTTTAAATCGTAAAATTTAATCTTAAACAAAAACTGTATCCGAAAATTTCGGGTAGTCAAAACTCGACCGAAAGTATATCAATATTATACTCATATTGACCGTCATTCTGAGACGATCAAAGTGAGATTTTGCGCGTCGAAATCTGACATTCGAGGCGCGGATACGGACGATTCTTGTATCTAAATCAAATAAATAAAAAGGTTTAAAAATAAATATTTTTTTTATGTAGCAGACTGCTGGAAATATCCAGCAGCCTCCACTTGTCTTCCCAATCCTTTTACACTTGGTTTTCTCTTTATAACACTTGACTGGAATTAAACTCCTCTTGGTCCCTATATAAACACCACCACTCTCTTCTTTTGCTCCCATTCCTCCCAAAGGCTCAGCCGAAGCCTTCTTCTACTGTTGCAGTCCATCAAGCTCTGAAGCAATTGCTGGAGACTCCAACCTTCCCTTTGGCAGCTGCTGCCCTTGGACAAGATCGAGCCCTTTTCCTTCAGTTTCTATTGCTGGAAAAGCTCCAGATTTCCCCCTTTGGCTGTTGTACAGCACCAATCAAGCTGTTGCATGTCCTCCAACATACTTGTTGATCTCAAATTGTGAGAGATCTTGAGAGGTACCTTCTCTTTCCCTTATTGCTGCCATGCATGAGTATTTGAACCTACCTTTTTCAGCCAATTAGCCAATTGCTACATGCAAGATCAGCATTTTCTCCAATTTAGAGATCTTATATACAATCCTATTCATTTTCCTTTGTTGCCAAATCAAGCATCTAGATCTCTCTTTTGCTGCCATCTATGGAATCCAACATAAAAGTTTTTTTTCATGAAACATATATATAAACCAGGAGGTGTTTTTGCATGTTACAATTTCTACTGTTTTGCACATTTTAAGAATCAAATTCAGAGCATGTTTTCCTGTAGTAGAACATGCCAGTAATATATATATATATATATATATATATAAAGTAAAATCTACTGATGATCTGGGTCCTTTCTTTCTTGGGTATTTATATTTGATGATATTTTAAGCAGAAGAGCATATGGGTTGAGAGTGTGAAGTCAAGGATCCCTAGTGTATCACTCACTAATAAGACATGTGTTTCCATCCATCAACTTAGAATTTTGTGAACCTCCAGTTTTGGGGAGAATATGTTATTCTTCTTACTGCCTACTTTTACATTCAGCACATGCATGGAAAACTATACAGGCTTTAGAATTGTTCTATTTGGAAGTACAGTAAGCACTAATTAACCCTTAAACTGTTGCTATGATAAACATATAATTAAAGTAGATATCTTTAAGGTACATTTCAATCGTTGCTGAAATTTTCTTGAATTCATCATAAATGAAAGAATAATAGAGTTGTTAATATTTAAGATCTTTAGATTCTGTCCCTTGGGATAATAGGATAGGTGATTACTTACAAAGTACAATGTATAATCCTAAATAATAAAGAACAAATGGTTTATCAGTTGCCGACTTAACAAAAACTGCAAAGAAAGCTACTACAGTATATAAAATATTATTCCAGATCATTTAACTATATGTATTCTAAACTAAGAATATGATATATTGCTGAGTAGAAATATATGGGTATTATAATACAGTGACATGACCCTCATTTGTAGGTTAGTTTTGTGAAAATTTTGTGTTACAACTTAAGCACACAAAACATTGAAAAAGAGTGAAGATCCTAGATAGGGTTGTAAAGATTGTCCTTAGGCTAATTTTAAATTTAAGATTTGTTATACATACCCATATGTATAAACATATATTTAAATTGTAAGTTCAGACTACTATATAACACAAATTGTTGTTAGGCCTGTTCATGTTGGCTTAAAGTTCAACATGAGTCGATCTACATTCAGATGTTGATTCCCCTTGAGATTCATAATATAGAAAAGACATGCAATTGCTACCTGAACACAAATACTACCTCTGTTATGGTAGTATCTTATGATATTTTTATGGTAATAGATAACCCGACTATTTAGCAATGGATGAAAAGTTTCTAAATAGTGCACCTACTTCAGTAAGTCATGCCACAACAATAACACTTGCTCATATAATTAGAGACAATCATGACAATCATCTTTTCGTAATCAACATTTTCTTAAGAGTTTATTAAAAAGTCAAATATACCTATCTTTAAGATTGATGAGTTGGTTGTGAAACTTAGTTTACTCTTATAGCCTATGGAGTTACATTCTCATCTACATAAGCTACACATATAGAATAAGGATAATATGCAGTTTTGACCATAATGTTAGGTCATCTTAACGAAATCATCCCTTAGATATATACTGCTGTCTATGAGTCACCATCAATAAGTTAGATGACCAAGAGATCTAAATGGGTATGATTATCTACTGCAAGAATTGGGAAGGAAGGAATTGACAAGCAATGATAATGATCATGAATCAGTATCAAAAGTTAAATTTGGATGCCGGTTGTGGTGACTTTTACACCTAACCGTGCGAGGGCGCGGTGACCCTCAACTGGGCGGAAGAATAGGAAGCCCAGTTAGGGCAGCGGCCGCCAAGTGCGCGGGTCTAGGATCCCAGTCCCTTTTCGGTTTTTACGCGAGCTCGCAGTGTTTTTACGCCTCGTTGGGATCCCGACTTTAGACCGGTTCCGCTGACCCTGTTTTAGGATACCCAGGCGGGGGATCCTGGTTTTTTCAGCTTTACGTACGAGCTCGGTTGCCCGTACTAGTCGGGCTGTTTTTCTAGAGCGACTTTTCTAGGGAGTCTCTCTCACCCGTCTCAGTGGCGTAGTTGGAGAATAGACCTATCCCTCTATTGGACCGCGCTTCCAATTAGAGGGCGAGACGGAAGAGCCATTTGTAGGCTTCTTCACCGCTTGAGTTACTTCGCCAACAGACATGGCGATTCTACATCTAGATCATCCATATCTGCATCTATACCATCTGGAATTGTATCTGAAACAATGGAATTAAGAATTTGAGAAGTTACGATCAAAAGTTAGGGTTAGTAGGAAATGACCATTCTCTCTACCCAATGATTTAAATAAATTAATAGATCTTTCCAATCATAACTTTTCCATTATCACTCAACAACGTGATCTATGAATAGATATGTGCTTACACTCAGATACTCATGAATACTCAAGTACTATAAAATATGTCACATGTGGGGAATGCCGGGGTATGGGAGAAACATTTGAGATGCTTACAAGTAGCCTGAAAAACCTTTTTTATTGCAAGGTAGAAATAAAGTTTAATTTGAGTTGTTCTCGCCTCTCTACTTGCTTTCTTTTGTAAATAATAAATGCATGTTATTTTATATAAGTTTTTGGGAGGTACCAGCAACCGCTGACGCCTTTTCTTTCCTAACATGTTTGGCAGGCAAACAGCCTGCAGCTCAGTAGCTATACATGCTTCCTGGAGACAGAGTTTATACCCGACGGTATGAATTTCTTTGTCTCAGTTTTTGTCCAGATAATGATGTAAATGTTATCTCTTTTGTATCACATTTTGGGATATATGTTGTAACATGGAATATGCTTGTACATGTTGTAAATGGATATGAATATTAATGAAAAGAATTTTGGTGCCATATTGTCTCTTTTACTTGTGGTCATGTATTGAGAATGAATGTCATAGTTGCGAAAAAAAAATTTTTCCTGTATTTTTGCGACTTGTGCGATTAAACATGAATGATATCTTGCGAATTGCGCGTAAACGGGTACCCGGATCCTGAGGGGTTCACATGAAAGTGGAAATTCCGTCAGAAGCTCTTGGGAAGCAAAGAAATAGTCAATACGTAACTGGGAACCAGCACTTCTCCAGGTAAATGTCGTATCTGTTGCATCAATCACCTCGAGCTCCAAGTCATCAGTCATCTCTATGAATTTTATAGACCTAGGATCTTGGCCCACGCGTGAGCGGGGACGGTCAGAAGATAAAAGAGTAACATTGAAGTCTCCACCCAGGAGCCAGGTAGCTCCAGGATAGTTGTTATGGGCCTCGCGAATGTCGGCCCACAGTTCTTCCCATAATGAAAGAGAACAAGGCCCATAGACACATGAAACTGCTAATGAGAACCCGTAGAGTTGTTAACCAGGAGAACAGTGAGAACATGTCTAGCCTTCAATAGAAAGAGGGTAGAGAACAATGGCTCCTTCCAAGCGATAACCAAGCCCCCAGAAGCGCCAACAACGTCAAGAGTACAGTAGCCAGATAGTGCACCAGCCCCCATTGAGTCCACAACGAAGTGGTGAAGGACAAAGCTTAGTTAGGAATAATTTTCTTCCTATATCTACCAACTTTCAAGATGCACTAGTATCCATCTTCTTGGTCCTCTGATTGTATTGTCCTCAAGATCTACTCTGAATGAAGCTTTCTGTAAAAGACAGTTGAGCATCTGAGTTGTTTACAATGAGAGCATTTCTCATTCTACTTCTTTGTATTGTTGATCCCTCGAAACGTGGGTGCAAATCTCTTGGATCTCTTGGTATTCTTGACTTCCACCAAATGACTAATCTTCCTAAACCTTCTCTGTTCCTTAACCTCAATCTGATGGTACACATCTTGAATGAGTATTCTTGACTTCTGCATAATGACTAGCCTTTACAAGCCTTCTATGATCCTCATAGTCAATCTGATGACATACTTCTTGAATGCTCGAAGTAGTCCATGCATTCAGAAGCTAGCTCCTAACATTGTCAAATTAAATTCAGAGTTCAAACCATCAGAGTAAAAGGGCACGTTCTTTCACTCTAATCCTAGAAATTGTTCTAATATGTGTTGTGCTTCCAAATCTTTTCAGTACATCATAGCACCATTATAAGCTGCAGTAGATAGCTCCTCTTATCGGAGAGTATAATCTCACGAGTCATTTGCTAAATGTGTCCGTCCTTCCTTTGACCATACATGCACTCAAGACCATCTGCATATCACTGAGCCATTCTCTTCCAAATGATAAGATGGATATCACTAGTGGATGAATGAACAAACCAAAGTCTTGGTTGTTTTCAAGAAACCATTTTCCCAAGAATGATCCATATCATCGGACTTTGGGTTGTATCCACTGAAGTATTCAATCACTCCACGACCGACCGTCTCCACAAAGACCATATCAGATTGTTATCCCAATTCAATTTGAAGGTGGTGATTTGCAACATTATAATTGTCCATTTTCACACTAACTCCAATACCAATTTTGTCCTCCGTGACCATGAATGAGAAAGGCCCTATGTACCGTTGAATGGGAACTAATAAAAAACAAAGATAGCATCTCTAAAAAATTAAAGTGGGCCGAAACAGATAAGTGGACTGTTGAAAAATAAGACCCATCGGCCGGGCTAAGGCCACTGGGGAATAAGAGAAGGAATAAAGGCCACATGAATGAAGAAAGAAGCAAAGGCTGCATAGACGGGATTTTGAACACCCCACTGCCGTAGTGTTAAAGCAAAGCATTGCTGCAACCAAAAAAAAAGCACAGCAACGGCGAGATCTGCAACAGCTTCAAAAATTAGCAGCATCACCCCACTGCCGTAGTGTTAAAGCGAAGCATTGCTGCAACAAAAAAAAAGCACAGCAACGGCGAGATCTGCAACAGCTTCACCAAAAGGGGAGCGCCGCATATAGGAACTCCAACAAAGGCAAATCTGAAAATGGCAGCTAAGCACCTCCAAACGCCCAAAAGTTGAACACCAAAAACAAAGCCGAAATGCCAAGCCGGACCAGTAAAGACTCTGATATCATGTAGAAAACAGCCAAGACATGAAGATAAGGATTAACGTGGCAAGCTTTTCTCAACAAAAGGGCATAATCACGGGAGGAGATGCCCTGTAACACACCAGCAACTAGGATTTTTGTCTTTTCTTTTTATTGATCAAAGAAAAAGGAGATGAATTGCATATGTAGTCTCACGGGGTCAAATGGATCCTCAACCACAGTCCACGAATTCATATAGCAAAATAACTGAACGGGTGTTGTATAAATCCTAGGCATATACAAAGTTTGAATTTCAGCACCTTGTACACCATTAAAATTCTGAGACCATTAAAATGCCTCGGCATCTAGCCATGTCATTTTTATGTCTCATGCATGATGTATTTACTTCTATCTGCGAAATCATGGGAAACCCAATGAAAATATTATATTTTCTAAGGGCACGAGAGTGTTAATTCTTAAAAAAATGCAGTTTAAGTATACGAAACTCACTTGTTTTTCCCAATTTGTGAACACTGTTATAAGAGACGTGCATGCAGTTTGAACTATGGCTCCAGCCAAAATACCTATCCACAGACCTAATCCTCTCAGTTGGAACCAAAAGCCTAATGTGCAGGCTATTGGGATTCCAACAATGTAAAATGCACCAAGATTTACAAAGGCGCCCAAATGCTGCCATCCGCAACCTCTTGCAATGCCTGAAAATGGATTTGCTTAATATGCTTATAACATAGCCTGCATTAATGTCTTCTGGAACTGTTTCCCAAATTATTCTTAATTTAAAATTTGAAGAGTGCTTGGTATAAACTATCCATCCTCTACTATGTCCCCACATGGAATAAGTTGTATAACATCCATAATTGACTCAATTACGTCAATGGAAAGATAAGAACGCAAACATTACATTAATAATCCTGAGCCATTAAAAATTACGCCATAACTGAACACAAGCACTATATCTAAATAAACTCACCATTGAACTCGTGCAACTCTAACACCATGTATCACAAGAAAGACTAGTGTTGCATACGAATTCATGTTCTGGTGAAATGTATAATAGCTTAGTAATGTAATTCTCAATCATTTCATTCAAAAGATCATATAATAGGGAATAATGAGCTGTTAGCATGCATCAAATTTAATCTGTATTTGTTAGAGAAACAATAACTTATTAACCGAACTTATTCTGAAGTTGCCCACGTGATGATAAGAGTGATTCATGTTATATCAAATGTATGTATCATTATGGGATAACCAGTTCTAAGCCCAGAAGGAGCATTGCGAGTTCTGTCACATCTACACAACCAGCTAGAATTTTCCACTTTTGTAAAGATGGTGATTACTGATTTTAACATCATTAATATTTATAGACAAAGGAAAATTTGCAAAGATTGTTTCTCTGATGTGTTTCTACAGAATGTATATTATAAGCCAAGAGCATGTAAGATTGTATCTTACAAGCCACTTCAGTAGTTTGTACATAATCAACTGATATAATAAGCTGACATTTATCGGCTTGAAATAGTCAAAAGAAATGGTTTTTTTAGGAAAACCCAAAAGAAATGTTTTTGAGGTGAATGTGGAAATATATACCTGAAAGAACCCCTTGTAGGCTGTCCATGACAACTGACAGAGACAGCAGAGGTGCTATTTCGGTGACATATTCAATGACCTCTTTTTCATTGCTAAAAGCATAACCAAAAATGTTTCGCAACAAAAATATAGTAATGCTAACAAGGAGAGCTTCGGTAGAAGCGATTAGCATAGCTACACGAACAGCTACACGTGCTCTTTGTGAGCTCCCAGCCCCAAGCTCATTGGATATCCTTGTGCTATGCATTTCATATAAGATTTGTCAGTGATCTGTTAAAAGATGAACTATCTATGTAGTCTTTGGATTAATTATTTACCTTGCTGCGGCACCGAGCCCGTAGGGTATCGCATAGAGTGTAGAAATTGTGGTAAGACTGTTGACAAGAAAAATTAACCTCAGGAAATTTATATTGCGATTAAATTGCAAATAAATAACTATTCATATTTCCGTACCATATTGAAAGCACAGATGTTTCAAGCTCCGGATTTGGCAATAGGCCGGAAAGCAAGATAATAATCTCAAAGGACCACCATTCAAGACTAAGTTAAATCCAACACAAAAATTAAGATGCGACAACAATTTGAAAAAAGAAATAGATAAGTCATGAAACAAAGTTTAAAATTGTGGTTACCATATCATCACTGCAGATGGTACTGCTATCTGAAGGAAGCTCCATATTTCTTGGAAGGCCTCCTTTGATGGCAGAGAACGGGTCAACTTGCAGGACGCAGAATATGTCACATATAACCCCAAAATAATAACATTTAACCAGGAAGATATACTGATTGCTAGAGCAGCGCCAGCATTCCCCATTTCATACTTGAATACCAGAACCCAACATAAAGGAATGTGAATACATAATATCGTCAGTGATGAGAACAGCATCGGAAAGTTTAGGCTCTGAGCTTGAAGGAACTTCATCAGGGGCTGACTAATGGAATACGAAAACAAAGCAGGGATCAACTGCATTGCGTACTTCCCTGCCGCATGAGATATTGTTGGGTCCTGATGCATTAATACCAAGAGTTTCCCCAGATTAAGCCACATGATGGAGATGGGAATGCAAATCAAGAAGAGACAGAACATGGCTCTGTACATGTATGTCCCAAGCTTCTGATATTGTTGAGCTCCATAAGCCTGCCCGCATAAAGTTTCCAACCCGCTTGCGACCCCCATCTGCTCCACCATGAAATATTAGTTATACTTGATTTCACAAACCTTCTAGTACTGTAACTGGAAATTATTTTTTGCATATTAAAATATTATTTGAAATACAAGAGATAATCTACAAGAGGTTTAATATTACCAATCGTTGTACTTCTCAGTTTCATCTGAGGATGTGTTTAAAATACTAAATATATAAAATATGTAAGTATCAGAGTTTAAATTCAGAGAAGCATAACTGTAAAAAGAAGCTTAGCAGCAAAGGGTCTATGATGTTTTATTTTAAAATTTTCTTTCCTTTAGCAAATTTAAGGTTAATCGAACAAAACTTTGTCATGGCTAAATTATTGCTGATGTTAAACCCTGAATTTAAAAAAAAATCTTAATTTCTCGAGCATCCAAATCGGGCAAATGAACACTTTTTTGTATCGAGACCTTTCCAACAAGCTCAAGACCATCGAAAACGGACACCGTATGCAAAAGTTACGTGTGAAATACGATTTTTTACGGCTTTTGAGCCTTGAACCGGACCCTATAAAAAGGCTACGTTGGAGACTCGCTAGAGAGTCATCGGCGGCCGATGATAAGGTTCGATCGGAGATCAGAACATGCCATCTCGAAGAGGACGACGAGGGCTATGCCATGCTCGCATGCATTTCACGCGAAGTGATTTCAAAGTGGACGGGATATCCAGGAAACGATCCGCAAAGGTACAGATTTTGCCCATCCTCTTTGTTGTTCGTCTACATGACCTTTATACGACGTTTTCTCGTTGAATCAGTGTACGGTCCACTTTGCCGCATGCAAACCCGGATTACAATTTTTTGTTGCATTCTTTCCTGTACGTAGAAAAATATCAAATATATATCAGATTGATCCATATTGAATGCTCTACCCATGCATCTAATTTGCTTTCGAATTGAAGAAGAAATTTCGGACACCAAATTTCAAGAATGTCCACAATTTCAGAAATGATCGATCAGTGCAAATATATTGATCGATCATGCCAATTGCATTGATCGGTCAGTAATGATCAATTAGCAAATGGAGTGATCGATCATACTAGCACTTAATGTCTTTTTTTATGATTCATTATGAACAAACTATTGTGATATTAGCTATCCTTCATATTGTTTATGTAATTTTAATTTTCTTTATCTTCTTGTAATTTGCCCAGCAAGTTTCTCATATATAAGAGAACTCTAGGGCCTCTCAATAATGCAATTCATTCTTTCATCTCTACATGATATAAGAGCAATGGTCCTACACTGAAGCATTGACCTAGACCCTTCACCCCAACGCTAGCCCTCCAACTCGGTGACGTCGCCCTCTGACTATCGTCATCGCCCCCGGCTCTCTCTCCCATCGCGGCACCGCACCACCGCGCGTGGACCTTGTTGTTGCACCCTCGTAGTATTGTCACACTGCAGCAGCAGCAGCAGCACCGTCGTGCCAGTGCACCACCGTGCCCCCATGTTGCACCTTTGTGCAGCCCCGTTGCACCGCCACAGCCCATGTTGTGCCTCTGTGACAGTGTCACGACGCTCCCTCGGAATGGAAGTGTCATGGTTATACAATCATTTATGTTGGGAAAAACAAGAGAATTGTTTATTCCTTGAACCCTAGGCTCTCTTATATAGGGAGAGACCTATGGATAAATTACATAACATAGACTGAGAGAGAAAAAAATAGAAAAGAAGATACATAGACGTAAACTATTCTCTACAATCCCCCTCAAGATGGAGCATAGATATCTATCATGCTCAGCTTGGATGAACACTTTTGGAAGGACCCTGTAAGTAAGGTTTTGGTGAAAATATATGACGTCTGGTCCCCTGAGCTGACTTGGGATGTAGAAATGAAGCTTCTGAATCATGTCACGTAAATAGTGGCAATCGACCTCAATATGCTTTGTTCTATCATGGAATGCAGGATTATTTGCAATGAATAAGGCAGCCTGATTGTCGCATTTCAATGACATGGGAAGAGGAGCATCTATATGTAGATCTGTCAGAACTACTCGAACTCACATCACTTATGTACATGCTTGTGCCAAAGCTCTATACTCAGATTCAGCACTAGATCTAGGAACAACAGTTTGCTTTTTTATTTCCATGAGACAAGTGAATCTCCAACAAAAATAGCAAATCCTGATGTGGACTTCCTGTCCTTGAGGCATCATGCATAGTCTGTGTCTGCGCATGCTGAGATAGTGATAGTTCCGCCTCTTTTAAATAGCAACCATGCACCTGGAGATGATTTAAGATACCTTAGTATCATCTACATAGCATCCATATGTACCTGGTGAGATTGTTCCATGAACTGGCTCACTGACTGACTGCAAATGAAATATCGAGTCTGCTAATTGTAACATAAAGAAGCTTTCCCACCAGTTCCATGTCAACCTCATCAGTATCATCGACATACAGTTTCATGCTTGGATACATGGGTGTAGTAGCAGGTCGACATCCAAGCATACCCGTGTCACTTAGCAAGTCAGTGACATATTTTCTCTGAGCCATCACTAGCTATTGTTGATTTTTGGCAAACTCCAATCCTAAAAAGTATCTAAGGATTCCAAGATCCTTGGTAATGAAATCACAACCCAGAAATTCTTCGCCCTATTTATTACCTACATATCATCTCCTGTAATAAGTATATCATCAATATACACCATAGTAGCAGTCATACCCCTAGAGATTCTCTGTACAAAAAGAGAATGATCTACATTCGACTGTTTGAACCCCTGCTTCTCGAACAAATATGAGAGCTTCTGGAACCAAGCTCTCGGGCTCTGCTTAAGGCCATAGATTGCTCTATGAAGTCTACACATATGAGCACACTCCCCCTCAGCAGCAAACCCCAGTGACTGCTGCATGTAGACTTCCTCTTGAAGATCACCATACAAGAAGGCATTCTTGACATCCAACTAAAACAATGGCCAATCGTGAACCACAGCAACAGATAAAAGGATCCATAGGGTAGAGTAACGAGCAACTGGAGAGAATGTGTCAAGATAATCCACCCCGTACGTCTGAGTAAATCCGCGTACAGCTAGTCGAGCCTTGTACCTGTTAATGATACCATATACATTCTGCTTCACCGTGAATACCTATTTACAACTCACTATAGACATCCCAGTTGGGGCTGGAACATTGCTCCAAGTACCTCTCGACTGAAGGATCGCCATCTCTTCTTCCATAGCCAGACGCCATCTACTATCCATCAGTGCCTCTGGTGCGTCCGTGGTATGTCCACAGCAGACAAAGCAACTGCAAACTTCCTGAAGTCCGCTCAAATGTGAAATGAGAAGCAAATGGATATGAAGCACGAGAATGCTTCTGCGTCCTAAGAGCAATCGGCAAATCAAGTTCGACATTATCACTGCCACCTATCTGACCATCTTCCTCCTGAAATAATCCCTGTTGAGAAACACCATCAGACCCATCATTAGAAGTAATGTTGTCAGGACAAGCCTGGGGCATGCTGGGTGATGGACCACAACCATGAGCAGGAGCTGACCGTCAACTATTGTAATGTGGTAGTGCAGGAACCGAAACAATGGGAGGTAGAGCTGGTGGAGGTGATGATGGGGATAGTGGTGGCAGTGGTGGGTGGCGAAGGTAGTGGGTACATGGGTGGAGGGGGAATATAAACCTCATATCTGAGTCTGAAGGTGTCAACCTGTCACCTGTTGGAGAAAAATACATGACAGACTCAAAAAATGTGACATTTGCACTACCATAATACCTCCTGCATAACAGATCATAGCAACGATAACCTTTTTGAGTCCTGTAATACCTGACAAAGACACATTTGAAAGCCCTAAGAGAAAGCTTGTCAATCCCTGGAGACAACTGGTCGACGAATGCAATAGACCTAAAAACACAAGGGGTGAGAGAGAACAACTCCTTGTCAGGAAAAACCATGGAAAAATATATTTTTTTCTCCCGGTATCGAGGAGGGCATATGGTTAATGAGATAACAAGCTGTGAGAACTGCATCATCCCATAATGAATGTAGTGCACCGTTCTGACAAGGAGAGTATGAGTGACATCTAGAAGGTGATGATGCATTCTTTCTGCGACACCATTCTGTTGTGACGTGTAAGCACAAAAAGTTTGATGAAGAATACCATGAAATGAGAGGAAACGAGAAAGCACATGAGTACAGAATTTAAGAGCATTGTCTATCCTTAGAATCTCGACAAAGGTGGAAAAAACATTCTGCACTTCTATAATAAAATTCATAATAGCATTACCCGATTCTGATTTATTCTTCAACAAGAAAATCCAAGACAGACGGCTGAAATCATTCACAACAACTAAACAAAACATGTGTCCCTGATGATCAGGAACACGACTTGGACCCCAAATATCTATATGGAAAAACTCAAAAGGGGAGCTACTGCTCCGACTCTGACGACTTGGGAAGACAACCCGATGGTACTCCCCTAACTGACATGCTTCACAGTTGAACGACGAGCGGGGTGAAATCTGGGGAAGGACTTGATGGAGTTTCTGAAGTAGAAGATGACCGAAGCGCAGATACCATAGGAAAGGAGAGACATGTCCAATAGAATGGGAGGATATTCTCTACCCTTAGATCCTGAAGGAAGGTGTAGCGAATCGCGGAAGCAAACACGCACAAACACGATCAAACAAGCAAGACGCAAACACAAGGATTTACAAGGTTCACCCGTAAATGGGATACGTCCTTGGGCGGCGGCGATCGGCTTCACTATATGGAGAAAATGTAATACAGAGGGTACTGAGAAGGTACAGATATGGGATGAGAAACCGGATCAAAATAAGGATGCAGTATCTGGTAGCCTTGGGGCTCTTTTATACTGTAACAGAAGAATACCATTTGTATTCAGCAATCCATCCCAACAGCTCCCAGCCAATCAGAAGGCAGGACACAGATTACACATGTCAGCAATCCTAGCCCAACAGCTTTCAGCCAATCAGAAGGCAGGACACAGATCAGACATGTCAGCAATCCTGACCCAACAGCTCTCAGCCAATCAGAAGCCAGGACACGGATCAGCCACATCAGCAACCCAACAAGTAGTTAGGATTCAAGTCACATTAACAATCTCCACCTTGAATTGAATCCTCTGAAAAGCTTTGTCAAGCTTCACCATGCCGCCGCCAGCCCCTTTTGGGGCTACTTCCAACTATCAACATTGAGCATGTCCAAACAATGTTTGAACTTACTCCCAGGAACCGTCTTTGTAAACATATCGGCTGGATTATCTGTTGTGCCGACCTTCTTTACCTTGATCCTCTTCTCAGAACGAATGAAGTGATATCTGACATCGATGTGCTTGGTTCTTTCATGATGCACGTGATCCTTGCTAAGCATATCGCACTGAGACTGTCACAATATACTATAGCCTGGTCTTGTTGAAGACCGAGATCTCCAACTAAGCCCTTTAGCCAGATGCCTTCCTTTGCAGCCTCTGTCAAAGTCATGTACTCTGCCTCTGTAGTAGACAAAGTAACTGATGGTTGCAAGGTAGCCTTCCAACTGATGACCGAAGTCCCCAAAGTGAAAACATAGCCCAGTCATTGATCTCCTTCCATCGACATCTGCAGCATAGTCTGAATCTGAATATCCAGCAACTAAACATTCTGAATCACTTCTATAGATAAGGCCAATGTCTGATGTTCCTCTCAGATAATGGAAAATCCGTTTGACTGCCTGCCAATGCTCCTTCCCTGGGTTGCCCATGAATCTGCTAACAACGCTCACAGCGTGAGCAATATCAGGTCTTGTGCATACCATGGCATACATAAGACTCCCAACTGCGTTAGCATAAGGAACACGTGACATGTGTTCCTTCTCCGAGTCTGACTGCGGTGCGAAAGAAAAAGAAAGATGAATGTTCGAAGCGGATGGAGTACCTAAAGGCTTTGCTGTAGACATCCCAAATCTCATCAGAACCTTTTCAATGTAGTTCTTCTGAGATAAGAAAAGTTTCTTTTCTGGACGATCTCTAATTATCTCCATCCCTAGAATCTTCTTTGCTGCACCAAGATCCTTCATGTCAAACTCTGAATTAAGGAGCTTCTTCAGATCATTTATGGTACTCTTCTGCTTGGCAGCAAACAACATGTCATCGACGTACAGTAACAAAAAAATGAAGGAGCCATCCTCCACCTTCCTGTGGTAAACACAACAATCATATGGGCTCCTGTTGAACCCATGATCAATCATGAAGCTGTCAAACCTTTTGTACCACTGCCTAGGAGATTGCTTAAGCCCATACAAGGACTTCTTCAATCTGCACACATGATCTTCCTTACCCTGAGATATGAATCCCTCCGGCTGGCTCATAAGAATGTCTTCTTCGAGTTCACCATGCAAGAAAGCCGTCGTCACATCTAAATGCTCCAGCTCCAAGTCTTGATGTGCTACAAGAGCTAGTAGCACCCTGATGGATGTATGTCTTACAACGGGAGAGAATATCTCGTTGTAATCCACACCTTCCTTCTGACTGTAACCCTTCGCAACTAGATGTGCCTTGTATCTGATGCCTTCGTTGCCTGAGATTCCTGACTTTTTCTTGAAGACCCATTTGCATCCAACAATTTTTCTCCCCTTTGGCAATTTGACGAGTACCCATGTTTGATTCTTGTGAAGAGACTCCATATCCTCACCCATAGCAGCAATCCACTGCCCGGATTCTGCACCAGATATTGCCTCCCTGTAAGTGGAGGGCTCTGGAGACTCTGTCTCCTCCGCAACATGTAGTGCAAATGCAACCATGTCTTCAAATCCGTATCTTTGCGGAGGATGTATCTCCCTTCGAGGCCGATCAGTAGCAACACTTGGTTGCCTCTTCTCCGGTTGCTCAGCTTCAGGCCGTTCAGCAACAGCCTGATCAGAAGTAGCGTGATCACTACTTGGTGTCAGTTCGAACTCCACCTGTTCGGGCACATCATCACTTGTCCCTGCATCAATAGACTTACTACTCGAGTGAAGCATGGAATTCTCATCAAAAGTAACATTCCTGCTAACAATAATTCTATGCTCAGAAGGGGACCATATTCTGTACCCCTTTACTCCTACGTCATAGCCTGTAAACACCCCTTTCTTTGCCCTTGGTTCTAATTTTCCTTCATTAACATGATAATAGGCAGCACAACCAAAGACTCGTAAAATAGAATAATCAGCATGATTACCAGACCATACCTCCATAGGTGTTTTGCAACCAATGGAAGATGCGGGACTCCGATTCACCAAGTAACAAGCTGTATTCACAGCTTCAGCCCAGAATGCTCTACCAAGTCCAGCATTAGAGAGCATGCACCTTGCTCTCTCCAGAAGCGTCCTGTTCATTCGTTCAGCAACTCCGTTCTGCTGTGGCGTATCTCTGACGGTGAGGTGTCTCGCAACACCCTCCTCTTTGCACTTGCAGAACTCATTGAACTCTGACGAACAGAACTCCAATCCATTATCTATACGAAGACGCTTTACCTTCTTAGAAGTCTGGTTCTCCACCAAGATCTTCCACTGCTTGAAGGTCTGAAATGCCTCGCTCTTGTGCTTCATCATGTATACCCACGCCATCCTGGAGTAATCATCAATAATAGATAGAAAATACCTGGCACCTCCCAAAGATGGGACCCGTGAAGGACCCCAACAATCGGCATGGATGTAGTCGAGCGTCTCCTTCGTCCTGTGGATAGCTTTACTGAATTGCTTCTTGTGTTGTTTTCCCAACACGCAATGCTCACAGAACTCCAGTTTGGATCCCTTGAGATCCCCGATGAGGCCTTTCTGAATGAGGATATTCATCCCCATCGGACTCATGTGTCCCAGCCGCATATGCCACAATTTTGACTCTGATCTTTAGACCTGGGACACCAATGCAACAGAACCGGTAACTGTAGACCCCTGCATGACGTACAGTGTTTTATGCTTGTTGCCCTTGATGACAACAACCCCATCTTTGGCAACCTGCATAACTCCACCTTCAGCGTTGTACCTGTATCCTTTAGAGTCCAAGACTCCAAGTGATATCAGGTTCTTTTTCAGATCAGGAACATGGCGTACTTCTGTCACCGTCCTCACGACTCCATCATGTATCTTGACCTTCACAGAGTCAATCCCTACAATCTTGCATGCTGCATCATTCCCCATGATGACGTTTCCGCCATCTATCTTCTCATAGGTGCAGAACCAATCTTCATTGGGAGTCATATGGTAGGAACAGCCTGAATCAAGAATCCAGGTATTATCCGTCGTCTTCTGATCTGTGACGGTGAGAACCAGGTCATCTTCAGAATCTGCGCCTCCATGAGCTACGGCAGCAGTCGTAGCTTTCCCTTTCTTCTTCGGGCAGTCCTTCTTCCAATGTCCATGTTCCTTGCAGTAATTGCAGATGTCCCTAGCATTGTGATTCTTCAACTTGGACTTCTGCTTTCCCTTCTTTGTGTAGCTAGAACTGGCATGACTCTTCTCATCAGTCATAACCAAACCTGCAACGTTAGAGTCCTGCTTGCCGGTAGCCATATGCCGAAGTTCACGCGTATGCAGACTCGCGCGAATTTCCTCTAAAGTTATTGACTCTCTTCCCACAATGAACGATTGAACAAAATTTTCAAACGATAATGGAAGAGAAACCAATAAAATCAAGGCAGCATCCTCATCTTCAATCTTAACATCTACATTTCTTAAATCCATCAATAATGTATTTAAGCAGTCTAGATATTCTTTAAGAGATGTACCTTCCTGCATGCGGAGAGAGAACAGACATTGCTTCAAGAGCAACTTGTTGGTCAGAGACTTAGTCATGTATAGACTTTCGAGTCTCAACCACAGACCGGCCGCGGAATCCTCATCGGCAACCTCCGCGATAATCTCGTCCGCCAAACACAACATGATCATCGAGTGCGCCTTCTCTTCCTGCACCATCAACTCGGACGGCTCGAGTACCTTCGCCCGCTCTTGATCTAACGGTGCCCAGATGCCCTGCTGCTTCAAAAGGGCGCGCATCTTAATCTGCCATAGACTGAATCCATTCTTCCCCGTGACCTTCTCGATCTTCAGATTCTGTGACGCCATCTTACTGGATGATCCTGACAGAACCTGAGGCTCTGATACCAGTTTGTAGCGAATCGCGGAAGCAAACACGATCAAACAAGCAAGACGCAAACACAAGGATTTACAAGGTTCACCTGTAAATGAGCTACGTCCTTGGGCGGTGGCGATCGGCTTCACTATATGGAGAAAATGTAATACAGAGGGTACTAAGAAGGTACAGATATGGGATGAGAAACCGGATCAAAATAAGGATGCAGTATCTGGTAGCCTTGGGGCCCTCTTTATACTGCAACAGAAGAATACCATTTGTATTCAGTAATCCATCCCAACAGCTCACAGCCAATCAGAAGGCAGGACACAGATTACACATGTCAGCAATCCTAGCCCAACAGCTTTCAGCCAATCAGAAGGCAGGACACAGATCAGACATGTCAGCAATCCTGGCCCAACAGCTCTCAGCCAATCAGAAGCCAGGACACGGATCAGCCACATCAGCAACCCAACCAGTAGTTAGGATTCAAGTCACATTAACAGAAGGAGAATGGGAGGATATTCTCTACCCTTAGAACCTGAATGAAGGGCATGCTCTGATAACATTTGTAGAATGCTTGACTCAAATAAAGATGATGTATCGTATATTTCTACTTCAAAATACAACACAAATACACTGCTTACGGCAACTATTCAACTCTCTAATAAGACTAGCACACATTTGAAACAACAACAAAACACTCAAACTTCTCTCTTATTCACTTGCTTGGTAGCTCTCTTTAGTAAATCTCTCACTTGATTTGCTTGCTTCCTTACGTTGATGCATCTCCTTGATGCTTCTACACAATGGCTCTCAATGCATATTTACACTTGTGCTCCAATGGTTTTGAAAAGTATGGAATTCTTAGAATATTGGAGTTGAATGCATCCAAGAATATCTAAAGAATTGAAGCTAACTCACCTCAAGAAACCTCTAGATAATTGAAGCTAAATTAACTTATGAAAACTCTAAAGAATGAGAAGCTCTTGTAAAGAAAATCTAGAAACTTAAAGTAATTGCATCCTCAAGAAATTTTTAGAACCAAGAAAAGTTGGTGGTGCTCTTTTTATTTCAACACAGCCTATCACAGACCGCTACTCTATCCTTTTGTGGCACTTCTGTGTGGCACTTAAAACTGAATATTAGCCTACCGCTGCTTTCTACGTAACATATTTTTTCAGATGTCCTATAAATAGTCAATCAGGATAAGTAGTGGATCTGGAAAAAACATATCCAATAAAGTATGGAAAAATGAACAATATAATTCTTCAATGCTCTTCCAGAACCTCATTTTTATCATGTACATATGCAGTCTCCAACAGTTCAAATACTGAATGACAAATCATATTTTATGTATGGATATTTTTCAGATTCTATTTGCTCATAGACGATCTTTATTCATATCTATAAGCTGTTATAAATAATTTATCATCATTGTGTTGTATGATATGGTGACTCCCCTTTCTTAAAATCCTAAGTCCATCTCTGAAATATACATACATGCAAAATCAGCTTTAAAGTTGCATCCAAGCCAACTCCACCCCATAAAAAATTAACAAACTTGTATCATTTTTACTCCAGATAAGCTTTTAAATTAGAAAAACTCATTTTATGGTTTATCATATTACACAACAGTGGCAGCTGAGCTATCGATTTACCATCCGAAAGCTCCGGAAGGGTTGTCTATTGTGGGCAACCCACAACAGAGCTTTGTTGTCCCTTGTGTGTCGTTCGATTGCAATCATCTCGGGCGTTGATCGTGGAGGATGGCAATCGGATGGCCCACAAAGGCAAAGCAGAATCTGATGTGGATCTCCCCTGGGGCAGACGATGTCCTCGATCAAGAGATTATTCAACTACTACTTCTCTCAAGAAAACCTTGAAACATATTGTGATAAAATGTTTTTCCATTGCCGTGGACGGATTACCACGTAACATGATGCACTAAAAACCAAGGAAATTCGTTAAATTTACAAGCATTTGATAATTTTAACGAGTGGTCACGTTCTCTAAAATAACTAATGATGAAGCAGTGCGTAACCTCTGCTAGCAGATGTTGACATGCCCCTAGTTCTCATCCAAACCACCATTAGAAACAAAGGAGGTCCTTATGCGAAGGTGAAGGCAATACATCAACCACAAGGTTGCACATGAAAATAAGAGTATCTATAGGGACAGATACACAAGAGAACGATTATTTATTTCACTCATTCGTGATACCGGCGCATCGCGATACCGCATGAAAACAATTTAAACAAAAAAGGGTACTATTTTGATACTTGTTTTCGAGTTGTAGAAAAGCAACTCAACAAATCCGCCAAGTGCCCACCACCTAAAACGTCGATCTCCTCGACACATCCACATCTACGATGGATGTTCCTGCCATTTTCATGGACAGAATATCGTATTAGGACATATGTATACAGTCCTACGACTTACGAGAAGGCTGAAACCGGTGACGCTGGCGAGGGAGGAGGCGATGGAGGAGCTGGCGAGGGCGAGCTCGCCGAGGTGGCCCACCATCATAGACGAGATGACCGAGACTAAGAACTGCGAGATCACCATGGCCACAAGCGGCGCCGCCACGTACCCCATCCTCCTCCCCTCCTCAGCAGCCCACCTCCACCGCTCCCCCTCGCTCTCCCCCTTCCTCAGCAACCCCTCCTCCATTGTCCACCCTCTTCTTCCTCTCCTCTCCTCCCTCTCTCTCTCTCTCTCTCTCTCGTGCAACTGGCGGCGTTGAGATGATTGGGTGATCGTGATCTTCCTTTTTTTAGGCGCGAGAAGGCGCTGTTTCACTCACACCCCTCTAAATATTAGTTATTACATGCATGTAGAGGTTGTTTTAAAGAAAGAATTATATGGGTGTGTTTGGTTCGTGGTTTATTTACGAGAGGATAATCTGTTTTTGTGTTTGTGTGTTTAGTTGGTGGGTTAAAGGTTGGGAGGGTTTGTGTGATTTGATTGTATTGAAATTTGAAAAAGTTGGTACTTATTATGATATGATAGTATTGAAATTTGAAAAAGTGGGTAGTTGTTGTGATGTGATTGTATTGAAGTTTGGAATAGCAAGTAGAAGTAGAGTATTTTATGATTTTTAGATGATACGATAGTATAATATATATTTTTTTATGGGAAGTGAGTGGACCCCACTAGTGGATTAGGAATGGAGGGTTTGAGGGGTAACTCGCCCAAATTGGTGGGTAACCCCCCAACCGAACGGGCTCTATGTGAATTTTCCGATGGATCCACATGAAGGAAGATCGACTCTTAGATCAGTAGATATTTTAATATTTGGATGGACTGAAGGAAAACATGCATGTGTTGATTTGACTGGAGTTTCTCCATTGATGGGTTCTATAAGGAGTGATTTTGTTGCGGGATACGCTGCACAAAAAGCTGCATCAGCTAAAAGTGGCTAAACATGAGAAGGTTTGTATGGACAATCAACATGTATTCATCACTTTTGGTTCTGATAAATTTGGGTTCTTGACAAGTGAAGTTGTTGAGCTCCTCAAGAGGGTCCAAAAAATTTATGCATAGCAATGTAACGGATCTTAGATCTATGAATATTGTGTTCCGAAGAATTGGATTTGTCATCCAAAAGGTATTCACAGCGCAGTTTGTTGTCCGCCTCTCATCAATTTCTATGTAACACCTTTTTTACATATATGATATTGATAACCAGTTATTACAGTAACATGTTCGTTTTCTGCAATTTGTACATAGATAAGCCGTACAAAATGTCCACATGCTAACAGACGTGATTTCAGCAATCTCATCCGTACGTAAACTTATGATGTTTGCTTTCTTTTTCTTTGACCATGTGTGCATTATATGTCTTTTATATTCGTCGTGATGTTTGATAACAAAAAGGAATCACGATTAATGTATTCCTCAAATTTTGACATCAAAAACCAATTTCTACTTGGATACGTACTCATTGCGTGAAATATATAATTAAGCATGATTGGTCTTTCGCCTAATATTCTATATATAACCGAGTGTTAAAACAATATTTTTATGAATTTGCTCTTGCAAAATATTGGAATTGCATCTGGACTACTATTGTCTTTGCATTTGAATCCTAAAAAGTGGTTCAATTGGATGAAGACATCATCATTTCTTAGAACGAATTAAATCAAATCGATGAGAAAAAAGTTGTTGAACCGGCTAATCAGTACATAATAAATAAAAAAATATAAAATACATATTTAAATATCACTAAAATAATTGATCGATAAAAAGTAATACAAATATATTTACAAAGATCAATAAATAGATAGCAAATGTGTAAATTTATAAGTGCATATGTTAGCATGCAATAATTATTTTTTTAAATACTATGTATTTATATGTATAACATTTGCAACTACACATGTTATAAATACATACATTTAGATAAATATAAACAAACCCATGTCAAATAAACAAAATATATCAAGATAAATATATAATAATACAATATATATACGAATATATATATGTATGACACTACAAAAAAGTTGAGCTATAGTGACGGTTTTGAAAAAAACCGTCACTAAATTAGTCGTTGCTAAATATATAATGACGATATTATTCGTTGTGAAATGAGTTTTCGTACTCAAAATTAGCAACGAATATCGTATATGTCGTTATATCATTAGCAACGGTCCATATAACGACGCTTATTCGTTGCTATTTTCAAAATTTTAATTAATTGTCGCTAAATTTTGAACTAAAAAAATAGCGACGATTAGTTGATATTTTGAAAAATAGCAACGGATAAACGTCGCTATGTGGACCGTTGCTAATGATATAACGACAAATATGATATTCGTTGCTAATTTTGATTATGAAAACTCATTTAACAATGAATAATATCGTCATTATATATTTAACAACGGCTAATTTAGTGACGGATTTTTCAAAACCGTCACTGTAGCTCAATTTTGTTGTAGTGTGATATATACACTTTTACATATAACTATTGCATACATAGAGTATCCTGTGAGAGAAGTTCATCATGAGACGATGAGAGAAGCAATTAGGGACCATTCAAATGTAAATGACATCAACGGATTGGATTAGAAAAAAATTCATGGGAAACTGTGAACCCATGCCTTCCCTTCCTAAAACGGATCCTCTGCAGCAATACAATAGGTGTTGTCATATAGAGATCCATCCGATGGGGATCGGACGACCTCATCGGGAGTCGACTATCCCCAGCCCCTATGAGGGTCGTCTGATCCTCATCGGACAGATCCCTGCATCACAACACTTGTTGTATTACTGATGATCGTGAAATCCGCCTCTTTATTTATGGAGAAATGTCATAGTATAGGAGACAGATTTCGATCAGCAAAAAATAGAATCTTTGAATGTTGTGGAGTATTTATACTTGGCAAGTCTACCAAGGTCGAATATAGGGACACGAGCTACTTCAATATACTTATCGAATTTTGGTCAGTTAGAAGTATGTGTGAATAAATCCTCATTCTCATGTCTTCATGCAAATATAGAATATTAAAATATAGAACAATTCAATTATATGTTGCATGTAATTTTTAGTTTATTTTTAATGTAATTGAATGATATGCAATGCATAATGTATGGATAAGTACAAATAATATGCATACGGGATATTGATCAAAAAATTGAAGGATATGGATAGATCCTCAAGCGCATCACGGAAGCGTGAGCATCGTATCAAATACGACGAAGAACGACTAGTCGCACTAATTGTTCTATGCAGAGGAAATTAAAAATTTTTCATGCGACGGAACCACATGATCCAAGAATACTTCTCGGATCGTTTCGTCTAAACCACAAACAAGTAATAGGATTACCTCTTGAAGCGTGGTTGCGATCGAGTCTCTAAACGAAGAGACCTCCTCTCTCAAGTCCGGTCTGACGGAGGAGACGCTTCCAAGCGCGGGGATGAACCGCGTGCTTCTCGCAATCCATGTTGATGATTCAAGCGACGGATCTCCTGATCTCGATACATGATATCCGATGTCTTCTTCACGAGCGAGGTGCACCGAAGGACATGGAGATCCACGAGCAAACGATCGGGCAGCATAACGATGATGCTGCGGCGATGGAGAACCTCTCTAGGGCATCCATGGTGGAAGGCCACATGAGAGAAGAAGAGAGAGAGTAGAGTGTAGAGAAAAAAAGAGAGAGACGTGCTTCTAAAGCATTGTGTTGTGTGTAAAGAAGAGCAAAGATCTCTCCTTATATAATATTTTAGGATTCATGTATCTCAATCCATGGGCAACACAAATCCAATGGTTCTCATTGATTGTGTTTCTTTTAATGGCTAAGATTTATGTTGGTAAAACCAACAACAATTAATTTAATTTAGATTAAACATATATTGATAAATCAATATAAATCAAATCAAAATTAAATCAACAATATATGGAGATAATGGAAAGGAGAGTGCCTCCTTCCATATACATGGAGTGGACGGCCACCCTTTCCTATTAGGAATAGGTGGACGTCCCTCCTATTAATATGGAAGGAGAATCTCAATGTAATCTCCCTTGATTACATTATTCCATGTATCTTCAATTTATTACAACAACAATTGTTGTAAATTATTCTACAAAAATAATTCATAATTATTTTGTGAATATTGCAATCTTGCCATTGGAAATTTGTGAATCACATCCACAACCCAAAATAAAATGTAAATTACATTTTCAATTCAATGTCCAATGTGAATCCAATTCACATTAATATTTAATTAACAAATGTAAATTACAAATAGCTCTCTCTTATATATTATAGATCATATTTATAATATATATGACTAATACGGATATTGTTATCCACATTATTCATATCCATGATAATTAAATCACATTTAATCATCTTGGATCTCTATTCTCATGTGTCCAAATTATATGAATCATATTCACATTAATTTTTTTTATCTTTGATAATCAAATCACATTTAATTATCTAAGATAGCTCTCTTTATAATATGAATCGATTTCATATTAATCATGATAATTAAATAACATTTAATTATCCATTTTCTCAATGCTCGGATACATAATATCAACAATGAAATTATCCTGAATCCGTTCAAGGATAATGCACTTTCTCCGCGGATACTTGGAGATAAGGACAGGGCGATTGTATTGTTCCACGTATAGTGACTTGGATATTGAGATCGTATCTCAAATCCAGATCGCGGGCCTCCCATAGATGCTTGATTAAATCGAGACCGCAAATCTAATCTTCTCATTACATCTGAATCACATTCAGATCAATGTCCAACATTTGGACCAAGATCAGATTACTTCTCTACTGAGAGGAGTCACTAAAATCCAGACCCATTTCATCACTCCCTAGGAATGGAAGCGTCATGGTTATACAATCGTTTATGATCACATCACCCTAGGTATTCCCAATACCTGTACATCCTGCATACTGGAAGACTCTGAATAAACTCGAAGTATTAGATCAACTTTATACTGTCTACTTCAGGGTTCCATCAGTAAGTTTCTCATTTGATCATTGGGAGTCATTATCGATCATATACTTTCCAAAAGCGTATATCATACCTAAGTCTTGATCATATACTTTCCAAAAGTATATATCAACTCTACAAATTCAGTCAAGCTTACAAAGCGAGACGACCGTATGCACGGAATTTGATTCTTCCCAATATCTCATGAGTGAGCTCATGCCTTCCAGTTCAATAAATGAACATGTATGATCCCTTTGAGAGATCGTATTACTCATATGCCCTTATATGCACACTAGCGCGTCGGTGTATAGTCCTTGGTTAGGTCATCAACCTATTGGTCTGCCAAATGTACATACTTAGACATATAGTAACACATCTGTCTCCGGTCAGAGGATGTGTGCATGTATCGTGACAGTATACGATATAGGACTTTGGTTATCTCGATCTCGTTAAGTCAACTCTTTAACCTAACTAATCTGACACCTCCAAATCTCTATTCCTATGTAGAGGACATGCATCAAGAGGTCGGTCAGATATCAGCCTAAATGAGAAAGGATTGTCATCTCCTACTCAGGCTGGAGATCATCCCTTAACAATCATTTGACGGTGCTTGATTAGTCCTCAATCTAACCCTTTAGATATTCCTCCAAGCACCAGCCTCTATGATTCAATAGTTGAATCAATAGTTGTATGATTATTAAGATGGCCATGGTACATATCCATAATTATACTAAGGGACCTATTATGCAAATTATTCATTCTTCATTTCATATCAGGGAATGATATGTGCAATAACATTTATTGCATAATGCCTCGTCGTGGGCTCGCATGTCCAACAATCTCACACTAGCCCAAAGAGTCATTAATGGGCTAATCATTTAAACCCACACTCATGTGGCAATCATAGGCTATTTAGAAAATAGCTAGGTAAGCTGATCAATCACTCTGTTCCCGCGAGACTACGCCAAGTCCTTTTACGGCACTTGCATATCCCCAGTATCAGCGCTCACATCTAATGCGAATGTTGCATCTCATGCAATCAATACTCAATCTTGTTAAAGATATTATAGTGTCCTTGACACTATAGCTTAATAATTGTTATAACCAGTATTTTCATAATCCTTATCAGAATACCCTTATTTCTGGAGATCACTATCTCTTAAGGTATCCACAGTTAAGATCTTTTAGATCTCTATCTATAAAGTCTTAAGTTTTTGAAGATAAGACTTTGAGATCACTATCTCAAAAATCTTGTCATCTATGAAGATTTTGTTATTACTGCAATCAAGTGTTTTCTCTCCATATTAGGATTAGTAACTGTTTACTACTCCCACTACATGGCGGGTATCTGGCTTTTTGTGCACATCTAGCATACACTTAGCTTCTCGTAACTGATGCACAAGTGCAAGCAGTTATAGCATTCACTTCCTCAACTCTTTAAGGTGCTATCCCTTTAGATAAGTCAGTACCATATCTTAAGGGATGGAAGCCTTTCTTGGATTTTTCCAGAAAATGGAATATGTCCAAGGTGTACCATTAATGTGATAGTCCCAATACCATCTTCTCTATGCTTCTGAACACTTTCAGAACTAAGATCCAAGAGGTATCATTGAGATCATATCTTAACTTATGGAACAACCAGATTAGAAAACACTTATTATTATCCTTATATCATTTTAAATGATTAGGATATCATCTACATTTAGCACGATAAACACAAAGGCACTCCCACTAAGCTTCACATGGCTCATCAAGATTTTATCTGAAATCATAACATTTATAATTTCATCAAATCTTATGGTCCAACTTCAAGAAGCTTATTTTGAGTCCACAGATGGATTCCTTAGCTTGCACACCTTGCTTTCCTCAACCATGAAGCCCTGGGCTACTTCATGTGAATATCCTCTAAGAGATATTCATAGCGGAATGCAATTGACTTCTTTCTCTTGAAGATCCATTTACACTTTTATGGGTCTTACATATAGGTGGATCCTCGAGGGTACATATACAACACTTGTATATGAAGTCTACTTTAGACTTTATTGCTAACATCCATTTTTCCATGTCATGATCTTCAGAAGCTTCATCAAATGAAGTTCGATCATTGTCAGATTTCTCTGACACATGGAATACATCCTCAAACTCATTTGAAGAGGTATAAGTGTTTCATATTTTATTATCCTTTTAATTCCCTATTTCAGGAGCCTCATTATCTTCTCAAGATTAAATGAGTTCATACACTTCATTTTCATCTTGATTCTAAAGAGCTCAACCTCTAAGAATTACATTCTCAGAGATGAGATATTTTAAGAATCTCAAGGTCATAAAGTATGTATCCAATACCATACTTTATTTTCCTAATGAAGTAACACTCTCTAGTGCTAGATTCAGCTTATATGCATGGAACCTTATTAATGATATATATTGTAGTCTCTTCTACACATATATACCTGGAAACTAAGGGATAATTATGCTAAAATTCATCATTGATAAGATCATGTCACACATGATCCAATTGTATCTCCCTATAACTCTATTGAGCTAAGGTGTGTTAGGAGGATGGAGATAGAAATGATATTCATATCTCCATAAGGTATCCTTTGAATTCATCTAACAGGTATAGGCTACCTAGATTAGATCAAATTCATTTTATCTTCCTTCAAACTTTGGTTGTAAACCAAAATTATGTAAAATCTTTGAACATTTCAAAGGTTTCTAAGTGAAGAGAAGAAATCTCATATCATACATAATCATCAGTAGATATCACATATCCATAATGTTTACTATGATATAGATGATCCACATACATCAATATATATGAGATCCCGAATACCTTGACATCTTACACCTTTTCCAAAGAAGGGTGTATTGGATATTTTTACTTTTGAATACAATATTCACAAGTATGTAAGATTTGAACCTTTAGACAATCTAAAGTTTCATCTCTCACTAGTCCATTGATCTCATCAACAGACATATGTCCAAAACTTGATACCAGATCATTGTCAAATGATCTTCATCCTTTAACTGATCTTATAAAGGTTTTAATTTCCAGTATTAGAAATCTTAATGAACCATTCATTATTTTTCTAATTTTGTGGAGTCCACTAGATGTTAGATTACTATCTGAAATATATCCATCATAACTCTTTATGATAGTTTTATCTCAGAATTCATGTTTATTTCCAACATTTAGAAACAAACAATGAGTGTATTCTTATATCTAGGTCATAGAGACATTCTCCAAGACTAAGGGCTCTCCCACTGACATTAACAAGTCTATCAATCCAACAGAGATTGTTGCAACAATTGCATCAATATCCATGTGGATAACTATAAACCTTAAGATCAAATTTTCGAGTCTTCTAAAACATATGCAACTCATTACAAGTGTTGTTAGAAGATTGAGATACAATTATTAGACTCCATCTTATCAAATAAGAAAGTCAATTTCAATGATTTATGTAGATTATTTTGATGCTCTATCCGAGTCCTTCTCTAAGGATTCTAGACAGACTTGATAGTCATACTATCAACACATCAACTTATTGCAGTATTGGCATTCATCCAACTCTTTAGATGTCATATGGAAGTCACAGAATTACAGTCAACTCTTTGACTTTCCTTCTTACTTGGGTCCAACCCATGCTTCCAGTGTGCTCCCTTTATCTATAAACAACCATTGCTTAAGACTAAGGATCTCCTACGTTAAATTCAAAAGAATTCAATGTAAGAGCATTTCAACATTTATACATGCTTCATTAAATTCATACAATATGAATATTATGAAGCTTCATGAATGATTAGAGTATAGATAGTAGGACGATGACACTCGTCGTATCCATCTAAACTCTTGAAATATTGGTTCAGGTAGGTATTCAAATATTTTGAATACATCATCTCTTATAGAGCTACCATTCTGCATGATGCAGTGAACCATGTTATACGTGATAAATGTCAAGAGCACATATGTATGCCATAATA
Organism: Ottelia alismoides; assembly: GCA_037367405.1. Lineage (NCBI taxonomy): Eukaryota > Viridiplantae > Streptophyta > Magnoliopsida > Alismatales > Hydrocharitaceae > Ottelia > Ottelia alismoides. The sequence goes on from JAZKJV010011044.1 coordinate 719,610, forward strand.
TCTTCATTGATTTTATAAGGATTATTTGACAATTGTGATCATCATCGACATGTCACTTCCAAAGTACATTCGATGAGAGATCAAGACTATAGAGACATAAAAACCCTAGGATTGTAGATCTATTGTCTATTTAATTGTCATTCCTTATTATTGTGAGGAAACTTGCACATTGCAACCACATACATCATGTGTCCTATTGCAAGTACAATATCTGGGTCATGAGTCCAATCCATGATATTTTACTGGTTATTATTGAGTATAACATTGAGTGGATTTAATGAAGGATTATCCGAAATAAGAAATTTGCATAAGTGTATATATTTATATATACATATTTTACTTTGATTTAGGAATTTTTATATCAAAGTTGTTTTGCCTTGTCAACACTGAAAGTTCATTCCCTTAATCACTTTCAATGTAAGAGATATACTTACCATTATATCTCAAGCAAGATCTGAGATCTCCTTCCTTATCTTTGTTACATCCCAATAATATGAGAATCTACAACTCGGATAAAAAGAAGCGGGAACACATTCCGCCTTGCAAGTCCAACTTGCATTCTCAATTCGGTCTTTAACACACGGGCCCACCACCCTAAAACGATGTTGACCCGTCATTAATTGAACCAACCGTCAACAGGAATAGTATTCGCTATGCGTAATCCAATATCGCCCCAATAATATGAGGATCCGATATTGGGATCACTACGCATACGACCTTACTCTTTCGAGAAGCAAAGAGCCTGATCCAGATGCGCTTGCATACAGGAGCTGTCACTTCGGACAGGCGTCTCCTACATACAATCCCTGGCGACGGAACCCTTCGCCTTTACGGGAGACCATGGATGTCACTTATGTGATCCTCCATATCATATTCAAATTCTAATTAATCATTATGAATCATATTCATTATAATTAATTTTTCCAAGGGAAATAACATCTCTATTCATAATAGAGTGTTTTAATTTTAATTGGATTCCAATTAATCTAATCATATTAAATTAATGATCCAATTAATATCCACAAACATTCTTTATTGTTACTTGAATCATGGTATTATCTCAAATACGTATTATTTCTAATTTTAATAATTAGAAATATATCATGATTTCTTAAGAATTATATTAACCCTACCAACATTCATGGCCAGTACCGACGAGAGTGGGACGGACCCCATACGTTGCAACCCGCTACCTCAATGCTCTCTGACTAGACACCATATCCACCTTGGGAAAGGATAATGCAAAATAGATCATTTTGTACTTGAGATGATCATCGGTTCTTCAACCGAAATTATATCATATAATAATAATCAAAACAATTTTGATTAATATTATAATGAGATTTTCTAAACAAATCCCAAATCCTATTCAAGCTACATGTTTGTTGGAATGTAGATCATATAGATCATGTAACCAATTATTGATCTAGATCACATCTAATCAAATATTGGTTAAGGCAATGTCATTTAAGGAAATAATTATCATCAAATATTTCACAAATATTTATGTACAATTATTCCAGGAAGTTAAACAATTTAATTTCACTAATTGAGTAAATGACAATCACTAGGTTCTTGATTAGGAAAGTATTTCCAGCAATGACCCTCACTTATTAAAAATACCATATCTCAATCAATTTTAATCCAAATTAAGCAAAGTAAGTCCTAAAGTTTGCTAATTTGGTTTACAACAGAACCTAAGTGATTTGCATGCATTTCTAGGTGTTTCGAATCCGCAATTAACTCTTTAATTACGTTGAGATTCGCAGTCCCCAAAACTGTGGATACATATTCACTAAAATGAGCATAACTTGAGCAAACGAAATCGAAATCACGTAAACTCAGATTCTACGGTTTCCTTATTTAATGGGGAACAAAATCCAATTATTATTTTCGCATTTAAACAATTTTAAAAGTGCCTAAAAGAATATCAAAACAGAGATGCGAAAATGAAATGCAAAAAAAATTCGCAAACCCTAATGAACCCAAGTCGTCCTCGGTTCATGGATCATATCCAAAACCTTCAACCTGGCTTTGATACCACTTGAAGGATATGGTTTAGATCTTCAAGCACATCATGGAAGCGTGAGCATCGTATCAAATACGACAAAGACCGACTAGTCGCACTAGTTGTTCTATGTAGCAGAAATTAAAAAATTTTCATGCGATGAAACCACATGATCCAAGAACACTTCTCGGATCATTTCGTCTAAACCACAAACAGGTAATAGAATTACCTCTTGAAGCGTGGTTGCGATCGAGTCTCTAAACGAAGAGACCTCCTATCTCAAGTCCGATCCGACGGAGGAGACGCTTGCGAGCGCGGGGATGAACCGCGTGCTTCTCGCAATCCATGTTGATGATCTAAGCGACGGATCTCCTGATCTCGACACACGAGATTCGATGTCTTCTTCACGAGCGAGGTGCACCGAAGGAGAAGGAGATCCACGAGCAAACGATCGGGCAGCATAACAACGATGCTGCGGTGATGGAGAACCTCTCTAGGGCATCCATGGTGGAAGGCCACATGAGAGAAGAAGAGAGAGAGAGTAGACGTGTAGAGAGAAATAGAGATATGTGCTTCTAAAGCATTGTGTTGTGTGTAAAGAAGAGCAAAGGGATGCCTCTCCTTATATAATATTTTGGGATCCATGGATCTCAATCTATGGGCAACACAAATCCAATGGTTCTCTTTGATTGTGTTTCTTTCAATGGCTAAGATTTATGTTGGTAAAAACAAACATCAATTAATTTAATTTAGATTAAACATATATTGATAAATCAATATAAATCAAATCCAAAATTAAATCAACAATATATGGAGATGATGGAAAGGAGAGTGCCTCCTTCCATATACATGGAGTGGACGGTCACCCTTTCCTATTAGGAATAGGTGGCCGTCTCTCTTATTAATATGGAAGGAGCATCTCAATGTAATCTCCCTTGATTATACTATTCCATGTATCTTCAATTTATTACAACAACAATTGTTGTAAATTATTCTACAAAAATAATTCATAATTATGTTGTGAATATAGCACTCTTGCCAATTGAAATTTGTGAATCACATTCACAACCCAAAATAAAATGTAAATTACATTTTCAATTCAATGTCCAATGTGAATCCAATTCACATTCACATTTAATTAACAAATGTAAATTACAAATAGCTCTCTCTTATATATTATAAATCACATTTATAATATATATGACTAATATGGATATTGCTATCCACATTATTCATATCCATGGTAATTAAATCACATTTAATCATCTTGGATCTCTATTCTCATGTTCCCAAATAATATGAATCATATTCACATTAATTTATTTTATCTTTGATAATCAAATCACATTTAATTATCTAAGATAGCTCTCTTTATAATATGAATCGATTTCATATTATTCATGATAATTAAATCACATTTAATTATCCATTTTCTCAATGCTCGGATACATAATATCGACAATGAAATTATCCTGAACCCATTCAAGGATAATGCACTTTCTCCGCGGATACTTTGAGATAAGGATAGGGCGATTGTATTGTTCCACATATAGTGACTTGGATATTGAGATCGTATCTCAAATCCAGATCGCAGGCCTCCCATAGATGCTTGATTAAACCGAGACCGCAAATCTAATCTTCTCATTGCATCTGAATCACATTCAGATCAATGTCCAGCATTTGGACCAAGATCAGATTACTTCTCTACTGAGAGGAGTCACTAAAATCCAGACCCGTTTCATCACTCCCTAGGAATGGAAGCGTCATGGTTATACAATCATTTATGATCACATCACCCTAGGTATTCCCAATACCTGTACATCCTGCATATTGGAAGACTCAGAATAAACTCGAAGTATTAGATCAACTTTATACTGTCTACTTCAGGGTTCTATCAGTAAGTTTCTCATTCGATCATTGGGAGTCGGTATCAATCATATACTTTCCAAAAGCGTATATCATACCTAGGTCTTGATCATATAGTTTCCAAAAGTATATATCAAATATACAAATTCAGTCAAGCTTCCAAAGCGAGACGACCGTACGTATGGAATTTGATTCTTCCCAATATCTCATGAGTGAGCTCAAGCCTTCCGATTCAATAAATGAACCTGTATGATCCCTTTGAGAGATCGTATTACTCATATGCCCTTATATGCACACTAGCGCGTCGGTGTATAGACCTTGGTTAGGTCATCAACCTATTGGTCTGCCAAATGTACATACTTAGACATATAGTAACACATATGTCTCCGGTAAGAGGATGTGTGCCTGTATCGTGACAGCATACGATAGAGGACTTTAGTTATCTCGATCTCGTTAAGTCAACTCTTTGACCTAACTAATCTGACACCTCCGAATCTCTATTCCTATGCAGAGGACCTGCATCAAGAGGTCGGTCAGATATCAGCCTAAATGAGAAAAGATTTCCATCTCCTACTCAGGCTGGAGATCATCTCTTAACAATCATTTGATGGTGCTTGATGAGTCGTCAATCTAACCCTTTAGATATTCATCCAAGCACAAACCTATATGATTCAATAGTTGAATCAACAGCTGTATGATTATTAAGATGGCCATGGTACATAACCCTGATTGTACTAAGGGACCTATTATGCAAATTATTCATTCTTCATTTCAGATCAGGGAATGATATGTGCAATAACATTTATTGCATAATGGCTCGCCGTGGGCTCGCATGTCCAACAAAAAATACCCTATAAGTCATGAGCACAAATTATGATTTGAAATCAAAGTCATTTTAAGCATAAAAGTTATGAACAAACATCCATTTAATGGCAGAGATATAAAGAGCAAAGACACTATATAACATTAAAAGTTCATCATATTTCAAGTAGTGTCATATGAGAAATTTAAATATTCCATGAGATAGATGATGAAATAAGGAACAAAACAACACTGAAATCAAGTAAATTGGACCTACGATGCTCAAGTTATGAAGGAAATAGTGCAAGGACATCAATGTAATAAAAATGCAGGAAATAAAAGGATAAATAATCACAAATAGGTCCCTGTAGGGACCTATTTAAATTTGCAAAAACTGACAAGGCCCCATTGTAAAATTTCCATTGTGCGCAGGGGCCCTTTTGTAATTCCCAGAAGATGCGAGGACATCCATGTAAAATACCAAGATGCGCACGTGAGGGGCACGTGTTTTGGGACCAAAGTACAATTTCCAAAACATGCAGGGTCTTTTGTGTAATTTTCCCAAGCCCTCACGTGATGGGCACGTGAGGAGCTAAGCTCGAGACTCATCGCAGGCTCGGGTCGCGTGGCATATGTTGGGGGCTCAGCGTGAGATTTGGTGGACTCAAGCCTAGAGGTTTGGCAGGAGGCTCGGGTCGGCCACGTGGTGTCACAAAGGGTCGTCCAATCGAAACAATCGGACGGTAGGTGCTCTTCGTCGTCCGTCGTTGGTCGTCGGAGAAGACGAGGCTTCAGTGACCTACTGGAATCTCCTATGTGCACCAAACACTCGCCTGAAGGTCAGAGAAGCTAGCTGAGGGGCTCGCGAAGGTGCTGGAGGTGTAACGAAGCTCCATCGCCGTCTGGAGGAGCAAGGCGGAGGGAGGTTGTCGGAGAGGAAGCATGAGATCAGAGCTTAGATGCGACTTTTGGTCGTTAAAGATTTGTAATGGTTAGGTAGCCGAAGTGTGCTTTCATGCAGTGCTTGAGTGAGGTCGTGAGGTGAGCGAAGGACTGGGGGTAGTCGAAAATGGAGCCCTGGATGGGTTCTCCTCTGGCTAGCCTGAGAAGAAAGATGCGGACATTGTGGAGGTTGCGGAGAAGGGACGAGGGCGAGCGAGGTAGTCGGCGAAGGTGAGGGTGAACTGGCAGAGCTTATGGGATGGTCGTTGGACAGTGAACGGTGATGTATGCATCAGGACAATTCCAAGATGATCAAGAAAATTTTGTGAAGTGGAAGAAACCTGGAGATCGGAGAGGGTTGAGCGAAGAAGGAGCTTGTGCTGAGACTCAAATGAGCCTCGGGTCATCGCCCGATCTGGCCAGCCATGCTAGAGAGCTCAGCTACCGCCGGAGGTGGCGGAGTTAACATGGTGGGGACGCCATGGATCGCACATGGTATTTAAGTCATCGTCGCCTCAACATCGCCCTCAGCTATCACCGGAGGGCAGGGTAAGTTGGGCCTAAGTCCTGTGAGTTGGTGGATGACGATGATGAAGGGCAGAGGAGTAGGATTTATAGGGTAAGTTGGCGGTGATTTCAGGTGGTGGGGATGATTTTGAACGTGCGACTTAGCGACTTGAAGGCTGGGAGTGATGTAGATGGTCGATGGGGGTTACGCGAGGGAGACAGAGCGACGGGCTGTGCGGGGAAACCGTTAGGTCAACGAGAGAGGGTCAGAGGCAATGACCAACATTGGAAGGGGGAGGCACATCGGCAAGGCATAATGCCTGGGAAGTGGACCAACGGGAGGTAGGAGATGAGTGAGATCCAACGACTAGGGTGAGGATAAGATCTTAGGATATGATCAAAGGGATGAGGGGTAGGCGGAGACGGATGCATCAGATGAATCTTAGTGTGTCATCCAACGGCATGAATGGATTTGGTGGCGTGGAGAGAGGAGAGCCGTAGGATTAGGAGGGATCGAGTGGCTGAGGGTGAGGCACGAAGGTGTGGTTGTGATCACATCCAGAGGGTTATCAGGCGGCTGAGGATGAAGAGGGAATCAACAGTGGAGATGGCAGCAGGTGGAAGAGGATCTGATGACCCAGGGCCAGGAGGGCCAGGTGGAGGAAGGACAACGAGCCACGTGGGCGTCCCAGAGGGCGCCACATGGCCCAATCAGAAAATTCGAAAAGGTAAATATAAAGAAAAATCTAAAAGAATAAGTTAAGGTAAGAAAAAGTCAAAACATGAAAGTTGTAAATCTTGATGATATGTACAAGTTTCATGTTTGTCAAAGAGCCAAAAGAGGTCATTTGTACAAAATGTATTTTTGTGGTATTTTTTGAAGGGTTAAAAACACCGATTTTTAGTTTTGATATTTTTTTATTTTTTAGATCTTTTAAAGTTTAGGGGAACTATAGACAATTATTCAACCTAATTTTTTTATGGATTTCTAATACGAAAATAGTTGTAAATTAAATAATAGTAATTAAATACAATAATTATAAATAAATTATACACAATATAATACAATATAATAATGAGGAATTATTGGCGATTTTCATCGGATTCTTTAAGCTAGAGGATTAAAAAGTAGATTTTAACATGATGAATACCAGATTCATCAATTACAACAGAGGATCCGCCCTCTTCCCTTCCATCCGTATTTACTTACATTAGTTGAGCATTTCCTTTTTTTTCTCTTGCCGGAGAACGATGTAGACCAACCTTTTTGGCGGTTCCATAATCGTTCTCACATTCTGGCTTGACCAGCTTCCCCGTTGCACCTTCCTCATCCTGTTAGCAACACGGGGAAACAAATTTGCCATATCCTCGTCCTCATGCTCTCGACAACTCGACCCTTCTTTTCCCTGGCAACGTCACCTCCTCTCGTATCTGCAGCTGAACATTTCAATCTGTTTATTTAGAGAAAAAGGTCTCCATAGATTGGAAAAAAAAGAGTTAGAAAACGTTGTCAAGCAGAGAGCCGAAGCCGTGAGATCCTCAATGACATGAAGGTTTCCTTGATTTTTTTTTTTAAAGGCAATGCTTCGTACATGATACAAGATATCCATCTTTTCAAGATAAAACGTAGGGGGGAAATTAAGCAAAGATAATTCCAAAAACTTGTGAAGTTCTTTAACCTTTCAAGGATATATCTTTTTCTAGGGCAACCAATTCTGATCTTCAAAGTTATAGAACTTATCACAGTGATTGGGAATGAACATTTTTTCGGTTCGTAATGTTCAGTTCTTCATGCATTCTGTTGAGTTCGTCATACCTTGTATATCAAACTCAGTTACGATGATCAAAATTTTCTTTTGAGAGAAATAAAATGATATCTAATTAACCTTATATGATATTGACGTGGCACAATAGATATTGTTAAAAATATTAAAAAAAATTGCATGAGCATGACTAATCCGAATCAGCAAAAAGATGTCTCGGAATCAAACAACATATGCCATAATTCCTGTCCTTACATACTCGGTTCACCATCGTGCAATTAAGCAAGCGGATAATTCACTCGCTTCCCTTAACATCGTGTTTGGTTTGTAGGTTATCTGGGGGAGGATAACTCATTTTTATGTTTTGGTGTTTGATTGATGGGTTTAGAGTTGGGAGGGTTTGTGTGAGGTGATTGTATTGAAATTTGAAAAGTAAATAATATTATGATATGATTGTATTGAAATTTGAAAAAGTAAGTATTTGTTGTAATGTGATTGTATTGAAGTTTAAAATAGTGAGTAGAAGTTGAATATTTTATAATTTTTAGATGATATGATGGTATAGTATATATTTTTTTGATGGAGAGAGAGAGTGAGTCACACTAGTGCATTAGAGATATAGGTTTTGGAAAGTAACCTCGTCAAAGTGAGGAGTAACCTCTCAACTGAACACCCCCTAAGAGTCCACTTGAGATCCCGTCCAAATAACTTCGTTAGTGTACTCGAGATTGTTGGAGTTCTTGATCTAGATCCCACGTCTCTGCAGATCAGATCTTCTCCATGACCACTTTAGCATCTTCCAACCTTAATGCATACTTCCTTAATCACATGTTACCTATAACTTAATCACCCGTTTTTAATCACGTGCTATGCATACAGTCTATAATATTCTCTAAGTTTCATAAATTGCATCCCCATCTTTCAAGCACGAGAGGTCTCTATCTCTACAGCAGGTTAGCCCACATATGCCGTCTAAAATGTTCAGCTGCAGATACGAGCTGAGGTGACGTTGCTATGGAGAAGAAGGATCTGAGTTGTCGAGAGCACGAGGACGTGGATGGAGCTGATGGCAGATTTGGTCCCCGTCTCGCTAACAGGAGCAAGGTGCAACAGGAAGCTGGCCATGCTGTCGAGAATATTAAAAATTGATGCAAAAAGTTCTCTTTTTCTATTTTTGATTTTCTATTATTTTCCGTTTTAAATGTTATTTGCTTGTTTATCAAGTTTCAAGTAATGGAACATCTTTTATGTAAGTGGGATGTGATGTGCGTTGTGGGAAGAATGGTAGGTAGTTGGACGTTTGGGATTCTATTTTTAGAATCCAAGTTGTTATTTAAGTGTATGGTGTACGAGTGTTGTGTGTGTTAAAAGTTTTTTGTTCTCATTTCCACCCTTAATAGAGTTGCAAATTTTTTATTTGTGCCCTCTCTTTATGTGATTTTTAGTGAGTACCCCAAATATTTGTGTGTATTTCCAACGTTTCTGGTATCAGAGCATGTTCTGATTTCAGGCGTATCTCGAGGCTACAACAGAATATCTCGAGGTATTTTCAGAGCTGCCACGTCTCTCCTCACATAAGGTTATCTCGCAGTTGATTTTGCAATGTCAGGTGATAATGGTATTCCGAATTTAAATACCATTAATTTATCACATGCATTGGTGCCTATATTCAATGGTGAAAATTATGAATTTTGGTGCATTAAGATGAAGACTTTCTTCATATCTCAAGCTCTTTGGGATCTAGTTGAAAATGGTTTTCCAGATGAGAAACAGACTGCGAAGGCCATGGAGAAAGCCACGGAGAAAGCAACAAGTGAGTTGAAAGAAATGCAAAAGAAGGACGCGAAGGCATTACTTATTCTGCAGCATGTGACAGACAGTATTTTTCCTCGGAATGCGGGAGCGACGGAGTCCAATGATGCTTGGACTATTTTAAGGGAAGCATACCATGGAGATAGTAAGGTAACTACGTTAAAACTTCGAACTCTCCGTAAAGAATTCGAAACCTTACTTATGAAAGACAATGAGACAGTGCAAGATTTTTTTACAAGTGTTTCTACTACTGTCAATTAAATGAAAACATTTGAATAAGATATTGCGGATAAAAAAGTAGTAGAAAAATATCTTGCGTAGTTTGCCTCGAAAATTTGATCATGTTGTTACCACTATCGAAGAGTCGAAATATATGGATCATTATTCTATTAATGAGTTGATGGGTTCACTTTTAGCACATGAAATTAGATTGAGCATGTCCGATGAGAAAAATATCAAGCAAGTTTTTCAAGCTAAGGCAGATATTTCCGGCAAGCAAAGGGGCAATGAAGCATCTTCCAGATTCAAGCACGCAAGCAGAGGTAGAGGAAGAGGTCGAGGTGCATACCGCGGACGTGGACGTGATAACGTGAGATAGGATTTAAATAATTAAAGGTTAAAATCCGGACAAAATTCCTATAAGAATAAACAATGCTATTTTTGTAAAAAGTAGGGCACGTAGAGGCGTATTGTTGGGAAAAGACAAAGAGGCAAGCTAACTTTGTTGAAAGGAAGGAGGATGATGGGAATTTGTTTCTCACACATGTGACTCCTCCGAAAAATTTTGCTAATGTTTGGTATCTAGACAACAGTTACATCAATCATATGACAGGTCAAAGACATCTTTTCGGAAGTTTGGATGAGTCGGTGAAGTATCAAGTTCGACTTGGATATGATAAATGTGTGCAAATTGAAGGCATGGGAACATTTGATGTTAACATAAAAATCAGGTATGGAAAGAAAGATTTCCAATGTTTACTATATACCTGGTTTAGCGCATAGCTTGCTAAGTGTTGGTCAATTAATTAGCAAGGGGTATACATTCTTATTTCACAATGGCAAATGTGAAATTCGAAGCATTTTTTCAAATAAAGTCCATATTATTACTAATATGGTTAAAAATAAAATATTCCCATTGGATATTTTGAGCTTCGATGATTGTGCCTTAGTTGCTAATGTAAAAGATGATTCATTGATTTGGCATCTAAGATATGGACACTTGAATTTCAATGGTTTGTGATTATTGAATAACAAAGACATGGTGTATGGGTTGCCTAAAATTTCCGTAGGAAATGATGTTTGTGAAGAGTGTGTATATGGGAAGCAACATCATAAATCATTTCCAGTGGAAAAATCATAGAGAGTCAATAAACCCCTTGAGTTAGTGCATGCAGATATATGTGGTCCGATGAGAACGCCTTCTTTGAATGTGAGCCGATATTTTCTATTATTTATAGATGGTTTTTCACGCATGAGTTGGGTCTTCTTTCTTACAGAAAAATCAGAGGCTTTCAAAAAATTTGTTGAATTCAGGGTCTTTGCAGAGAAAGACAGCGGGCACATACTGAAATGTTTGTGAACAGATCATGGGGGAGAATTTTGTTCTAATATTTTTGATGATTTTTGCAAGCAGCATGATATTCGCAAGCAGTTGATGGTGAGAAAAACTCCAGAACAAAATGGTGTCGCCGAGCGAAAGAACCGAACAGTGATGGAAATGGCTAGAAGCATGCTCAGTGAAAAAAATTTCCCGAATAATTTTTGGGCCGAGGCGGTAAATACGGTGGTGCATCTTTTAAATATCTCTCTAACGAAGGCTGTGCAGAATATAACCCCACTTGAAGCATGGTCGCAGCGCAAGCCTAATGTGTCATTTAAAAAATTTTGGTTGTCTCGCATATTCATTGATTGAGTCGTCTGATCGTTCCAAGATGGATAAGAAAAGTGAGAAACATCTTCGTCGGATATAGTAATGAAACAAAGGGTTATCATTTGTATAATCCAGTTACACAAAAATTAATTATCCGTAGAGATGTTATTTTTGATGAAGGAAGCTCTTGGGTGTAGGGGGTTGAACACCACAATCCCTCTACACTTGTGGATCAAGAAAGTAAGGCTGATAATGATCTCGGTATGTCAAGTTCTCCTTGCAAGAGCACTCCCATGAAACTGACAGACGAAGGTGGATCTTCTTCCAAATGCATAGGTAGGACACATGGTTCTATTGATGAGGCACACGATGATGATAGTCCTCCGCAAAAGGTACGATCTTTACATGATATTTATGAGTCTACCTTTGCACTTCTAGTTGTTGAACCGGTTTCATATGAAGAAGCATGTGAAAACATAGAATGGGAGAAATCAATGGAAGAAGAAATACATGCTATTAAAAAATGATACATGGGAGTTGGTAGATTCACCTGAAGGAAAAAATCCCTATTGGTGTGAAATGGGTTTACAGAGTCAAGTATGATACGGATGGACATATCAAAAAATATAAAGTAAGGCTTATCATTAAGAGATATGCACAGAAAAAATGGATTGATTTTTCTGAAATTTTTTCTCCCGTTGCTAGATTTGAAGCAATTAGAATGCTATTAGCATTATATGCACATATGAGGTGGAAGGTTTATCAGTTTGATGTCAAATCAGCATTTTTAAATCGCTCATTATCGGAAGACGTGTATATTGAGCAACCACAGGGATTTATTGCTCATGGCGAAGAAGACAAAGTGTACAAGTTTAAGAAAGCTCTTTATGGACTTAAGCAGGCACCGAAAGCATGGTATGTGAGGCTCGATAATTATCGGCATCAGAAAGATTTTCATCGCAGTGAAAATGAGCCTACTTTATATATTAAGACAAAAGGTGAAAATATTCTCATAGATTGCATGTATGTCAATGATATAATATATGAAGATTCCTCTGAAGCATTTATTACAGAGTTCAAATCAGACATGATGAATGAATTTGAAATGTCAGATTTGGGTCTTCTACGTTATTTTCTCGAGCTCCAAGTTATGCAAACAAATGAAGGTATATTTATCTCTCAAGAAAAATATGCTTTGAATTTTCTTGCAAAGTTTCTTATGCAGAATTGCAAGTCGTCATGGACACCTATGAATGAAATGAAAAATTAGTCTTTAATGATGGAACCGCAAAAGTAGATGAGTATTTATTCTGCATTTTGGTTGGTAACTTGATGTATCTAACGCATACTCAGCCAGATATTATGTTTCCAGTCAGCTTGATATCCATGTTTATGCATAATCCATCTATGCATCATTTTGGCACAACAAAGCGAATACTTCGTTATATCCGGGTAACAAGCAATTATGGGATTTGGTATAAATCACTCTCTGATTTTAATTTACTTGGTTTCACTGATAGTGATTGGGCTGGATGTGCAGTTGAAAGGAAAAGCACAAGTGGATATATTTTTAATTGCAGATCAGGTGCAATTTCATGGACCTCGAAGAAGCAAGGCACAACAGCATTATCATCTTTTGAGTCGGAATATATTGCTGCTTCTACAGCAAATTGTCAAGCTATCTGGATGCGGAGGATTTTGGAGGACATGAAGCAACCTCAAGTCCGTGCAACAAAAATCTTCTGCGACAACAAGGCGACCATTTTAATGACACAAAATCCAGTGTTTCATGGACGGACCAAATACATCGAAAAAATGCAAAATCACGTGAACCGCTCGATCAAGATCGAGCGGCTTAAATGGGTACTGCAGAGTCTGTTGGGCTTCCCATTGCAGCAGAGGATCCATTTCCAATAGGATAGAGGAATGCAAAAAGGTGAAGGTTGGAAAAAGTTACAGGTTTATGTTGGACATGCGAGCCCACGGCGAGCCATTATGCGATAAATGTTATTGCGAATATCAGTCCCTGATCTGAATGAAGAATAACTAATTTGCATAATAGGTCCCTTAGTACAATTAGAGTTATGTACCATGACCATCTTAATAATCATACAACTGTTGATTCAGCTATTGAATCATAGAGGCTGGTGCTTGGATGAATATCTAAAGGGTTAGATTGAGGACTCATCAAGCACCGTCAAATAATTGTTAAGAGATGATCTCTAGCCTGAGTAGGAGATGGTAATCCTTTCTCAGTTAGGCTGATATCTGACCGACCTCTTGATGCAAGTCCTCTGCATAGGAATAGAGATTCGGAGGTGTCAGATTAGTTAGGTCAAAGAGTTGACTTAACGAGATCGAGATAACCAAAGTCCTATATCGTATGCTGTCACGATACATGCACGCATCCTCTGATCGGAGACAGATGTGTTACTATATATCTGAGTATGTACATTTGGCAGGCCAATAGGTTGATGACCTAATCAAGGTCTATATACCGACGCGCTGGTGTGTATGTAAGGGCAAATGAGTAATACGATCTCTCAAAGGGATCATACCGGTTCAGTTACTGAACCAAACGTATGAGCTCACTCATGAGATATTGGGAAGAATCAAATTCCGTGTACGGACGTCTCGCTTTGGAAGCTTGACTGAATTTGTAGGTTTGATATATACTTTTGGAAAGTATATGATCAAGACCTAGGTATGATATATGCTTTTGGAAAGTATATGATCGATACTGACTCCCAATGATCAAATGATAAACTTACTAATAAAATCCTGAAGTAGACAGTGTAACGTTGATCTAATACTTCGGGTTTATTCTTAGTCTTCCAGTATGCATGATGTACAGGTATTGGGAATACCTGAGGGTGGTGTGATCATAAATGATTGTAAAACCATGACGCTTCCATTCCTAGGGAGTGATGAAACAGGTATGGATTTTAGTGACTCCTCTCAGTAGAGAAGTAATCTGATCTTGGTCTAAATTTTGGACATTGATCTGAATGTGATTCAGATGCAATGAGAAGATTAGATTTGCGATCTTGAATTAATCAAGCATCTATGGGAGGTCCGAGATCCTGGATTTGAGATGTGATCTCAATATCCAAGTCACTGTACGTGGAACAATACGATCGCTCTGTCCTTATCTTCAAGTATCAGCAGAGAAAGCGCATTATCCTTGAAAGAGTTCATGGATAATTTCATTGTTGATTTGTGTATCGAACATTAAGAAAATTGATAACTGAATGTGATTTAATTATCATGAATAATATGAATTTGATTCATATTATAAGGGGAGTTATCTAAGATAATAAAATGTGATTTAATTATCAAAGATGTGAATAATGTGAATGTGATTCATGTTATTTGAGAACATGAGAATAGAGATCCAAGATGATTAAATGTGATTTAAGTATAATGGATATGAATAATGTGGATAACACTATCCATATTAATCATATATATTATAAATGTGATTATATAAGAGAGAGCTATTTGTAATTTACATTCGTTAATTAAATGTTGATGTGAATTGGATTCACATTGGATAATTAATTGAAAATGTAATTCACATTTTATTTCGGGTTGTGAATGTGATTCACAATTTTCCAATGGCAGATTGCAGTATTCACAAAATAATTATGAATTATTTTTGTAGAATAATTTACAACAAGTGTTGTTGTAAATCTTGGAGATTTCCATGGAATAATATAATCTCATGAGATATCATGAGATTACATGAGATTGCCACCAAATCCCATATTATGGAAGAAGGCAATCTTGATTCCATAATCTCTATGCTTGATTGATTTAACTTGGGATTAAATCATATTGATTTATCAATACATATTTAATCTAAATTAAATTAATTGTTGTTGGTTTTTTGCCAACAAAATCTTGACCATTAAAAGAAATACAAATCAATGTAAGCCATTGGATTTGTGTTGTCCATGGATCCCAAAATATTATAAAAGGAGAGGCACCCCTTGCTCTTCTTGGTTACAACAACACAATGAGAAAATACGTCTCTCTCTACATGCCATCTTCCTCTCTTTCTCTCATATGGCCGTCTATCATGGATGCCCTAGAGAGAGTCTCTAGCGTCGCAACGTCGTCGTTATAATGCCCGATCGTTTGCTCAAGGATCTCCATCTCCTTCGGTGCCTCTCGCTCGAGAAGAAGACGTCGTCTCTCGTGGGACGAGATCAGGAGATCCGTTGCTTGGATCATCAACATGGATTGCGAGGAGCACATGTTTCATCAACACGCTCGCAGGCGTCTCCTCCGTCGGATCGGACTTGAGACAGGAGGTCTCTTCGTTTAGAGACTCGATCGCAACCATGCTTTAAGAGGTAATCCTATTACTTGTTCATGGTTTAGACGAAACGATCCGAGAAGTGTTCTTGAATCATGCGGTTTCGTCATATGAAAATTTTTAATTTCCGCTGCATCGAGCGACTAGTGCGACTAGTCGCTCCCAATCACATACGATGTGATCCTCACGCTTCCATGATGCGCTTAAGGATCTCGCCATATCCTTCAGTTTATTCATTAAATCTTCATCATTGTTTGAAAGTAAGATCCAAATGGTCTCATCATGTTCCTCTCATGCTATCGTAACATGGGGCTCTCATATATCAGCCCTTATTGCATCCATATGTGAATATCTTACACTATGTATACTATATTTTAACATATACATCATTGATATATTGCATATATACAATAGTTAAACTAAATACCATTTAGTTTTAGAGCAGTGTCAGTGCACTATATTACGTGGTTGCGAGTATTATAAATATTGAAAAAGTGGGAGTACCCGTCTGGGCACTGCGCAGGCTTTTTTAAGTTTTTCCAGGGGGTATTTGACGGGCTCAGATTTGTAAGTTCCCGTATTTGTAGGCAAGGGCATGAACTCATCTTTGCATAATCTATGGGGTATATTGCTATTGATGGAGATGATTTTGGACTGGACCTGATAATTTCCTACTCGTAAACATCCAATAGATGCATGTGTAATCCATCTCATGCACAGCACAGAGGCAAGGCTGTCAAGTATCAACAAATTAATAGACATATATTTATACCAGGGAGATCCAACTTCATGGTCAGACCTACACGACAAATCCAACTGTTCATCAGAGTTCACTTCTGGTGATGGCACACCACAGAGGATCAAATTGGAGACGAGAAATTCCTCATGGGGTTGATGGCAACTATAATATTTCTTGGAATGGGCATAGATAAAAAATACGTGCATGAATATGTAAATGATTTGATGTTCACCTGACTTGTCGGCGACAAACCATTTACCTGGAAGGTTGGACCAGTTGGTCTGATCTCCATGCCTCGAAGTCTTCGTCATCGCCCCGAGAAGGGTTTTCTCCTATTGCCCAGGTTGAGAAGACCCTGATTACATCCCCTCCGCCTCGTCTCTGTCACCTCGATCCACATCCCAAAATGCAACATGCCCTGATGATCGCCGACAACCGTCGGCGTCCTATTTTGAACAGAAAGTACACTACAGAAGAAACCATCTCCGGAAGGATCCTCTTCACATTCTCTGACTTCAGCGTCATCAAAACCCACCCGTATATTATATGTGCATTTGCTCATGAATTCAGGCTAAATTTCGAGTATAATATAGATGAATCAGTCTAAATTTTCTAAAATAAATCAGAGAAAAAAAATTAAATTGCAATAACTAAAATGGAAATAGAAGTTGATTTTTTCATACAAAACAACTCTAAGGACTAAAGTGCAAACAAGAGGAAATGATTCTGAGTTTTGGTGCCTCCTCAAATCGATTTAAATGCTAATTTTAATTATGGAAAATAGCGTAAGTGTCATTGTTACGAGTGAAGGTGATTTTTCCAACAAAGATGTCATATTTATACTCCTAACAAGGTGTAGTGGCAAGTCGGAATGTCGAACTTAGGAAGATAATGATGGTTCTAATAATGAATCAAGTCAAAATTATGTGCTTAATTAATGTGTTGATTATATACAAAGTTATGTGATGAAAAAAGAAGTCTTAGTCTGAAATGAATGTAGTTTTGATGTCAATCCGCACTTTCTAACAAAAATTGTATCTCTTCCAAATCGATCCTAAAAATCTAATTTATTTTCCCCTTAATATTTAATTTATTAGGAATCTAGACAGTATTTTTATAGAATTTTTAATGAGAAATGAATTAAATATATAACGGCGCAATATTAATAGTCTTTTTCAATTTAAATGATGAAAATGCAATATTGTGCACAACTCAAAATGTGTGATGTATGGATTTACAAGTGCAACCGAATGTACTTTTTTGTAACTTTAGAATCACTCTAAATTAATTAAAAAAGGAAAGAATTAAAGTCCCTGATTTTCAACAAATGAATTTTTAACCAAACAAATCGCAAATAATTCTGAGCGAATTACATATAGTAGACAACTTTAATGCACACCCAGGGATATTTTTATTTTGTAAAAATATTGCACTATGATTCAAATAAAAACCATTCAAGGATTTGATAAAAATAATTTATTAGAGATCAAATATGATGAATTTACTTATTACGGAGAATAAAGTTTCCTTGTTATAAAAACTACCGAATGAGATTTCTTCACTTTTTTCAAAGATTAATATGAATTGATATTGAATTAAGCATCACTAACATAACTCTCATTCAATAATTCATGAAAAAATCAATTTAATCCAGTAAAGAATTACAATAATCATTTGAAAGAGCACAAGTTATTCAATAAAAGGTCCAGGGGCATAAATAAAATAGAAATAACGAAGAATTGTAGTCAAAAGGGACTTGTGAAGATTTATATGCACTTCTTAGGTTCCAAAGGGGTTTCTTTGAGAACTCATCAAGGCATGGCCCTTTTTGCGATTCCTATGAGTTGGAAGGGTATGCCTATGAAAATTCCAAGTCACATGCTACAAGCATGTAACTCCCTAAGCTACTCATCGGTCCAGATGGTACAACTATGCTTTGACTGTACGGTCAATAGATGTCCACGTGTATATATATGATGGAGACTGAGGATGAAACGAACTAGTGATGGAAGATCTTTAGGACTTCGGATGTTGAGATGAGTCAACCCTTGCTCATATATAAAGGTAGAGAGGATAATCTTCTTTAACGGTTAGATTTCAATGGGGATTGAGATCAAGGAATGATGGTGATGGTAATTGTCACATGGCCAGAGTTATCTAACCCGTAGCTAACTAGCCTTCCTGAGTAGAACGGTCACGGACACATTCTAACTCTCTCGTTCTCCCACTTGCTAGCGTACCGACACTTCCAACACAAGCACGAGCACGACTCTACAGATCACTCAGGAACACTCTTAATAACACGCTCAAGAACGCGGTCACACGATCACACAAGCACGTGCACAAAGCTCTTCTCTTATTAAAAGGGGGAGACACGCTCTGAAGTGGATGGTGTACAAATGAGCCACCACCCCTCCTTATATACAAGACTTAGGGCAACCCAAGGGACACTCATTATTATATTTACAATAATGACAATAAAGACGACTCAAGACTCTTTGAGCTCCGTGGCAACCCTTTACGTTCTACAACAACCTTATGTCTTCTGGTTTCTTCGACTCCCTTTTTGTCCGTTCGTCGTCTCCTACAGTTGACGCCATGTCAATCGTCCAGTCACCAATACACTCACGCTCCACTGCTTGTTGATGCATCTTTGCCATAATTCATCGAGTGTCATTGAACACCTGGTCTTGTACCAAAGGGAACCCGTGGCCTACAGACCTTCATGTAGTAAACTTTTCCTTAGCGTTTTGTATGCTAAGGGGAAGTCCTCCAGAACTTCGCTATTGTGGCCTCCATATCACTCTTATGTGTGTATTATCGAGCGTTCTCGACAATGTACGTACACAACACCTGCAACGCGTCATGCCTTAATGGATCGCCACGCATCAATACCGATATCATGGACCTTCGTGCTTATGCCTATGTGATCGTACCGCATTACTCTGCGATGCGTATTGATTCATTGCATACTGCCCTTCTGCACTCGCATACATACCTGTTGCATACATCCATCATCATGTCTTGCACTACTACTTGTACTTATTGTGCTTGCACTGCTACAAGCTCCATGATACTCCACTATCGAGCTAGTGTCCTATGTGACGCTTCTCCATTGTCACATACGGTTGAGCCTCTAGACTCCCGTGGATAACCTCCATAATACCCGTGAATCTCTAGAATTCTCCTAAAGTCAGCTTCATCGATCATTCTCAAGCATCTTATACTGTGTCTACACGATTATTATCGATCACGGAATTCAGGGGTGTGACAAGCCTCCTCCATCTGAAGAATCGATTGTCCTCAACTGAGTATGCCTTCTTCAAATGGCATCCTATCACGATCTTCCATGTGTTATGCACCTCCTGATGTTGTTAGTTGGAAGGGTGGTGCATGCAACCCCCATGACTTGGCCTTCATCATAAAAAATGGAGCTTCCTCGTCAGCTCTCGTTCTCAATGTATCCCTCCTGGATACACCGTATCCATCACTGGTATATGGAAGCTCTAGCTCCACATGTGAAGTACTCGCCTCGACGCTTTCTCGTTATCGATTTCAATCATTCCCTATGGATGTACCCGTATCTTGGGAAATGAGCACCTCTTATGCTCCGGGCATCTTCGGTATATTTCCTCCTGCAAGATCGTCCGTAGTGTGGTTCATCACCACTCCACCATCATGGACGTGTAGCCTCTCTGTCCATGTTGCATCACCCTCCTAAGCTCTGCATCTCCTTCTCTAGCACGGTTGTTCTCCTATCTGTAGTTTCAGTTGTGTATCTCCAGCGCACATGTTGGTGCTCAACACACACCTGATGTAAACCCTTGAACTTGGTCCTCTTAGATCCTATATCATAAGATCCGACTCATCAAGAGGAAACCAACCGAATTTATTTCGTATGAATCGGACTTCGTTTGGAATTCTTACGATTTTCGAAAGAAAGAGAAGTAAAGAGGTTTAAGACATCATTAACCTATAATGAGTGTCATTAAGAATAATTAAACATGATTAAAGAAATTAATGACAGATTTAAAACCACTAATGACCATTAGCTAATACTGATCAATAGTTAGAAAAAGATGAGCATAAGCCACGAAATTTACATTGTGATTAGTGAAAGTTAATCACGATTAGCGTTAATTAAGTGTCATTAGCGAATCTAGAATCCTCTGGAATGTTCTAACTTAAGCCCTAAGTTTCGGATAAGTTTTGGACAAAACCATGGGCCAAAACCATGGGTCGCTAACCATGGTTAAGGGCTAAACCATAGTTTACTAATCATGGTTAGCGGTTTTCTAGAGCCTATAAATACCCCCATACCCATTCATTCTCTATGATTTTCACTACCCCCCCAATGTCTAGGGTTGAGAGGTCGGGAGGAGGAGAGTGGGAGGCGGGGAAAGAGCACTAGCGAAGCGCTGTTGGGAGAACGAGGAGGAGAAAGGTATGATCTTCTCTTAGTTTGCTTCATAAGCTAGCCTTTAAATTCATTCTCTTTTCTTCCAACCTTTGTTCTTGATTCATCTTTCTTTCCGATTCATTTTCTGTTGTGGTTCGAAGAGAAATCTGTGTAACACCCTATGTAGGTGCGGGCAGCTATGCACGTCAGTGAACTGTATGATTCATCACACATTCACTCACCTAAGACGCGTGGTGTCTACCGATTCTCCATCGCTTATGTTTATATTCTTTCAATTCCGCTTTTATAGTTATTTTGATGGAAAAATATGTGTAATATCCTACTTAGGTGCGGGCGGTTATGTACGTCAGTGAACCCTGTGATTCGTCACACATTCACTCACTTAAGACACGTGGTGTTTAACGATTCTTCATCTCTTACTGTTTTAGTATATTCTTTCATTTTCGTTATTGTTTCCCCCTCGATGATTTTATAAAGGAAACTCTTTCCGTTTTTCTTTTAAAATATGTCTCAAAATAAGGGGAAACTCTACCAAATATTTTATAGAAATATGTACCGATACAAGGGAAAACTCTGCTGAAATTTTCCTAGAAATATCTTCCTATATAAGGGGAAATTCTGCCAAGGTTTTAAGAGAAAATATGATCTTCACATTCTTCATATTCCTCGTGTGTTCTTCGTTCGTTATTCGTGTTCTTGGAATGTTCTTAGTATTTTTTTATACGAAAATGAAATTCGATCATTTCAGGAACTTTAAATCTTTCTTTTTGAAAAAGAATCACGATAAAGCATTGTATACATGTGAGAGGGCTCGATTAGGTAACGAAATCCTTCCTTTTGCTGTTGGATTTTCATGTGAGATCGTCGAAAATTCAGATTTTATGTTATTTGTTATGAAGAACCTTAATTTTGGTTATTTTTGAGAAAGTATGGAAAGTTGCTTTGCGATTCCCACTAAAATAAGGTTTAAGCATCGAATTGATGCAGTGGCTTGGAATGTTAGGGTTTGGGAGTTAAAATAAGCATAAATAGGAGTATGTATGCATATGAATAATATATATGTGAGTCTATACTAAGTGTTGACGATTATGCGAATCGAATACTTAACAAAAGAATTGCATCATGGGAATTGATGTGTTTGACTTGGATCTTGAAAAGAATTGCGTCTTACGTTAAGGATGACTGGGAGTAGAACTACAGGTTGGGCATGCAACTGTAGGTTTGTCAGAAGGTACTCGTATTAGCGTTTCCCTACCTAGGCGGTACACGGTTGTCCTGTTATGATAAGTGCGTAGGGAATGAATGATTTGCAACGCGTGGTAACAGGAGCCAATATATTGAAGTTGAATGACGGAAGATGTGGTCGTACCATGTGGAGCCACAGATGGTTCAATAGCGGCTGGGTCACGATAGCATGTATTTAAAGCTTCTAGGTTATGTGATTAACAGTTAGCTTGAGGTTTTAAGCAACCAGGTCCTCAAGGACTGTGTGCTCCTTTGTTTGCGAGGCTGAGGGCTTGAGACCCTAGATAATAAAAGAAAAGGAAATTGTCTGGGTAGTGTTGGAGGATTGGTTGAGGCGACGTGCGGCAACATAAGCTTACCAGATTAATGCAATCTCCAATCCCGAAGTGTCCATGGCTTCGGAGTCCAAAAATGGTGGGGTTCCCCTAGACAAATCCCTGATGTGGAATGGAAAGGAATAGGACCTAAATTAATGAGAAGGAATGTAACTTTTCATAATAACAAGTTTTGCAAAATTATACCATTTTGTTTTCTTCTCTCTTCTTCATTACTTAGCACTCGTTGATTGTTATCCTATGATTTATGGAAAACCCGATAGGTGTCGGTGAGCCATCGCAAGGACTTTAATAATCCATCCAGTTAACATAGTCATCCAACCAGCCACAACAGCTTTTCTCTATAAGGTAGTTAATAGTCTTTTGTGTATTTTCTTTTCTAGCTGATGTACATGTAAATGGTTATAGTGGGATAATGTATTATGTGAACTTTATTTTGTGAATGGAAAAGTGTTAAAATAGTTTCTTCTAAGTATTTTTATTTGCATTTTATTTCTGAATGTTAGTTGTGATTGTTGAATAAATTATTACTGAGTAACCATATCCAGATATAGGAGGATCCGACGTCCCGGAATTGGGGTCGTGACAGTTTGGTATCAGAGCCCGGTTACTCCATTAATTTACTCAGTAATTGATGACTATGAGCGGTGTTCAGAAACTAAGGTTGCATTAAGATCCTTTGATCTTAATAAGTGATTGCAGTACCACTCATAAATCATTGTCCCTTATGTACATCATGCAAAAATATTTAGGACCTAACCTTTGCCCTTAACTCATCCCAGGATCATGGCAGATCAAGACGTGTTTAGGCAATTAGCGGCTATGATAACAATGCTGCAAGAAATGGGGCGAAACAGTAAGCGTTAGAGGAGAGGCTCAATGCACAAGCTGAGAGATCTGAGACTTCCAGACCCATGGATGCTAGGATTGAAGGTTCTATCCATCTTTCTGAGGAATAATTAATTACCATCCCTCAACTGAGTCTGCTCCTATCCCAGCTGAAGGAGCAATGGAGAAGGACCTTCTTAGACACCAAACATTACTAGATAGTTATCGAAAGGTAAAGATTTCTCGATTTAAAGGCATAGAGACACCTGCTGAGGCAGAACTATAGCTTGATGATGTCAGACGGATGTAGGCAATAATACACGCACCAACAGACACTTGGGCGCACTTCGTTGATTACTCCCTAGCAGACTATGCAATACGATGGTGAAGAGGGATTTCCAAGAAATTAGTAGACCCTATATCCATGGGATGTTTTTGAAGAAAGGTTCCGAGTTCACTTCTGTCCCTCCCATTGGGAAGAATTGAAGAGTAGGGAGTTGGCATCTTTGACCCAAGGATCCAAGAATGTACGAGATTATCATATTCACTTTACAGAGCTGCTATGTTATTCCCCAACTTTAGAAGCTTCACCACAATAGCGTCTTACCAAATTTGTTAGCGGTCTTCAGGGAGATTTGAGAGAGAAGCTTGCAGGTTTTAGAGCCATCATTGTTGATGAAGCCATGGACATCACCTCTCGTATTGAGATGGAGAGGTATGAAAACTGTCAAAGAAGAAGCTTTCACTTTACTGATGGACCAACCAAACGTAAGGTGAATTATAATCGAAGAGATAGTCGTTATCATCCAGTTGGGTCTAGTATAAGCTCGCCATAGATTTTGGTCCAGGAATTATCCGGAAGAAGGGGTTTCTTAGACTTCCACTATATCCTCGTGACCAGCAGTAGGATCTAGTACCTCTATGGCTGGGTTTTCATCTCAAACAGGAGCACGTTGTGTTATTACTGACATAAGGAAGGCCACGTCAAGAAAGATGAAAGATTTTCCTAAGCTGAGAGGTTCATAGTTTAAACCAGCTCCAATTAACAGTATAACATCCACCTCGAGCAATGGAGCAACACGTAAAGGAAGACAGGGCAGAGGTCCTGGTTCACAAGGAGCATCTCCTGCACATCAACCACCATAAAGTGTTGCGGGTTATAGCTTGTCTATTCCTAATGATCAGCTCAATGCAATCATTGAGGAATAAACCTATAACTCAGGCACGGTCGTACAAGGTACCGTCACTATTTATGGCTTTTCAGTGCATGCCTTATTTGATTCTGGTGCTTCACATTCATTTATTGCTTGATGGTTAGTACCCACATTAGATAAGATACCAGTAGAAGTACACCAGTCCTATCTGATTAAGGGACCAAGAGGACAAGTATTTATAATTTGAGAAATCCTGGATAATTGTATAGTACTGATAGCAGGATATCAGTTATCTATTTCACTACTACTAATCGAGATGGAGCAGTTTGATATTATCCTAGGGATGAACTGGTTAGAAAGGCATCATGCATGTCTTGACTATTTTCAGAAGACAGTAACGTCTCACCTTCCTAACTTGATAGAGTTCCAGTTCATTGGAAAGACATCCAATGATAATGTCGAATATATCTCTATTTTGAAGGCACAACAATTGTTAGAGCAAGGGTTCCAAGGTTATTTAGCCTATGTAACTACTACATCAGGCTCAGACAGAATGGTGGAAGATGTACCTATAGTGTGCGAGTTTCCTGATGTATTTGCAAAGGAACTACCTGGATTGCCACCTGAACGGGAGATTGAATTTGAAATCTCTGTCATACATGATAAACAACCTATCTCTATCCCTCAATATAAGATAGCACCAGCTGAGTTACGAGAGTTAAAAGTACAGTTGCAAGAATTGTTAGATAAAGGATTCATTCATCCTAGTACTTCACCATGGGATGCACATGTCTTATTTCTCAGGAAAAAGGATGGGTCAATGCATTGTGCATTGACTACAAACAACTAAACAAGAAGACTGTAAAGAACAAGTATCCTCTGCCAAGAATAGATGATCTCTTTGATCAGTTACAGGGTTCAACTGTGTATTCCAAGATTGACTTAAGATCTGTATACCATCAGTTGAAGATAGAAGATGCGGATATCCCCAAGACAACCTTTCGAACTAGATATGGAGATTATGAATTCTTAGTTATGCCTTTTGGACTGACAAATGCCCCAACAACCTTCATGGATCTCATGGATAGAGTATTCAAGGAGTTCTTATATCACTTTGCAGTAGTCTTTATTGATGACGTGCTTATTTACTCTATGGATAAGTATATGCATAAATACCATCTCATACAGGTACTTGAAACTCTAAGGAAGAACAAACTGTATGTTAAATATATCAAATGTGAGTTCTAGCTATCTGACGTATCTTTCTTAGGCTATGCTGTTTCTGTGGAAGGTATATCAATTGATCCTGCAAAGGTTAGTGCAGTGATGAGTTGGGGACGCCCGAAGACTATCACAGAAATACGAATTTTTTTGGGATTAGCCGGATATTATAGAAGATTTGTGAAGGACTTTTCACGAATAACATTGCCAATGACTAGGCTAACTCAGAAGGAAGTTCCATTCATATGGTCCGATGTATGCGAAACTAGTTTCCAAACACTGAAAAGGTGCCTAACATCTGCACCCATCCTTACTCTACCCTCCGGGAGTGAAGGGTTTACATTGTACACAGACGCATCTAAAGAAGGACTTGGGCCGTTCTTATGCAACATAATAAGATGGTTGTGTATGCATCACGACAACTCAGGACACATGAGAAGAACTACCCAACACATGACCTTGAATTAGTTGTTATAGTTTCGCTTTAAAGATATGGAGACACCACCTCTATGATATTACTTTTGAAATCTTCACCAATGACAAAAGCTTGAAATATCTGTTTGATCAGAAGGAGCTCAATATGAGACAGAGAGGGTGGCTAGAGTTGTTGAAAGACTATGATTGCACTATCCCCTACCACCCTAGTAAGGGGAACATCATAGCATATGCCATTACTAGAAGAACTTATTCATCTGGGTTGGTGAGTGTTATCCACTTATGGGGTTTACTATCAACATTAAGTGAATGGAAACCATTTGATAGTAGTGCCAATACTATAACTATTCCTTACCGATACAAACCAGAGATCTGGGATAGAATAAAGAAAGGATAGGAGGATGATCCAATCCTTAAAGACTTGAGACAATAACTTGAGAAGAATGAGATAAAGGGATTCCAGATACAAAATGGGTTACTATATAACCATCACAAAGCTTGTGTACCAGACACACCCGAACTGAGGAAAGACAACTTACGTGAAGCTCATTGTTCTAGATTACCTATTCATCCAGGAACTACGAAGATGTATAAGGATCTTCATTCATACTTTTGGTGGCCGGGAATGAAGAAAGATGTTGCTGAGTTTGTGAATTCATGTTTCACTTGTCAACAGGTAAAAACTTCACACCAAAAGCCATCAAGATTGTTACAATCCCTCCCCATACCTGAGTGGAAATGGGAACGCATTTCCATGGACTTCGTTACTGGCTTACCTCAGACGTCTGGTGGTAAAGATAGTATCTGCATATAATAGATCATCTGACCAAGGTAGCACACTTTATTCCAATAAGTTTATCCTTCACTCGAGATCAGCTTGCTGAGTTATATATTATACATGTGATCTGCCTCCATGGTATCCCAAAGGAAGTAGTTTCTGATCGAGATTCACGATTCACCTCTCACTATTGGGAGAACTTCATGAAAACCTTAGGCACACATCTATACTTGAGCATGGCATATCATCCACAAACAGATGGTCAATCAGAACGTACTATTTAGACTTTAGAGGATATGTTACGAGCATGTGCCTTAGAATGGAAAGGATCATGGTTGAAACATTTACCTCTTGCAGAATTCACATACAACAACAGTTACCATACAAGTATTAGCATGGCACCATTTTAAGCACTTTATGGACGTAGATGTGCTACTCCCTTGTGTCGGTAAGAGATCGGGATAAGGAGCATTTATGATTAAGATAGACTGCAAGAGACATGGGAGGCTGTAGAGCTTGTTCGAAAAAGACTATTGACTGCTCAAAGTCGCCAGAAAAGCTATAGTGATACTAGGCGAAGAGAACTTGAGTTTGAGGTAGGTGACTTTGTATTTCTCAAAGTATCGCCTATGAAGCGAGTTCAGAGGTTTGGTGTGCATGGAAAGTTAGCACCCAAGTTTGTGGGTCCCTTTGAAATCATTCAACGAATTGGAAAAGTGGCATATAGACTTGCGCTTCCTCCACATCTTTTGGCAATACATGATGTTTTTCATGTATCAGATTTGAGAAAGTACGTTAGGGATCTAGAGCATAAGATAAGTTATGATGACTTACATGTTGAGCTAAACTTGACATACCTAGAAATACATGTGCAAATACTTGATATCAAGAAATTAAGGAACAAAGAGGTATCTCTAGTTAAAGTGTTGTGGCGCAACCAAGAGTTTGAAGAAGTCACGTGGGAACCTAAGGTAGAAATGAGAGAAAAATACCTATACTTGTTTGAATGATAACACTATCTACTGTGTATATCTTTATTATAAATGAAATGGCGTTCATTCCCTTTAAGGTTGTTATGGTTTCAATCCTCTTTAAGGTTATTATACCTGCATTTCTAGTCTTGAGGATGAGACTTCCTTTAAGGTTGTTATAATTGTTAAGCGTTGAACTTGGCCCCCCTCAGATCCTATATCATAAGATCCAGCTCGTCAAGAGGAAACCAACTGAATTTGTTTCGTATGAATCGGACTTCGTTTGGAAAACTTGTAATTTTCGAAAGAGAAGTAAAGAGGTTTAAGACGTCATTAATCCATAATGACCATCATTAGGACTAATTAAATATGATTAAAGAAATTAATGATAGATTGAAAACTACTAATGACCATTACTGAACACTAATCAATAGTTAGAAAAAGATAAGCATAAGCTGCGAAACTTAAATCGTGATTAGTGAAAGCTAATCACGATTAGCGTTAATTAAGCATCATTAACAAATCTAGAATATTCTGAAATATTCTAACTTAAGCCCTAAGTTTTGTATAAGTTTTAGACAAAACTATGGGCCAAAACCATGGATCGATAACCACGTTTAAGGGCTAAACCATGGTTTACTAACCATGGTTAGCGGTTTTCTGGAGCCTATAAATACCCCATACCCATTCATTCTCTATGATTTCCACTACCCCCTCCCCCAAGGGCTAGGGTTGAGAGGTCGGGAGGAGGAGTGGGAGGCGGGGAAAGAGCGCTAGCGTAGCGATGTCGGGAGAACGAGGAGGAGAAATGTATGATCCTATCTTAGTTTGCTTCATAAGTTAGGCTTTCAATTCATTCTCTTTTTTTCCAAGCTTTGTTCTTGATTCATCTTTCTTTCCTATTCGTTTTTAGTTGTGGTTCGATGAAAAATCTATGTAACACCCTACTTAGGTGCGGTCGGCTATGCATGTCAGTGAACCCTGTGATTCATCACACATTCACTCACCTAAGACGTGTGGTGTCTACCGATTCTCTATCGCTTATGTTTATATTATCTCAATTCTGCTTTTATAGTTATTTTGATGAAGAAATCTGTGTAATACCCTACTTAGGTGTGGGAGGCTATGCACGTTAGTGAACCTTGTGATTCGTCACACATTCACTCACCTAAGACACGTGGTGTTTACCGATTCTTCATTTGTTTGAGTATATTACTCACACATTCACCCACTTACTGTTTGAGTATATTCTTTCATTTTCGTTATTGTTTCCTCTCTATGATTTTATAGAGGAAACGCTTTCCATTTTCTTTTAAAATATGTCCCGATATAAGGAGAAACTATGCCAAAATTTTTATAGAAATATGTCCCGATACAAGGGGAACCTCTGCCAAAATTTTCTTAGAAATATCATCCTATATAAGGGGAAGTTCTGCCAAAGTTTTAAGAGAAAATATGCTCTTCACATTCTTCGTGTTCCTCGTGTGTTCTTTGCGTTCTTCGTGCTCTTCGTGTTCTTGGCACGTTCTTAGTATTTTTTTATACAAAAATGAAATTCAATCATTTCTGGAGCTATAAATCTTTCTTTTTGAAAAAGAATCACGATAAAGCACTGTATACGTGCGAGAGGGCTCGATTAGGTAATGAAATCCTTCCTTTTGTTGTTGGATTTTTATATGAGATCGTTGAAAATTCGGATTTTATGTTATTTGTTATAAAAACCCTAATTTTGGCTATTTTTGAGAAAGTATGGAAATTTGCTTTATGATTCCCACTAAAATAAGATTTAAGCATCGAATTGATGCAGTGTCTTGGAATGTTAGGGTTTGGGAGTTAAAGTAAGCATAAATACGAGTATATATGCATATGAATAATATATATATGTGAGTCTATACTAAGTATTGATGATTATGCAAATCGAAGACTTAACCAAAGAATTACATCATGGGAATTGATGTGTTTTGAGTTGGATCCTGAAAAAAATTGTGTGTTACGTTAAGGATGACTAGGAGTAGAACTACAGGTCGGGCATGCAACATGTAGGTTTGTCGAAAGGAACCCGCATTGTTGTTTCCCTACCTAAGTGGTACACGATTGCCCTGCTATGATAAGTGTGCACGAAATGAATGATTTGCAACGCGTGGTACCAAGAGCCAATATATTCGGGTTGAACGACGGAAGATGTGGTAATACCATGTGGAGGCACAGGTGGTTCAATAGCGGCTGGGTCACGATAGCATGTATTTAAAGCTGCTAGGTTATGTGATTAATGGTTAACCTGAGGTTTTAAGCAACTTGGTCCTCGAGGATGGTGTGCTCCTTTGTTTGCTAGGATGAGGGCTTGAGACCCTAGATAATGAAAGAAAAAGAAATTGTCGGGGTAGTATTGAAGGATTGATTGAGGCGACGTGCGGCAGCATAAGCTTACCAGATCAACACAATCTCCTATCCCGAAGTGTTTACAGCTTCAGAGTCTAAAAATGGTGGGGTTCCCCTGGACTAATCCCTGATGTGGAATTGAAAGGAATATGGCTTACATTAATAAGAAGGAATGTAACTTTTATTGACAACAAGTTTTGCAAAATTACACCATTTTATTTGCTTTTCTCTTCTTCATTACTTAGCACTCGTTAATTGTTATCCTATGATTTATGGAAAACTCGACAGGTGTCGATGGGCCATCACAAGGACTTTAATAATCCATCCAGTTAACATAGTCATCCAACCAGCCACAGTAGCTTTTCTATGTAAGGTAGTTAGTAATCTTTTGTGGGTTTTCTTTTCAAGTTGATGTACAGGTAAATGGTTATAGTGGGACAATGTATTATGTGAACTTTATTTTGTGAATGGAAAAGTGTTAAAATACTTTCTTCTAAGTATTTTTATTTGCAGTCTGTTTCTGAATGTCAGTTGTGATTGCTGAATAAATTATTGCTGAGTAACCAGAACCGGATATGGGAGGATCCGACGGCTCGAAATTGGGGTTGTGACACCTGCGCACTCCTGTGCATCCTTGATTGAGCCTTGGCACCTCCAAAGCTCTTTGTTGTGGAGTTCCCTCCCTCCACTGAATTCGAAACTCCAGCTCGAAGTGTTGTGAGGCGTACCTTGCGCATAGCATCGATTTCTCCCAAGCGTACCTCACCTTCTTCTCCTCCTCATCCGTACGAGGAGTGTTGAGCTTCTCCTTCTTTGGGCAATCCCGTGCCCGATGCATTTTATCACATATGAAGTACCCCTTGCTTTTGGGTTGATCCCTCTTCTTGGAGTATTCGCGTTCCTTCATTGATGGATCTTGGGCAATGCCTTTGACCTTGTCCTTTGACCACACCTTCAACTTGCTGGTGAACTCCTTCTCTTCATCATTGTAGCTTGGTTGGGCATCGTATTGCATCAACGCAACCTTTACCATGATCACTGAATTTAGGTCCTTCACTCTCTACCTCCATATTTCGGTTTGCGCCCAGCTTTGCAACCCGATCGTGAAGTTGAACAATTTGTCCTCAGACATCCCCTTGATGTACAAAAGCAAAGATGTGAAATGCTTCATGTATTCACGAACAGTACTTAACTGCTTCAAGAGTCAAAGAGCCTCCGTGAAATCCACGCAGTATTCTTTGGCTAGAACTTCACCTTCAGTTCCATGACTAGATCATCCCAGCAGGATATCCTTGATCTCACCTCGTCTGTTGCACGGCTCCTCCACCATAGCTTGTCTCCCTCGACATATACATCGATGCCAAACCCACTTTCTCAGATTCCCTCATTCTGGTTACCTCAAAACACACTTCCATATCCCATAGGAAGTTCTCCAAATCCTTCGCACTCCGCATACATGTGAAGGATTTGGGTTCGAGTACATTGTGTCTTTGCCCCTCTCTAGAGTTTCTGCTATTCGCCATAAACTTCTTGATCAGGGAGATCTCACTATGTAGATCCTCCATCATTGTGTTGAATGCCTCCAGTTTGTCCTCCAAAGACTTGATCTGCTCCACTGGGTGTTGGGTCTCGTCCCCAACATCTGATCCCTCTAAAGAACGATCTTCCAAGATGACAATGTGGTGGGCATGAGTCTCGATGGTGGACTCCACTTATGCCATCGGTTGCTCCAGTACTGCCATGCGCTTGGTGACAACCACCATATTTGCTCTGTTGATTGAAGATATACTTGCACTGACAAGTATCCTTTGCTCCCATGATTGACTACACCAACAACCACTCCCAGCTTTGCCTGCATTCTTAGCATCGACCAAGCTTTGTGATATGCTCCTTACTCTGGTACCAATTCGTGCCAACGAATGGTATCACCTTCAAGCTCTGATACCAATTGTCATAGGGTTAAAATTCCGCTATCGATTTCGACATGGGTGGCATTAGCTAACCCGTAGCTAACCAGCCTTCATGAGTAGAATGGTCACGGATACGTTCTATCTCTCTAGTACTCCAACATTCTAATGTATCGAAACTTCCAACACAAGCACAAGCACGACTCTATGGATCACTTAGAAACACTTTCAATAGCACGCTCAAGAACGCTCAAGAATGCAGCCACACGATCACACAAGCACACGCACAAAGATATTCTCTTATTAGAAGGGGAGACTCACTCTAGAGTGGATGATGTACAAATGAGTTATTACCCTCCATATATACAAGAATCGGAGCAATCCAAGGGGCACTCGTTATTAATATTTGCAATAATGACAATAAAGACGACTCAAGACTCTTCGAGTTCTGTGGCAACCTTTCATCTTCCAATCTCTTCGACTCCCTTGTTGTTCTTTAGTTCTTATTGTCTGGTTGACGCCATGTCAACCGTCCAGTCACTAGCATGCTCATGCTCCAATGCTTGATGATGCAACTTTGTCATAATTCACCGAGTGCCACCGAACATTTGATCTTCTGCAAAAGGGAACTCGCGTCCACCAGACCCTCGTGCGGTAAATACTTCTTTAGCATTCTGCATGCTAAGTGGAAGTCCTCCAGAACTTTGTATTGTGGCCTCTAAACCACTCTCGTACGTGAACTATCGAGCATACTCGACAATGCTCGTACTAAGCACCTGCAACGCTCTATGCCTTTGTGAATTGCCACACATCAATACTGATATTGTGTGCCTTCGTGCTTTATGCATATGTGATCATACCACATTACTCCTCGATGCATACTTCTTCA
The DNA here is from genome assembly GCA_037367405.1 of Ottelia alismoides. Taxonomy (NCBI): domain Eukaryota; kingdom Viridiplantae; phylum Streptophyta; class Magnoliopsida; order Alismatales; family Hydrocharitaceae; genus Ottelia; species Ottelia alismoides. The sequence goes on from JAZKJV010011044.1 coordinate 752,801, forward strand.
CTACATACTGCCCTTATACGCTCACATATGTACTGTTGCGTGCATCCACTGTCATGTCTTACACTGTTGTTTGTACTTGTCGTGCTCGTACTACTACAAGCTCCACGACACTCTACCACCGAGCTAATGTCATGTGTGATGCTTCTCCATTGTCACATATGGTTGAGCCTCTAGACTCCCTTGGATAACCACCGTAATACCCATGAATCTCTAGACTTCTCCTGAATTCAACTTCATTGATCATTCTCGAGCATCTGCTACCGTGTCTACACGATCATTCTCTTTTACAGAATTTGGGGGTGTGACAGTAACTCTCTACAACCCAAATGAAGGGAACCCCCAATCGATTGTAGAGAAGCTTGAGGGTCTTCGCTGGTCCATACGAATCTCTTTGCTGATTGGACAAGATTTAGAGTTCCTTTTCTCGATGGATGAAACGAATCTTCTCAAAAAGAGGGTTATGATGAAAGGGTTCTACGTAAGATCCCTAAGTATAGGACATCACTAATTCTCGGTTTTAGAATTGATTCAATGTCCAATGGACAAATGATTACTCTATCTTGTAGTACTCGTTGAGATCTTTCAAATGAGTACAAGAACATCAAAATCGAAATTCGAATGAGAAAGCTATGGCCAAAATATGAATTCTTTACAACTTTCTAACCTGGATCCGAATCCTGATTCCATTAAGCTCGGGCCTATAATAGAGGTGCACCCCTAAGTGGCCTGGATAACCAGACTACTTGCCTCGCTAGAACTCCACTACTTTTGTCAAAGCTCTGCCAACAGAGGAACTTTCTACGGTATATCGAAGATCTGAGGGTGACATTTCGAATGCCTCGGCATGGGGACTCACGTGGTGGGCATGAATTATGCTAAGCGTCGTGGAATAGTCGTTCCCAACGAGGGAGTGTGTTGTGCTCAAGTCTATTTATGCAGTAGTTGTATTCTACCATCAATATTGTTCTTCACTATTGTTCAGTAGCATCATAATCCTAAGAAACTCACACATTAGACCTTTGACAAGATTGACACGATCAAAAGAAGTAAAGGAGTTTCCAATGGCACCTTCATCAAATGTAATACATGTATGGTTGTTCCTAACGTAAATGTTCCATCTTCTTTGACTTCGATGTTGAGGAATATGTCTTTATCTCTAATCATATGCTTGTAACATCTACTATCCATGATTTATTTACCACATTTTTCTTGGTTGATCCCCTACAAATACAATACGATCATGTATCATGCCTCAAGATGTCCCCTGTTGTAAGGTATCTTTTTTGTGACATTATAAATTAGTTCATTGAACCTTCTGCTACCAAAATATTTTGGATCCTTGGATGATTAGCACAGTTCCTCAGATTCCTCGATTTCGTTACCTTACTAGCTTTCTTTTCACTAAGAGAGACTTTAATGAATTACGAACTATTAGGAATATAGGGGTCATTGATGAATCCGTGATTCATCATCTTATTATATGAATTTTAGCTTGAATAACTGAATAAGACATTTACTCCTAAAATAAATAAATAAATATATTGTTTACGATAAAAATGGACTAATATTCAATATTTGTGATATAAAAAACCCATAAAATATTTTAGAATAAAAAGTGCAAAATTAAGGAGCTATAATTGGTATATATATATTTACTTGTAAATGTCTCAAACTTTCCATATTTTTAATTAAATCATACTAACTCCTATTATCCTAATTCTTATTCTAGCTTGTATATAAAGAGATATATATGCGAGAATACAAAAATAAGAAATAAATTCTAACTTGAATAAATACCATTAGATATGAACCGAAAAAGCCGTAAAGTCCAACTTCTTAAATGAATTCCTGCTCCATATGAACTCTAAATTGACCAAACTCATTTCAAAGTTTAAGTTATAAAATTATATATATATATCCAATTAAAGCTTTGTGATTAAACTTAGAATTTATTTTCAAAATATCGATCGGGGCCTCATGTTACTTTATAAATATTCAGTAGCCTTGATCTATTATTTTATGTGTATATATAATATTTTTTATTTTTCTTTTTCTTATAGTTTATTTATTTTATATTTTAATAAAATACATTGAAACTAAATTAAAAAATAGAAAGGAGAGAAATGAAGTGTTGTAAATTTGTATATATTATATACTCGAAATTGATAAAACTCATTCCAAAGTTTAATTTATAAATTTATCTATCAAATTAAAGTGGTTTAACTAAAATATGAATTTGTTTTCAAAATATCAATTTTGGGACCTCATGTTACTTTGTAAATATTAATTAACCTTGATTTATTATTTTATGTACATATAATATTTTTTATTTTTTTCATATAGTTTATTTATTTTATATATTAATAAGATAATTAATTTCAAAAAAAATAAAAAGGAAAGAAAATGAAGTATTGTATATATATATATTATATACTATTTTCTTCTTATTTTCTTTCATTTTTCTAACATATTAAAAATCTAAAAAAATATTTTGTATGTAATTTAATTTTTATTATTTTATTCCACTTTCTTTTGTTTTTATCGAATGTCAAAGAACGAATATAAAGAAGTGACAAATTGGTATTTTAATTCATTAAAATACTTAAAAAAATTGTATTGCATATATTTCTTATTTTTGTTATGAGTTCTAACATAATGCTATAGATCTCATTGAGATCTACAACTTTCATGTTGATCATTTTTTATTTTTCTTTCATCTTTGATCTCTTTTTTCTATATTTCCCTTTCTCTTTTCTTCGTTAATTGTTGATCAGCCTCTATTTAGTTGGCTTATCCCCATTGGCCATTCCTGCTAGCTCAATCTACCTCACTCCCACTTCTTTCCTCCACAAATTGAGCAACCCAAGAGTTGACCTTGGGATAACCTCCCCATCCATCACTCATGTGTTCTAACTAGGGGTGTCAGGAAATTCTCAAGTTTGATTTTCGCTCAGGTTCGACTCGCTAAAAGTTTGCTTCAGACTCGGTTCAGGAATAAACGAACCAAATCGAACCTGAACACAACTTTAGACTCGCTTACATAAGATAAGTAAATATAGTTATATGTATAATATAGAATATATATAGATATAAATAATTAAAAATCAAATGATAAAATATTTTTTCTTTTTATATTTTAATCTATTTTTGTGATTTTGATATTAATTTTTGCTACTTTTATATTTTTAATTGGATACAAATGTCAAAACAGTAACTTACATTAATAGGCCTAATTGTCTTGGGTTTTAAAAATAGCTAAAATGCTCAAAAGTTTCCAAAGCTATTTTTAATATATAATAGATATAATAAACGAAATTTATAAACAAAAACAACTATTTTGGATTTTAAGAATTTTTAATAATTTTTATAAGGATTTTGGAGCTTTTGAATTTTTAGTTATTTTTAGGGGTTTTTGGTCTGTAATTATTAAATAAAATAATAAACAATAATTTTTTTGGATTCTTTTCAAAATGATTTTATATTTTTTTGTATTTTTAAATACAAATAGCGAAAATGTAAGGTTTTTGAATTTTCAAAAATAGGAAATAGTTTTAAATTGCCCAAGAAAATATATGTGATTTATAGCATGCCCAAGCACTTAAAATAATTTTCCTAAAATTTTTAGATGCCAAATGATACTTTTTACAAACAAAATACAAGAAATAAATATCATTGTTATAGAATGGGCCTAAATGCAATTAACCAAAAATATTCTTACATTTATGAACCTTTTAAATAAATATATGGCTAGTAATGCAAAATGATTAAATATATTCAATTAATAAACATCGACAGGGGTATTTTTGCATTTTCTAAAAAGCAACGTGTCCAACTTTCAATTTCACCACAAAATAATATAATGGAATTTAAATTTTATGAACTAAAAATTACAAGAAAACCAAAGGCCCCCTACAAAATGCTTGCCTCCTCCCGCACATGGGCACGTAAGGTGACGTAATGAGGTCTAGTGTAAAATCCAGAAATTGAGGGTCCTTAGTATAATTTTTTAAAAAACTCATTGAACTATAGATGAATGTTTTTACTCTAAAAAGCAAATGCAAAAATGGCAGGGGTTATAGTGCGAAATACCCCATATGGTCGATCCGAGGGTTGCGGTGATCCCACAAATCCACGTGACAGCCTCTAATCAAATGATGCTGATTCGAGGATCTACGACAGAGATTAAATATTGGGAGATATCTGACGGTGATGGCGTAGCAATATCCAACGGAGGTGTACAATCTAGAGTCAGCTCCTGATCCGACAATAGAAGTTAGGGCTGGAAGAAAGGGAGGAAGATCCACCTAGGCAAGATCCCTCCAGTAATAGCTCCCTCATCCGATGGTCTCTGCCACTGCCAATGGGTAAAAAACGTGCCTGAGGTAGCTTCGCAGTGATTGATGTGCTAGAAAGGTTATGGAACCCAATGATGGGGCTTCAAAGCTCGAGGAAGAAGCGCAACACCTGGAACCAGGTCCTTGACAAAACTCGACTAAGATGGGGTCTTTAGCCTCCATTGCCTGCAAAGGAAACACATATAAGCAAAAATACAGGTCTCGGGGGCCTTATTGGGTGGAAACGAAGCGGAATGAGGTCGAATCAGAGCTCTCCGAGGAGCGACGGAGGTGTAGAGCTGATCTCTTGATCACTAAAAGATCGGGTTGATTGGAGGTGCTTGGGTTGAATCAGAAGCAAAGGGGGATGAGGTAGAGGTGCTAGGAGATTCAGAGCATGGCTGAGGCACTATGGAACACCACTCCAACGAACTGCGAAACTAAGGATCTAAGCTATCGTGGTTAATGAAAATGCAAAATAAAGGACGGAAAGTAAATTTAAGGCTACAGTCTAACTAAATCTACTGTTACCTATGGCTCAACCAACTGGAGCGGGAGCCTGGAACACCATCAAATGGAGGAGGTCTGGCAAGATGTAAATCGCGCTCCTCCTCCCCGCTCGTACATGTGCCTAAGGAGGACCTTTCTACAAATTCAATAAGTTCATGGGACATGGATGCAAATTACCCATCCTCTAAGCATACGTGCATGCTAGGTTTAGGGCGAGGCTCGAGTGCCACTGTAGATACCCCAGGTCATGTGGCGGTCCGAGGTGCTTCTGGAGAGGCTCAGTCCCATCGAGCCTCCACGCTCTGGAGATGGTGATGTGGCCACCTTTTGACCATTGGATGGATGCTAGAGGAGCACCATCGAACGACACGCTATGGCTCCTTCCTCTACATCATTGGTGGTGATGCATTTCGAGTTCTGACAGGGGTGTCCGAGCTCCACCGCCTTCGTCCGTACATGTTGAAGGTCTAGGGATACTCGGAGCTCTCGATAATTAAGGTTGGAGTACCAAGGAGGGGTGAGGCTGGCTGGATGTGGCTGCTGATGGATCCACGCCGGATGCGAAGCTCTAGAACAGAGCTCCGCCCGAAGTCCGACTAATGAAGAGGATCTGTAAAATTATTTAGCAGGGGGGGGCAACTGAAGTGTGAGGACTGGAGTGGCGGGTAGTAGGATGGAGAAGGGGGGCACTCGGAGTGGGATCTCCTACATGGGGTGAAGAGGTGATGGAGGAAGGAGGAGTGTGGTCTACATGCAATACGAAGGTGGGGTATGTGTGGCAGAGCTGTCGATGCATTGAATCGATGGTCAACCAAATTGTGTGCATGTAATAAATTCAAAGTAATCAAAAGAAAAAGGAGAAGAAGATTTTACCTTATTAAAGAAGATGTCAAGGCGGAAGGTGTGGTTTTGGTTGGGGCTTGATTTAAGCCCTCGATCTTCGTTCACCGTGCACGATCGGAGAATGGAGCTTAAATGGTTGCTGAAGGCATCACAGCTTGGCCGGAAAACCAAGGGTCTACACTATGGTGGTTAGCCATCGCCACTCATTGATCCCCTCCTCTTGTATCACAAAATGAGGGTGGAGAGTTAGGTTGTAGCCCATGTAAAGGTGGACGATGTGGTAGGGCAGCAGAGGAATTGTATTTACAGGGAGGTTCCGATCGTTACAGAAGGGTGTACAGCAAAGTTGTAACGATCATATGGAGCCCTAGTAGTTAAGTCATGGGGCTTTGAAGGCTTCACAAAATGGTGGGTGAGTGGGGTCCGTGAGGGAGGCATTATCGAATGGAGTGAGGACAAGGGCGAGTGGAGAAAATGGGAGAGGAAGAATGGATGGAAAGGTGATTGTCAGAAGAGTGGGAGACTGGAGGAGAAAGTGAAGGCTAGACCATTGGATCATATGACCCAACGACCAGGAGGAGGATGCTGAGGAGCGATCCAAATCAGATCAGGGGAGGCGATCTAATGGAAGGATTGAGGTATATGTGGACAGAGGAGAGTCATCAGATTAAAGAGGATCTGATGCCTCAGAGGGGAAGGGTGGCAGAAGGGGAGCGGGTCGCGTGGCGACTCTAGAGAGATCCGCATGGCCCAATGGAATTTATTCATAAAATAGAAAATATGGAAAAAAAATAAAGGAAACAATGGGAAGTGAAATTAGGAAAAAGCCAAAATTGTAGATCTTGACGAGATCACAAGTTTCACGGTGAACAAAAAGTCAAAAGAAATCAAACAAATAAAGTAAAATTTTTTGAAAGTATTTTTAATGAATAATACACCCTTTTTTCTTATTTTTTGTATTTTTAATTTCTTTTTAGCACCAAAATAAATATATACAATGTTTAATCTATTTTTTTAGAATTTTTAATAAGAAGAAAATTAAGAAAATAAAAAAAGTTAATTTTATACAATAATTGGGGCTAATTACAAATTATAGATTGGTTGTTAATTAAGATGAATTAAGGATTTATTTTATTGAATTGTTCAAGCTCAGAGGATAATAAATAAGTATTGTGATGATAAATAAGAGATTCTTCATTGTTTTTAGGGAAGGTACAAATTGCATTTGGCGTAGGTGCATTCCTCAGGAGGAGCACTCTAGTGTCCTCGAGTGCTGTCATAAGCTCAAAATAGGAGGACACCATTCTGGAAGTTGAATGATAGCTAAAGTATTGCATGTGGCCTCTGGTAGCCTACATTATTTAAGGTTACCGGGAATTACGTGAAAGGCTGCATTGACTGTCAGAAATTGGGAGGAACCATTGGTTCCAAATATTCAATGCCACTCAAGTTCATCCAAATATATGATGTATTTGATGCTTGGGCCATTAACTTTATAAACCCGTTTCTAACAGTCAGATATACAAATAAATCAAGCTTGTTGTTGATTATGCGAGTCGTTGGGTCGAGAATATTCACCCCAATACGCAGATAGACACATGGTTTGCCACTTTCCAAGAACAACACTATCTCACGGTTCAGAATCCCCAAAATTCTAATCTCACGGGGGGGTAGCCATTTTATAAATAGAGAAGTCAAGAAATTTGTGAAGGAGTACATCATTGATCATCGGGTCACTGATTAATACCCATTCATTCACCTTTATTCCTTTATTTTGTCTTTAAATACCTAGTGAAATACATGTGAATACATCTAAATTGTACAAGTTAACATACTAACTATTATTTGTAAATAATATATTAGCACGTGTATTTAAATTCAAAATAAAAGAATAAAGAAAAGAAAAGAAAAATAAAGGAAGAATTTTAAACCTACTTATTGACCTTAAACCCTGAGACCAAGTCAATATTGACCAAGTCGAGGATAAATAAAGTAGGGGAAGATAAGAGTAAAATAATATAGACAAGAAGATACAGAAACCTAGAAACCCTAGGTGTTCAGACTACTATATATAGCCATTTTTATACTATTTTATCCTTTAATTTTTACACACCTCAAATAATAAAAATGTTCAAATGAAACTTTTACATAATAATGTATAGAAAATACAAAAATAACAGCCAATAAAAATCACGGTAGATACATATGAAAAAGCCACAAACATAACTTCATCGATCAATATCTCCTCTATATGAACTAAAAATTCATCAAACTCACTTTCATTGTATTTCAAATTTAGTTATCTATCTAATGAATGTGGTTTTATTGAAAAGGGAGTTAAGATACAAAAGTCGGTTTTGTGGGGTACCATTGTACTAGAGCATTTGTATATTATATTATTCTATTATTTATATTTTTACTTTTTTATAATTTTAAATAATTATGTATATATTATAAATCATATTAAAAAAATAAAGGGATTTTTACACTCATAACCCTGAGTAATTTTGCAATAACATTCATAACCCTTCATAAATCGCGAATTACGCTCAGAACCCTGAATAAGTGTGCCGTCTTACACATAAAACATTCCGTTACTTTACTTCATTAACTCAAACATATGATTGAGTTAATCTAACCGAGCAATGATCTAACGGTTGGAATTAACCTAAATAAAAAAATTCCACATGTTTCTCTTGGGGCAACATAGCGGTGGGCGAGGTGTTGCTGAGGTCTCAACGATGGTGGAGGACAGCGATGGGTGCAGAGGAGTGGTGGACGGTGGCAACGGGACTGGGGATGAGTTGCAGGTTGCAGCGGTTGTCTGCGGGTGGGTGGGGGTTGCTTTGAGGTCTGGAGGGAGGGGTAGGTGCCTTGCCGACGAGGGGCTCATAGGTCGGGAGGGGTGGGGGCGCAGGGCTTTGCGGTCGGGAGGGAGGGGCAGGGGCCTTGCCGGGGGGGGGGGGGGGACTTTGAGGGAGGTCGGGGCGGCCGCAAACAAGGGCCTTGCCGGCGGGGACTTTGAGGTCGGTCGGGGGTGGTTTGTGGGGGGGGGGGGGGGGGAGCATGCTGGGATTTGAGGTCGGGAGGGAGGGGCAGGGGCCTTGTCGAGGGGCTTTGAGGGAGGTCGGGTTGGTCGCAAACAGGGGCCTTGCCAGTGGCGGCTTTGAGACTGGTCGAGGGTGGTTTACCCGGGGGGGGGTGTCTTTGAGGTCTGGAGGGAGGGCCAGGGGCCTTGCCGGTAGGCGATGGGCTTTGAGGGAGGGGCAGGGGCCTTTCCAGGGGATTTTGAGGGAGGTTGGGGCAGCCGACATGGGCTTTCAGGTCGGTCGATTGTGGTTTACGAGGGGGGTTGAGGGAGGTCGGGGCATCCATTTGTGGAGGCTTTGGTCAGGGTGGTGGGGCAATTTGGGGGGAAGGGGGAGGGGTCTGTCATCGGGTGGGGGGGGGGGGCTTTGCAGGTTCGGTCGTCCGGGGATGGGGGTGTTGCAGTATCGAGGCCTGCAGGTTCAGGTCGGGGAAGGGGGTTTGCTTGCAGGTTCGTCATCGATGGCCGGAGGGCGGGCCTTGCAGGTCTGTCAACGAAAGGAAGGTCGTGGGGGTGTCTTCCAGAGGTAGGGGTTACGAGTGGAGGAGGGAGAACTGTTGATGGCGTCTTTTGCAAATAAGAATGAGTATCAGGGGTATTTATGTCATTTTCAACGAAAACCATCAAATGTAACATGTATCTCAAACGGAACATAACATAGGGTTATGTCATGTAAGAGTTAAGCATTACTCAGGGTTTCTCATGTAATTCGCGATTATGCAGGGTTATGAATGTTATTGCAAAATTACTCAGGGTTATGGGTGTAACAATCCCAAAAATAAACATAATTAAAATGTCTAAAATAACTTCAAAATAAATAATAGAGTACAATACGTAGATATAGCATACCTATAATATATACACGTAGAATTATTTACATACATAAATTAAATAATAAAACTAATATAAAAACATAACAAATTATACTATAAATATATAAACCTTACATATATATATCAATATGTATACAAAATAAAAAATAAAGAAAACATAGGTAAATATGCATATATTTATACATGTAAAAGTTGACATCTAATAAATAAACCAATACAAATAAATAAAAACCTAAAAAAGTACATAAAGTAAGAAACAACTTTCATGTTTTGATTTTTAATTAATAAAATTATTTTCTATATTAAATTTGCCAAATTTCCTCTTTAAGTGATGTTGTCTCGTAGCGGCTGAGGCGGATCAATCAGAGTTGCGTAAGGGTTCACCCAGGTCAACCATCCCTTCTTCATGTATACACCCCCATCAGACCGGGTTGATGCCTCCTTCACCCTATTTTCATCACCAATCACTTTACTGTTTGACCATAATCTCTTCATGAAAAATGTGCATCGATTAACTCTAACCCACACCTGATCACCCAATGAGCTTCATTTCCATCAATCTGCGCACAAACACTAGTCAAACAATCCTCCTCTAGTCGCATGTATAAAGTTTCTTCTCGAGCTCCATTCCAAATCAATCCCTCCTGAGCCATGGTAACCCCTTGGATCGATCATTGTAGGCTTCTCCCTTGAGACAGGAGGTGGGATCCCTTTGTTCTAGGTGTGGAGAAGGAGTTTTGAGGTGATTCGCCCATCGTCAAAGACACATCTTGGCGGTTCTGCTCCCCGACTCTCCAGGTCAGCTGAGCCCTCTATCGTTATCTCTTTCGTTTCCTAGTGTAATCAGTAGTATAGGTTTGCATGTTATTTCATTTGATTCTATTCACTAGATCTAAAAATCCAAAAATAGACGTACCTTAGAGCTTAGAAACTCTAACCTTTGTCCACCGTATCCGACCCTAGTTCATCCAGAGCCTTCACCACACAACATCTCCCACTCATTCCCCTGATTTTTGGATTGAGACCATCTCCCTTGACTTTCCTAGCTTTTGGTGCAAGTATGAGCCTCAAGGACCCCCTCCTAAGGTGTGATCAAGTCCTTCATAGGCTCTTACATGGTGCCACTTCTTCTTGAGCTCCAAGCCTCTATTAATGAGGCCAAAACCATTGTAGGGCATCCAATAATTGCGAACCATCTTTAAGAAGTAATAGAGCATCTGGGCAACAAGAAAGGCCATTAGAGTCATGCAGAGAGCCGATCGAAGGAGCCTCGTCGTTTCATTCTTACCTATTTTTCCAGGCCCTTCCTCCGCCGTCCAATCTCAAGAGACTTCCAGGTTGAGCAACTACTGTTGGATCATGGATATCCACAACCATCGGTCTCTCCTTGGATCTAATACCCACCATCCATTGACAAAGCGATACTGTGTGATCCGGACCATCCTTTGGGTTAAGTGAGGCATTATCCACCCCTCATCTCCACGCACAGGGATGAGTAAATTTCACCTGACCCTCTTTGCATTTTTGGTTTATACTTTACTATTGTAAATGTTTATTTTATTGTACAATAACTTGTAATATTTGCTTACTAGACCCTAAGCTTTCATTTATTTGTAGATTTATTTGATGCCATGTCACCTCATATGGCTCTCTGTTGAGCGCGAATTCGAGGGGTTGGAAAAATTGATGGAAAGTATGGGTTGTGTCGTTGTTTTTATCCCTAAAATCCCGCATCAACAAAAAAATTAATTTTTTTTATTTTTGCTACTTATTAACCTGTATAGCGGACATGGTCGAACTTAAGGAGGCTACAATTCCCGAGGGTTATTCAATCAATCAGAAATTAATTAAAAGAAAACAGGAATCTCAAAGGACAACTATCCTTCGTTTTTGTGCATTTTTTTAATTTTTTAATTTTTTATTTTCAAAGATTTTTTTATTTTTCTGATTTTCAATTTTTAGTGATTTTAATTTTGCAATTTTTTTTTATTTTCAAAAATAACAAACAATGATTCAAAGGATCAACCATACACACACCAACTCTTTTTATGATTTTTAAATTAGTCAAAAATAATCCAAAAAAATCCAAAGAAAATATTTTTGGGTTTTAAAAGTTTTGAAATGTTTTTGAGAATTTTTGTAGAATTTTCGAATGTTTTTGTATTTTTCTAAAAATCAAACAGTGAGAAAATAAGAAAATATGCACAGCCTGGAGTAATTTGCAACTTAAAAATACTTTAAGTGCCCAAAACTCCTTGCAATTATTTTTAAGACAAACTAGAAATAAATATCTACAAACAAGAACTGAAATCATATTTTTTGGATTTTTTTAGAATTTTTCATGATTTTTATAACATTTTTGATGTTTTTCAATTTTTTGAGTTTTATAAATAATTAATGCGTGAAAATTGGTCAGACCCGCCCCTCGCGATCGCGAATCCGCCCTCGCAGACAGGAGGTCCTCGCATCTTCGGGACCCTCGACATCTATAGTAGAATAGAGAAAAGCTTCATAACAAGCGCATGTACTAAGCCCTGGCGGAGCGGACCGAGTGGGAATCAAATGAACGAGAAAAGGGGGGAAAGACAATGAAAGACAACTACTCTAATTTTTTTTGGAATTTTTGGAACAATATTTGAATTTTTATAAAATTTTGAATTTCAAGAAGACAAAAATGACATATTTTTGATTTTTAATCGTAATAAACGATAATAAAATGCTATAAAAAATAACGCAATGTTGTGGCACATAGCAGGAGCATACTGGAATTTTCGCAAAATTTTCAGATCATGATAAACATTTATTTAATCACCAAGATCAAGTAAGTTCAAGTTCTGTAGTACAGGGACTAAAATGCAAATATTAAATGTTTTTGCCTCAAACAAATAATAAAAACAAATGTTCTGGCTAAAGAGTGAAATTTACCCAGTAAGGAGCATCCCCCGCATGTGCTTTTCTGGAGGCGGGGACTATTTTGCAAATCTGAAATATTTTGGAGCTTCAACGTAATTTTCACAAATATAAAATTATTTTATTCCCACAAGGTCCCTTAGGGTTTCCTCTTCTTCGATCTTTTCAAAAGGGGTGGAGGAGTGGCTTGGCGGCGCCGACACCACCCCTTCTTCTTCTTCGGCGGGATGAGGGACGACGACCGGCGAGGCGGATCGGTGGTGGACGGCAAGGCTTTGGGCGGTGCGTTGGAAGGTGTGGCGCGTTGGAGGAGTGCGTGGCGCCGCGGTAGGTCAGCTCTGGAGTGGCAGGAGGTCGAGGGCTCGGGCGTCGCGTCCACGTTACGCGCGCGCGAGGGGAGGCCTGCGGCGTGGCGTGCACGGGCGGCGTTGCCGGTTGGCGTGGAGGGGGCCGGCGGTTCGCGCAGTCGGAGAACGGCGGGCTGGGGCGGCTTCGGGCGAGCGTCGATGGCGCGGGCTACGATGCTACCGTGCGGGGCGGTGCTGCCGCTGGCTCGGCGATTGGCCGTTTGAGGAGGTTGCCGCGATGGTGGATGCTGGAGGGCGCCGCCCCGCGTCGGTGGAGGAGCGACGACGCCGCCTGGAACGACTGGAAGGCGAAAGGGGGGGCGGCAGCGCTCGGAAGGCAGTCGTCCCCTCTCTTTCTCTTTTTTTTGTTTTATTTTTTTGTAATATGATGTAAACAGAAATTAATAAAAGATTTTTTTATTTTTTTTTGTAAATCCGAAAATAAGAGAAGAAAGGAATAAAGAAATATATTTTTTATTTTTTTATTTTTTACATTATCCTGCAAAAGAAACGTTAGAGAACCAAAAAACAAATGCTTTTTTTTATTTACAAATAGGAAAATGAATAGGGATCTGTAGGAAATGAAACAGTCGGATTCGAATCCGACTCTCCGACCACCGTGCATGGTCGGAGTTGGTAGATCGTGGGAGGTAGAAATTGAAAGCGAAGAGATCGAGAAGATGAGATGAAATTGAGTTGGTGGCGGAATAAATCGTGGCGAATTTTAAGATCTAGATAAAAAATGACAACGAGATGAAAATGCGAAAAATAAAACTACGATTAAACTAAGATAAAAATGCGAAGAAAAAAATGTGGATCTCACCTTAGGAGCGGAAAATGGATCGTGATCACCTCGACGAAGGCCGACTCGCTGTCACTGAACGGCTCGGAGGCTAGACACCTTTTCTCGACAAGAAGACTCTCGAAGATCGGGCTCCTCTCTCTAAAGATTGATCAAGTTGGAATGAGGGAGAAGGAGCCATATAAATAGAAAAAGAGATGAAATTTGAATTTTTGAATTTTTTGGATAAAGAGATAAGAGAGATAAAAATTGAAATGGATTTTTGAATTTTTTTTGAGGAGATAAGAGATAAAGTGATAAAACTATCTAATTTTTTGAATTTTCGTCACTTTATTTATTGAAATTAAAAAATGTTATTTTTTTATTTTTTTATGATGGTTAGTTAAAAATAGCAACTATATACATATACATATATGACATTATATACAAGGGTAAATGAGTGAATTAGCTATTTTGTCTTTTATTATTATTATTATTTTTAATTTTTTTAAATAATTAATAAAAAATATTTACAAATACAATATGCACAAAATACATGGGAAAATTGCATAAACCACCCCAGAAAACCGACTTTTCAACCGTAACTCCAAAAATTATGAAATCATAGCCATTTTGAAGATAATTTAATTTAGAACTCAATGGAAGTGATATTGGTTCAATTTGAGATCATATGGAGCCAGAATTGATCTTTCAATTAGTGCTTAATAGCTTTTTCCAAGTTGGCTACTTTTATTATGTACATGATTTAATTGTACAATCAATTTTATTAATTAGGACATATTTTTATTTACAACTTTTGTTTTGAAAGTTATTCGATTTGGGGTCAATTAAGGCACAAATAAATTAGTGTCAGTTTTATACAGATATACACATAATAAGTGAGAAGTATTTACAACAACATACACAAAAAGTTTTTTTGGATTTTCTATTCAAAGACCCTATCTCCCCCTACTTTATCCGTGGTCGATCAGGTCAAGTCTTGACCTTCTCTCGGGGTTCGGGTCAGCCTGTATACAGTCTTCCTTTTTTATTTTCTTTTCTTTATTTTTCCTTTTCTTTCTTTATTTATTTATTTTAGGTTAAAATTAGTAAGAAATGTACAATATTTACACACAGATGCAATTTAGTAAGAATATGGAGTTAGCGTTATATGCAGGTGTTTTATAAGGGATTTTAAGCTAAAATAAATGAATAAAGATGTCGAATCACAGATTCATCATCCCCCTATGCTTTACCTTTGCTAGTCCCTTAGCAAACACTTATTTGAAAGAATAAGTGAAGAAAAAGAAAAAGAAAGGGAAAGTAAAGAAAGTAGACCAATATTGAGTATTAAACTTATCTTCATAAAATTGTAGTTTGGAGCTCTGTCGGACCTTTGGATTATTGGTGTGTCGAAACTTCTGTGAGACTTAGAATTTTAAAACCAACAGCCTTCAAGTTCTACATATCATTGTCACAGTTTTAGCCCAGAAGTCATCTTAGATCGATCCTCTTCCCAAAGCATTCCCTATGAACATTGAACAATTGACTCATGTGTGTGAAAGTTTTTAGCTCTTCCCATCTAGAATGCCGTACTACTATGCAAATCTCCTCTCCAATAACTCGTCCTCGGGGAGTCATGTATTTCCTTCTAAGGTCTGTCGTGTTGTGTTCACAATCGAATTGAGGGAGAAGTTAGAAGAAAGGAGAAAAGAACTGGAGGGTGGCCAGTGTAGTCACCTCTCCTTGTGAAGCTGGCCAGTATAGCCGAGTCTCCACCAAGATCTGCAGACTTTGTTGAAGATTGGACCTTTTTGGTCAGATATTTATTTGGTAGTGGCTTCTTTGTATTTGGATTTTTGGTGGCTCTGCTTGGATCTTGTTGTGCCCCTAAGGATATAGAATCTTTTTTTCCGTACATGTTTTGGGGTCTTAGAAAAAAATTGTGCCCAGCCGCCCATCCCTTTTCCGAAGCTTTATTTCAACCCGTACTCCGGTCTTTAGATTTCCACGCTACCAGAAAAGAAACTCACACAGTCTTCCAACATTCCGTCTGAGTTGAGCTAAGTGCATAATGCGGGAGTACAAATTAATTCCCTATTTCAGAGTTGTACCCAGAATGAAGAGACCAGGTTAGACACTAAGAGTCAAACGCTGCACATTATCATGTGGAACTCAAAGAATTAAGTCAAAGACCTGAAGCTTCTAAAATCCTATTTCTTGATGAAGTTCCTCTGAGAATTAGGTGGATTAAGGTCCAACTAAGATCCATTCTTCAATTTTATTCCAGACATAGTTTAAATATCATTACTATCCTGAAAAATTCACATGCAAATGCAACATATGAACAATGCATAGAGTTTTTTTTGAAGAGGAATGATGCACCTGTGAAAAGAATATTTTTTAAGAAATTTTCTAATTTTGAACTTTTTATGGATTTTTGGAGGGAAAATGCAGATGTAAAAAAAGGGGTTTTTTGCAAATTTTTATAGACTTTTGGTTTTGTAGTTTTTTGAGGAAAAAGGGTTAGTAAAATATATACAAGTATATACAAGACTCCTTTTTTTTGTTTTTTTTCTTTTTTCTTTTTTGTTTTTGTTTTATTATATTTTTGTTTTTTTTTGTTTTATTATTTTTTGTTTGTTTGTTTTTTTGTTGTTTTTTTGTTGTTTTTTGTTGTTTTTTTGTTTTTTTCATATGTGGATTTTACAAAATTATGCACATAACCCCCCAAATAAACGTATTTAAAAGTACGAGTTATGTCTAAAGTATATATACAATATATATGACACCCCCTATACTTAGCTCGAACTATGTCCTCATAGTGATCAGAGAGCGACAAAGGAAGACATAACTCGTGCTAAGTATAGAAAGGTGAGAAGACTCCTATGCTACAACGACTCAAAGAAAAGATAAAAAGATGAGAAGTTGGTGATCCCCCCTATACTTAGGATCAAGTAATCCTAAGTATAGTAGAATGTACAAACGGGAAAACCGATGAAGAGAATGTACAGACTCACAAAGACACGATATAAACAACATCTCCCCCCTATACTTAGGATAGAGTATCCCTAAGTATAGGCAACAACAATAAGGGTGATAAACAGGACGAATATGAACAACACAAATCCTTCACCCCCCTATACTTAGGATAAAGCACATCCTAAGTATAGCATATACACACACACACACACGGAAAAGGGGTGAATGATAAAACGGGAGAAGAAAGAGTGAAACGAAAGGATATACAAGAGGTGTTGAGCTTATGTATCGGACACAGAAGGTGGAATCAAAAGATCATCGTCTGATACCAAAGATATAGAATCCACAACGGACAGGAATATATCATGATCTAGATATGGCTTCAGCAACTGTCCGTTCACAACAAATGGCTGTGCATCAGATGACAACCCAGATATGACAATACTCCCATTGTCACGCACAGCTCTCACGATGAACGGTCCTGACCATTTGCTTTTCAGTTTTCCTGGAAATAACTTCAACTTAGCATCAAATAACCAAACTTTCTGATCAGGGGAGAAAGTCTTTCTTCGAATGTGTTTATCATGCCAGCGCTTGACTTTCTCCTTATACATAAGTGGATTATCATATGCAAAGTCTCGGAATTCCAGTAATTTATTCAAATCCAACTTCCTGTTCTTTCCTCCTTTCTCATAATCTAAATTGCATATACGGAGTGCCCATAAAGATTTGTGAATTAATGCCACTGGCAGGTGGCAAGGCTTTCCATATACCAATCTGTAAAGAGACATACCCAGAGGAGATTTGTACGTCATCCGATAAGCTCATAGAACTGAATCAAGCATCTGGGACCAGTTCTTCCTATCTGGACGTACAGGTTTTTGCAATATCGTTTTGATCTCCCTATTTGAAATTTCAGCCAAGCCATTAGTCTGAGGGCGGTAAGGAGACACAACTCTGTATTCAATGGCGTACTCCTTCACAAGCTTCTTTACTTCTCTATTAATGAAATGGCTTCCCCCATCTGAAATCAGTATTTTGGGATCACCGAACCGCGCAATAATATGGTCCTTGAGAAAGGAACACACCGTACGACTATTTGCGGTTCGGGTGGGGATAGCCTCCACCCATCGACTGACATAATCCACGGCAAGCAGGATGTACTAAAATACCTGACTGACAGGAAACGGGCCCATGAAGTCTATGCCCCAAGCATCAAAAACATCAGAAATCTGTATATATCTTAGGGGCATGGTATCTTTGGAACCAACTGTTCCTCCCATTTTCTGACAATCAATACAACCTCGAACATACTCTGTAGCATCCTTAAACAATGTGGGCCACCATAGGCCACTCTGTAAAACCTTTGCTACCGTGCGTTTCCCCGAGTGATGCCCACCATATTCTAGCTTGTGATAGTGCAAGTACACTGGTGTGTTCCTCTTGAGGAATTCACCTTCTCTGGATACAATCCGCACCCTCATGAAATAGGTACAGATCCTCCCACTGGTAATAATGAATCTCTGACAGAAATCTGTCTACCTGTACTTCGGCCAATCTTGTGGAACTTTCTTGGAGACAAGATAGTTCACAATATCAACATACCATGGAAGCGAGTCCACAGATAAAATGGACTCATCTGGAAAGGTTTCAGAAATAGGAATCATGTTCTGCTCAGAAGTCTCTGTGTCTGTGATAAGGGAAAGGTGATCTGCCACAACGTTTTTCACTCCGGGTTTATCTCGTATCTCTAAATCAAATTCCTGGAGAAGAAGGATCCATCTGATAAGGCGTGGTTTGGCATCCTTCTTTACCTGTAAGTATTGTTTGGCAGTGTGATCCGTGTATACAATCACGTGTGAGCGATGAGGTAAGATCTGAACTTTTCTAGACCAAACACAACTGCTAACATTTCCTTCTCTATAACTGTATAATTCCACTGTGCTTCATCCAGAGTCTTGCTAGCATAGTGTATAGCAAATGGTATCCCATCCCTTCTCTGTCCTATGACTGCTCCAACTGCAAAATCTGATGCATCCGTCATGATCTCAAAGGGAAGAGACCAATCAGGTGGCCGTAAGACAGGAGCACTAGTAACCATTTCTTTCATCTGATTGAATGCAAGGAGAACTTTCTCATCGACAACAAAATCAGTCTCCTTACACAGAAGCTCAGTCAAAGGTTTGGTGATTTTGCTGAAGTCCTTTATCAATTGCCTATAGAATCCTACGTGTCCCAAAAATGACCTCAACTGCTTCAAATTCTGCGGTGGCTCTAACTTGGAAATCACATCAATCTTAGCCGGGTCAACCTCCATACCATGTTTGAAGATGACATGGCCCGATACAATCCCATTAGTCACCATAAAGTGACTCTTCTCCCATGAGAGCACTAGGTTTACCTCACAGCAACGTTGAAGAACTCGATCTAAATGAGCAAGACATGTGTCAAAACTATCCCCGTAGACCAAGAAATCATCCATAAAGACTTCAAGAAAATTACCCACCATGTCGGCGAAAACGACCAACATACACCTTTGAAATGTAGCGGGGGCGCTACACAATCCAAAGGGCATCCATCTAAAGGCGTAAGTGCCAAACAGACAAGTGAAAGTAGCTTTCTCCTGATCCTCAGGAGCGATAGCAACTTGATTGTATCCCGAGTACCCATCCAAGAAGCAAAGAACTCTTTCCCTGCCAACCTCTCAATAATCTGATCAATAAAGGGCAGTGGAAAGTGATCCTTCTTGGCAGATGAGTTCAGGCGTCGGTAATCTACATAGACACGCCATGAAATAGGTACCCGTGTCGGAATCTCCTCACCACGGTCATTCTTTACGATCGTAATCCCAGATTTCTTTTGGACCACATGTAAAGGGCTGACCCATTTGGAATCCGAAATGGGATATATAAAACCAACATCACAATATCCTTCATGACAACCTCCCTTAGATTTGGATTTAGACGGTGCTTGCATTCACGGAGGGTTTACAGTCATCCTCTAGGTAGATATGATGCGAGCACAACACTGGATTGATCCCACGGAGATCCGAGATATTCCATCCTATGGCCTTGCGGTGTCTCTCAAGAACTCTAGCACGTGAGATTCTTGTTCAGCGGTCAACTGCGAGCTGAGGATGACCGGAAACATTTGGGGGGACCCGCAAGGAAGGCATATGTCAACGTTGATGGTAAAACCTTGAGCTCAGGTGGGGTATGAACCGTCTCTGCGATAACCTCTGCTACTGTACTGGTAGACGATATGTGATCTGTGCTCTGTAGACTATCCACCTTGGCTATTGATGGCTCAATAAATAGAACATCTGATAGATCTGCGATGAATGATATTTGCTCAGAGAGGAATGGCTCATCAGGATGTTCAATATTCTTATCAATGAAGGGCTCAGATATCTCAACAATAATATCAGAAAGATGTCTCTCATCTGTGCATAAGTCAGGAAATTCAATGAATGCCTTAGATATCTGGACCTCAGAACTCTGCTCAAACTGCTCATCGGCAACTATCGCAATTGGACCACCAAGGGAACTCATGTCGATTGTGCTTTCCAGAGAGTCCTTTTGGGGAAAGGACTCCTGAGTATCTATAAAATCCGTGAAAAGATCTGTCTCTTTGAATTCAGCAAAAAAATCAAAGTCATCTGGCTCTGATATAGCTTTCGCTGTATCATCTGTTGCTAGTGGCGGTAATGGTCTAGGATCAGAGATCGTCTCAATTTTCACCTTGTCACTACGAGAGTGAAAGATGATCTCTCCAGTACCATAATCAACTGCTGCTTCGGCCGTTCGGAGGAACGGTCATCCTAGTATGATCGGGGTATGGAGTAACGGTGCAGAAGTGTCCATATCCATGACAACAAAATCAACAAGAAATTTCATTCTCTGCACCGTTACAATAACGTCCTCTAAAATGCCTCTTGGCCTCTTAATCGATCTATCGGCAAACTGAAGGATCATTCTGGTAGTTTTAAGAGGCCCTAACTGGAATTCAGTTACTAAAGAGGAAGGCATGAGATTAATGGAGGAACCGCTATCGAGAAGAGTACGATCAAATTCTTGCTCAAAGATATGTCAACGGATGTGAGGTGCTCCCTTGTCTTTCTTTTTCGGTGGAAGGTTGCTGATGGCATGAACTGTGGCCATGGTCGAGATGTGTTTCTCTGTTTCCTTTCGTCTGTTCTTCCTTGGTTGACGCTTTTGGGTACATGCCTCTTTCATTCCCTTTTTTACTATAGGCATGTATTCCTTGGCCTTAAGAAGTGACATCTTTAAAAAGATATTCTATAAGATCTCAACCACTCCAGGATCAGATAGTGTTGTTTTTAATTTTTGAATATTTTAGCTTTGAGAGTAGAAGGAAATGGCACAGAATCAGAATAAACATGCAAACGTTCATTTCCTTTATTCAAAGTGGAATCATCATGTACAAGAGGACAACTACAATCAGTTTGTATAGTGTTGTCCAATCTAGGTGAAGGAAAAACAGAATCTAAAACAGAACGGGATGCTGCTGGTGGTGAAGAGGAAGAATCTGCGACTGGTATATTCTCCCTTGCTGATGGTAATCTGCATCTGTCTTGTGAAGGTGGTGGTGAAGGCGGTGATACTCCAGATGTGGGTGCTGCTATACTGGGCCTCTCGACTGCTGGTGAAGGAGATGATGTAGAAGATGATGCTCTCTCAGTGGACCAATCTCCCAATCCCAACTGCTACGTAGGCGGCTGCAATATCCTACCGCTCCTGAGATGAATGGCGTCAGATAAACATGTAAAATCAAGGGACATACCTGTCTCGGGGGTGGGTGGGCTTTTAGCTACCTGCTCCTTGCGTTTGAAATTATTGGGGTTGGCTTCGACCTGTGCTGGAATTAGTGTCTTGGTGGTAGTCAGGTCATCGATCCGCTGAGTCAGTTCATCCATGTGTTCTTCATAATAAATGCAAGTTGGTCCAGTGCTGGATTGGCTGAAGGGGCCTCAGGTTGCTCATTGACTGGTTGTCACTGAGACTGATAGTGCGGAGGATGTTGGTACCCATACAGATTCTGGTAATGAGGAGGAGGGGGAAAGGATATTGTCCATAATATGCAGTCTGCCGCTGGTTCGGCTGAGGGAAATACATGGACTGATGGTGTGGCTGGCCTTGTCTCCAGTTTTGGAACTGAGGTGGAGACTGGTACTGAGGCTGGAACTGCTGGTGGCTGGTGCTGGTACTGGTACTGCTGCTGCTGTCTGCCTCCCTGAAGCTGGTGGGTGGGTCGCTGACCCTGCTGTGAAACCAACTGGCCTTGCCCTAACGGACGGGGCTGGTTTCGCTCACGGTCGAACCAGATACCATTCACCTCCTGAATGACAGGTGGAGGTGGGGACTGCTGCTTCAGGAAGTAGGCTACTTCTTGCTGGTATGGAACTATCTGATGTGCATGCTATTAAGCTTGATCAGGTGTCTGCACGTAGTAGACATGCTGGACTGTAGATGGTCTTCTACTACTCTGCTGGGTGGAAGGAGTCTGCTCCCTAGTAGAGGTATTGGCTGCTGCACTCGTACTGTGGACTGCGTTGATCGAATTTACAAGAAGCTCCAGATGCTTTGTTATATCATGCAACTTATCCAGGTTCTTTGTCCTCTGCTCGATCACATGAAGCTTATCAAGTTCTTGGGAACGCTTTTCAATAATGTCCACTTTGGATAGGTGGTTTCCAATGATGGCCAAGTCAGTGCTATCCACCTTATCCACTTCTTTTGTTGCCGTCATATTGACATCCTCATGGGGTACTGCAGGGGCGGTGACGGGGTGCTTCTGAAAAGCACGTGAAGAAGAAAGAGATGCTGAACTTTCTGCCATCTCCTCAAAAATTTTATAAAGGGCATCCTTGTCCTTGTTGAAGTGGCTTCCCCCACAAGCGACATCTACCAGCTTCTGATTCTCAATGCTTAAACCCCCAAAGAAATTTTGTACAAGGCTGATCTTTGGAATATCATGATGGGGGCATTTCTCCATCAGATCTTTGAAACGTTCCCACGCCTCGTGAATAGGCTCTTGGGGCATCTGTGAGAAATTAGCAATCAAAGATCGCATTTGGTTGAGTCATCCAAGTGGATAATACTTGTTTAGAAATGTGGATTTCAACTCTTCCCAAGTAGTGACAACCTTCCCAAAGTGATTTAACCAGTACAAAGCTTTGCCCATCAGACTGAATGGAAAGGTTGTCATCTGCACTACCTCTAATGGGACATTTGGGTAGTGTATTGTTCCACAAATGCGATCGAACTGCTGGAGGTGTATATAAGGTTCTTCATTAATATTTCTATGGAATATTGGGAGAAGAGGTAAAATAGTAGGCTTAAGCTCAAAATGCCCATGAACCGCAGGGATTTGTATTCAAGAATTTGTCTGTCCTGCCCCAGGATTATAGGCATCTTTTAGTGTAGGCTTAGCCCCAGGTTCTTCTCCCCCATTCCCACCTCCAGGGTTTCTGGTATCCCCCCTCTCCTGACTTCTCTTTCTTGTCTTATCTCGAGAATCATCTCTCTCAATGTGGCTTGGAAATTAGCCTACTCAGTTAACTGTGCTTGAATTGATTGAATGGAGGCTAACATGGTACTATTGATTTCGTTCTGTTCCGACATGGTTCCCTTTCCCTTTGGTGGAATTAAGTGGCTGGCTTCTGACTCTGAAAATGTATATGCCACTCGATTAGTGCTCAAAATTGATGGAGTCTCAGATATTAATTCGAGATAAAGCCGATCTCAAATAGTGGATTTATGGACGTTGTGAATTGTGAAGTGGGGAAAGAAGAATATTCATGAAGTAAGTCTCCCCGAATAGAAGGTGAACGGCTCGGAGTATGGAATGAGTTCGCAGAGTCCGAACGAGAAATACTCTGATCCGACATCTTCGAAATCAATAGGCAGGATGCGAGAGCACGAATGTCAATGCAAGAGTGAAAGTGAATGAAGGCGCAAATTGCGCAGAAGGATCTTTAGCACTAACAAGCAAACACAATACAAACCCTCAGTTCACCAACTCAACTCAATGTGAAGACCGTGAAGGTTCGGTCAATTATCTTGTCAATTTTAGAGTTTGGTGATAATACAATATATCAGAGCGGTTAAAGCGAGCTGTTAGGAACCCAATGCTCTCAGGAGACTGGCCTAATCCCAAAGTTAGATCTTTCCCAGCCAGTATGAACTACGGACCGTTTACTGGATACCCGATCAATTCAATCTGTTAAGGACGTCGCGGGCCGCTTTACTGGCTACCAGAGAGATCCTCACTGGAGAACAACTAACCCAAGATAGTAGTATGAAAAGAGTTCGGGTGTGGCTCTATCCTAGTGTGCGGGTCGCTCTCTCGCTCAAGCAAACCAAACAATGAGGGGGTTACTCTCCCCAAAACAATAATTTTCCTTGTATTTTTTAGGGTCAAGTTTTCTTTAGCAATTCCAAATTTTAGGCAGTTGTCACTTGGTTAAAATATTTTCAGAGAATCGCCTACCGAGTGTCCAATTTCCTTTTTAACTTATGTGAGCGAAAACAAGGAAGGAGATCGGAAATGCCAATGCACGATTAAAAACGATGATGCATGCAGGGGTTAGAGATGCGTACCTTGTCGCCAACACTCTACATGCAAGTGATCCGCACAGAATTTAAATACAGAAAATGAACTAACCTACATGCAAATGCAAGTGAACCGTCCTAGATGATAACTTCTATTAACGGGCAAGAACAAGTTAATTTGACTAAGTCCAAATTACGATCTACTCTATAGGCACAGAAATTCTTTTTTAGGGTGTTTGGACCTAACTAATTACCTGGCTCAAGCAAATTAATTAAAGAAATCAATAGGTGGCTCGCGAAATCCGCGAAAAATGAAGAAAAATAAAGGCGATGGAAACAAAATCGGTGAGGTCCCCCAAGTGCACCGACACTTGGCGAAACAGATCCCGCAACAAATGAATGTCCGTTTACAAAGTTCAAATGCTAGAAAAATATCTCTCTCTCTTTTCTTTTTCTTTTCTCTTTTTTTTCATCTCCTTCACTTTTCTTCTCCTCTTCTCACGCTATCCCGCGTCTTGGTGAAGAATCAAGCCGCCTCCACGTCGCTTGGGTGCTTTGGCTCTCCTAGGATCGCCTCCTTCACTCCGTAGGTCCTCGCAAGAAAAAGAAAAGAGAATGTGTAAGAAATACAATTATCAAATATGAGAAAATGAAATGAATGCAGTGGATATAAACAATGAAGTGATGTGGCAAATTATAAACAGATATTTACAACCAAGAATAGCAGGTCAAAAGAGAAACCTAACTACCCTCGCCGTGCCTCCCCGGCAACGGCGCCATTTTGTTGATCGCGAATTTGAGGGGTTGGAAAAATTGATGGAAAGTATGTGTTGTGTCGTTGTTTTTATCCCTAAAATCCCGTATCAACAAAAAAATTATTTTTTTATTTTTGTTACTTATTAACATGTATAACGGACAGGGTCAAACTCAGGGAGGCTACAATTCCCGAGGGTTATTCAATCAATCAGAAATTAATTAAAAGAAAACAGAAATATCAAAGGACAACTATCCTTGGTTTTTGTGAATTTTTTCAATTTTTTAATTTTTTTATTTTCAAAGATTTTTTTATTTTCTGATTTTCAAATTTTTAGTTATTTTAATTTTGCAATTTTTTTATTTTCAAAAATAACAAACAATGATTCAAAGGATCAACAATACACACACCAACTCTTTTTGTACTTTTTAAATTAGTCAAAAATAATCCAAAAAATCCAAAGAAAATATTTTTGGGTTTTAAAAGTTTTGAAATGTTTTTGAGAATTTTTGTAGAATTTTCGGATGTTTTTTTATTTTTCTAAAAATCAAACAATGAGAAAATAAGAAAACGTGCACAGCCTGGAGTAATTTACAACTTAAAAATATTTTAATTGCCCCAAAACTTCTGGCAATTATTTTCAAGACAAACTAGAAATAAATATCTACAAACAGTAACTGAAATCACAATTTTTTTATTTTTTTTAGAATTTTTATGATTTTTATAAGATTTTTGATGTTTTTCAATTTTTTTGAGTTTTATAAATAATTAATGTGTGAAAATTGGTCAAAAATTAAAAGACAATGAAAGACAACTACTCTAATTTTTTTGTAATTTTTTGAACAATATTTGAATTTTTATGAATTTTTGAATTTCAGGAAGACAAAAATGACATATTTTTTAATTTTTTTAATAATAATAAATAGAAATAAAATACTATAAAAATTTACGCAATGTTGTGGCACATAGCAGGAGCATACTGGAATTTTCGCAAAATTTTCAGAGCATGATAAACATTTATTTAATCACCAAGATCAAACAAGTTCAAGTTCTGCAGTATAGGACTAAAATGCAAATATTCAATGTTTTTGCATCAAATGAATACTAAAAACAAATGTTCTGGCTGAAGAGTGAAATTTACCTAGTAAGGAGAATCCCTTGCATGTGCTTTTATGGAGGCAGGGACTGTTTTGCAAATCTGAAATGTTTTGGAGCTTCAATGTAATTTTCGCAAATATAAAATTATTTTATTCCCACAAGCTCCCATAGGGTTTCTTCTTCTTCGATCTTTTCAAAAGGGGTAAAGGAGTGGCTTGGCGGCGCCGACACCACCCCTTCTTCTTCGGCGGGACGAGGGACGGCGGTCGGCGAGGCGGATCGGTGGTGGACGGCGAGGCTTTGGGCGGTGTGTTGGAAGGTACGGTGTGCTGGAGGAGTGCGTGGCGCCGCGGTGCGTAGGCTCTGGAGTGGAAGGAGGTCGAGGGCTCGGGCGTCGCGGCCACGCCACGCACGCATGAGGGGAGTCCTGCGGCGTGGCGTGCGCGGGCGGCGCTGCCGGTTGGCGTGGAGGGGACCGGCGGTTCGCGCGGTCGGAGAACGGTGGGCTAGGGCGGTTTCGGGCGGGCGTCAATGGCGTGGGCTATGGCGCTGCCGCGCGGGGCAGTGCTGCCACTGGCTCGGCGGTTGGCCATTTGAGGAGGAGGTTGCCGCAACGGTGGATGCTGGAGGGCGTCGCCCCGCGTCGGTGGAGGAGCGGCGGCGCCGCCTGGAACGGCTGGAAGGCGAAAGGGGGGGGGGAGGCGGCGCCTGGAAGGCAGCCGTCCCCTCTCTCTTTTTTTATTTTATTTTATTTTGTAATGTGATGTAAACAGAAATTAATAAAAGACTTATTTATTTATTTTTTTTGTAAATCCGAAAATAAGAGAAGAAAGGAATAAAGAAATATATTTTTTTATTTTTTATTTTTTACATTATCCTGCAAAACAAACGTTAGAGAACAAAAAAAACAAATGCTTTTTTTATTTATTTAAATAGGAAAATGAATGGGGATCCGTATGAAATGAAAGAGTCGTATTCGTATCTGATTCTCCGACCACCGTGCGTGGTCTGAGTTGATAGATCGTGGGAGGTAGAAATTGAAGGCGAAGAGATCGAGAAGATGAGATAAAATCGAGTCGGTGGCGGAATAAATCGTGGCGAATTTTAAGATCTACATAAAAAATGACAACGAGACAAAAATACGAAAAATAAAACTACGATTGAACTAAGATGAAAATGCGAAGCAAAAGTGGATCTCACCTTAGGAGCAGAAAATGGATCGTGATCGCCTCGATGAAGGCTGACTCGATGTCACCGGACGGCTCGGAGGCTAGACACCTTTTCTCGACAAGAAGACTCTCGGAGATCGGGTTCCTCTCTCTAAAGATTGATCAATTTGGAATGAGGGAGAAGGAACCATATAAATAGAAAAAGAGATGAAATTTGAATTTTTGAATTTTTTGGTTAAAGAGATAAGAGAGATGAAAATTGAAATGGATTTTTGAATTTTTTGTGGAAGAGATAAGAGATAAAATGATAAAACTATCTAATTTTATTGAATTTTCGTCACTTTATTTATTGGAATTAAAAATGTTATTTTTTTATTTTTTTATGATGATTAGTTAAAAATAGCTACTATATACATATACTATATACATATAGGGATATTTACCCAGCAGACCCTGAAATCTTTCGAAATTACCTCTACGACCTTTGAAACATCATAATTCCTCCCACGACCCCGTAATCTTGCTAACCCTTACCCCACAAACCCTGTGGTTAACCCCCGTTCATTTACCCGTTAAAAGTAACCCGATTCCGTGAATTTCAGTTTCATAATACCCATTTTGTTTCTCAAAATTACAGAAAATGCCCCTTACAGAAAATGCCCCTTCTCCCTCACGCTTCCGAGCTTCCTCCACGACCCCCTCCACCCAACCTCCCTCTGCCCGACCTTCCCTCTGCCCAACCTCCCTCTGCCCGACCTCCCCTCCGCCCGACCTCGCCTTGAAGGGCCCCGCCGTGAAGGGCACGCTGGTGCCTGGAAGACACGAGTTGCCGGAGATGAGGCTGCCGACCGTGAACTTACCGGCCTCGGCTGCGCTGATCTCACCTCTGTAGCCCTTCCACTCGAGCCACCCGGCCGGGTCGATGAGGCTGCCGATGTTGGTCTTCATGACCACCGTCCTGGAGTACTGCTTCCAGGGGCGTCCTAGATATGACTTCACCGACCCGGAGAGGCCGGAGGCGGCGGCGATACGCGAGTTGTGGATCGAGATACCGGTATTCTCGTTGGGATCCGTCCGCCTGTCTCCTCCATGGCTTCCCTCTACTCCCTCCTCAAGCCCTCCCCTCCCCGCCCTCGCTTCCACCTCCCAGGGCCCTTCCCCTTCCCCAAACCCCTGCGCCTCCCCCACAACACCAACACCGCCTTCCCCTCCCCTTCCTCCAATGCTCTGTCTGCTCCATCTCATGCTCCTCCTCGAGCACCATCACCGCCCCCTCCCCTCCCACCGGGAAGCGCACTGATATCAAGAAGATCCTGATACTGGGGGCGGGGCCCATCGTGATCGGGCAGGCGTACGAGTTCGACTACTCGGGCACTCAGGCATGCAAGGCCCTCCGCGACGAGGGCTACGAGGTGGTCCTCCTCAACTCCAACCCGGCCACCATCATGACCGACTCGGACTTGGCCTCCCGCACCTACGTCGCCCCCATGACCCCCGACCTCGTCGAGCAGATCCTCTCCCGCGAGCGCCCCGACGCCCTCCTCCCAACCATGGGCGGCCAGACCGCCCTCAACCTCGCCGTCGCCCTCTCCCACTCCGGCGCCCTCGCCCGCTACAACGTTGAGCTCATCGGCGCCAAGCGCGACGCCATCCAGAAGGCCGAGGACCGCGAGCTCTTCAAGCAGGCCATGTCCAACATCGGTCTCAAGACCCCCCCTTCCGGCATCGGCACCACCCTCGACGAATGCTTCACCATTGCCGATTCTATCGGGGAATTTCCGCTGATCATCCGCCCTGCCTCCATGGCCTCCACAGGGGGAGGAGAAGGAAGGAGAGAGAGAGGGAGATGATATTAACTCAAGGTTAACTCAAGAATTAACTCCAGTAAAGTTAAAATTGACGGCAGGGTCTGTGGGGTAAGACGGAGCAAGATTACGGGGTCGTGGGAGGAATTATGATATTTCAAAGGTCGTAGAGGTAATTTCGAAAGATTTCAGGGTCTGCTGGGTAAATATCCCATACATATATGACATTATATACAAGGGTAAATGAGTAAATTAGTTTTTCTATCTTTTATCATTATTATTATTATTTAATTTTTTAAATAATTAGTAAAAAAATATTTACAAATACAATATGCACAAAATACATGGGAAAATTGCACAAACCACCCCAGAAAACTGACTTTTCAATCGTAACTCCAAAAATTATGAAATCACAGCCATTTTGAAGATAATTTAATTTAGAACTCAATGGAAGTGATATTGGTTCAATTTGAGATCATTTGGAGCCGGAATTGATCTTTCAATTAGTGCTTAGTGGCTCTTTCCAAGTGTGGCTACTTTATTATGTACATGTTTTAATTGTGCAATCAATTTTATTAATTAGGACACATTTTTATTTACAACTTTTGTTTTAAAAGTTATTTGATTTGGTGTCAATTATGGCACAAATTAATTAGTGTCAGTTTTATACAGATATACACAGAATATGTGAGAAGTATTTACAACAACATACACACAATTTTTTTTTGGATTTTCTACTTAAAGACCCTATCTCCCCCTGCTTTATTCCTGATCGATCAGGTCAAGTCTTGACCTTCTCTCGGGGTTCGGGTCAGCCTGTATACAGTCTTCCTTTTTTTATTTTCTTTTCTTTATTTTTCCTTTTATTTATTTATTTATTTATTTTAGGTTAAAATTAGTAAGAAATGCACAATATTTACGCACAGATGTAAGTTAGTAAGAATATGGAGTTAGCGTTATACGCAGGTGTTTTATAAGTGATTTTAAGCTAAAATAAATGAATAAAGATGACGAATCGTAGATTCATCACTCTCCACATGAGGCACCTAGTCATTTTGTGTGTAACCCCCTCGAGGTTGGGTTAATTTTATTTTGTTTTAAAACTTTAAAGAACAATGTAATAGTTTTGGCTAAATTACATTGACTTGTGTTTGATTTATTTGCATTTATACCCCTTCTAAGTGAATATTTTGTAATTTTATTCACAAGTATTGCAGTATGCCCCTGGACTTTATGAATGTGTTATTAAATTCTTTGTAATTATCTAGAAATTACACTTACGTCCCTACTAGTATATTAATTTTATTTATTACATTTTCAGTGTTAGTGTTAGAAACTATGATGTAGAAGCGTATCAGAGAAATAAAGATAAAAAATGAAGAATGGGATTTAGCATGGAACCCTACTCCCTAAGGAGTAAGATGAAACCATGGGAGAAGGCGTCAAAGGGTCATATGTGTCTATTTACTTTCTCACTTGATACAGGGAGTGAGGGACTTCTTATATAGCCCTCATTGATTCTCCACATATCATAATTGTTAGATGTGTTAATAAACGACTAAATGGGATAAATAGATCCTCGAGAGATCCATTTACCCATCTACTCAAGTGACGGATATAACAAATACTCCAACACTCAAGCTGGAGCATGAAATGCTCAGCGTGGATAAACAGAAAGAAATCTCAACTCACAATACAAGAAACTAGAGACAATATGAACTCAACGTGCACAACTATCGGCTGCTATCGAGGACGTTGCTTCTCATGACATGCATGTGAGGAGGACCAACAGGTTGGAGTATGAGTCAAACTGAATCTTCTCGTTAGAGAGGATGTGCTTTATATTGCACCTGTCAAAGTCACTACAACAAAAAATGAGTCTCTACACGGAGAACTCGCCCACCACAATAATGTGGACAACTGCTCCATCTCTGAAAGGGTTGAGTAAAGAGCATCTCTAATTATCCATATGCAGATTTCTAAAGACGAGTCTCTCTCATATGGACCTAAAAGTGGGTTCTCCCTCATAGTAACCTTGGAAAGATCTCGTACGAGAGTTCTCGAATATTGGAGAATGGAGTCTGAAAGTCTCCTTATGGAGAACTGGTATCTCCCATCTGTTTCAAAGAATGGGATCCCTACTCTAGAGTTCCTATGAAATCACATGAAAACCCAAGCCTACATGGCATACGGAATGAGATCTCTACTTTGGAATCCCTATGGATCACATGAAAATCCCGGCTGACAAAACAAGAATGACGGGGACCATAAACAATGGTGTCATGCATGTGCACATCTGAAAGAGGGCTCAAAACCAATCATCGAGTTTGAAACTGCGCATCATACTATAGAATCAGAATCTGAACATCGAGTCTAAAACTGCACATGGAGAATGTTCATATGAAAAACTATAGAATATGGAAATCTGACTGACTCTTGATTGGATAATTTGAGTCTAAACTGGAATCACCAAAGTTGTAGAACTCTACATAATACTCCACCTTTCTCCAATACTAGTCGGAATAACATACATCAGCCAAGTTGAGAGAAGACAAGAAAATGGGGAACAAAACATCACATTAGCTGTTTACATTCTTTCACAGCTTTTCTTTATTATTTTTCTCTTCTTTAAATCTTTTTTCAGTTATTTCATTCTCTTTTTTTAATAGCCATCACCTCATTTTTTCCACAAATAAGCTGTTCACTTTCTTTTTTCTTCGGCTTTCTATTTTCGCATAGGGTTTATTGTACGCATCTTTTTTAAACAAACACTTTTCCTTTTTTTTATTTGGGCCGACTGCAGCACGACCCTTTTTTTTAATATGCAGCAACAGTAGCCTACCTTGGGCTTTCTCTATCCTCCTTTTTAAGAACTCATCGGGCTCATTTGGTCCTTAGAATGAATTTTATAAATAAAATCGAGCCACTTGGGTTTCTGCTTATTTAGGGCTCCGTTTGTGGGAACCCTCCTCGCCAATCGACACCCCCCCTCAATGGGATTCTTGCCATCGCCGCCTTGGAGCAGGAGTGTTAGATCTCTTCCTCCTCGTATGATCAATTCCAGGAAGAAGATCTATAGACTGCAAGGACCTCCGAGCTCGTGTCCCGCTCGCCGTGGTTACTTGGAGTATGGAGTTAGATCAGGAGAAGAAGAGAGAGAGAAGAACATAGAATAACAGGAGAGAGCAGAGAACAGATGCTGGAAATAGGGAATGAGTGCCAGAATAATCTGCCTCTGATCCCATTTCATTGCTTATTTATATTCATCAAGGGTCCTATGGGACCATTTAGCAACAACTACAACAAATTGTCTAACAACCTCTAACAATTTCTTGTAATGTTACAAATCTCCTATCAACTACTCCCCCCCTCCAAATCAACCTTGTCCTCAAGGTTAAAATCAGGATATAGAGATAGAAATTCGTCATAGTCCAGCCATGAAGCTTCTTCCAATGGGTATCCCTGCCACTCGATCAAGAGCTGTGTGATGGCCTTGTTATGACGTTTTACCATACGCCTTGATAAAAGCTTGAGCGGAACCTTTGTAGCATGTTGAAATGTATCGGGCAGAGAAAATGTATGCACAAGTTGGTTCCCATGTTTCTTTTTTAACTGGGAAATATGAAAAATGGGATGTATCTTAGAGCCTTGTGGAAGATCAAGCCTGTAAGCAACAGGGCCAACGCGACTTAGAACCTTGAAGGGACCGTAGAATCGAGTAGAAAGTTTAAGGTTCAAGGTAACAACAAGTGAAACTTGTCGATATGGCTGGATTTTCAAGTAAACCCAGTCCCCGACTTGAAACTCACGTTCCTTTCGATGTTTATCAGCTTGTAACTTCATTCGTTGTTGAGCACGCTGTAAATGGACTTTTAAGTCTGCCAAAATCAGATTGCGGCTCCGTAGTTGGTCTTCCACTGTATGTACTGCAGCTGTCCCTGAAACATAAGAGAATGGAGTAGGAGGAGGATATCCGTATACTGCTTCGAAGGGGGTTACTCCTGTAGCAGAATGCCAAGTTGTATTGAACCAATATTCAGCCATGGGAAGCCACTTTACCCACTGATTTTGTTGTTGATAGCAGAAGCACCGCAAGTATGTTTCTATACACTGGTTAGTTACTTCAGTTTGTCCATCCGTTTGGGGATGGTAAGCAGAGCTGAGCTTCAACTGAACACCTTGCAACCGGAACAATTCTCCCCAAAATTGACTTGTAAATATTGGGTCTCTATCTGAAATAATAGCTTTAGGCAAACCATGAAGCTTAAGCACATTATCAAAAAAAGCTGCAGCTACTGTGGACGCATTATATGGGTGTTGCGATGGAATTAAATGAATATATATGGACAATCGATCCACAACAACAAGAAGAGTTGATTTAGAGCCAACTGGTGGAAGACCATCGATAAAATCCATTGAAATCTCTTCCCATATCCGAGATGGAATAGGTAATGGTTGTAAAAGGCCACTTGGAACTGCAGTATCATACTTACAACGTTGACAAGTATCACACTCGCGGATATAAGCCTTTATATCCTGACTCATTTTCGGCCAAGTGAAAAAACGTTGAACTCTGTGCAACGTTTTATGATAACCAGAATGCCCAGCATAAGGTGTATTATGCATCTCATTAATAATGATGGGAACTAAGGGACATTTGGAGTGAAGAAGAACATGACCCTTATAATACAGAACTCCATCCTTGCAAGAATAAAGGGCAGGATCAAGTAGACCTTCATTCCATTTGGAAAGCATAGCAGATAAGATTGAATCTGAATTATATAAAGATTTCAAACTGTCCCACCAATCAGATTCTGGACGTGATATAGCCAAGGATTGAAGTGATGCTGGTCGCCGTGAAAGAGCATCGGCTGCTATGTTATGCTTCCCTGATTTATATTCTAGAGAAAAATCATAGCCCAATAATTTTACAAGCCACTTATGTTGGGCTGGAGTATGAACTTTTTGTTGTAAAAGGAAGCGAAGACTCTGATGATCAGTGTGTATTGTAAATTTCCTGCCAATCAAATAAGGTCGCCATTTATGTACAGCAAAAATAATAGCCTCCATTTCACGTTCATATGCTGACAAAGCATGTTGTAGGGGAGAGAATGCCTTGCTAAGATAAGCTACCGGTCGTCCTTCTTGCATCAGAACTGCGCCCATGCCAATCCCACTTGCATCAGATTCAATAACAAAAGTCTTGGAAAAATCTGGTAATGCCAGAATTGGCTTAGAAATCATTATGTTTTTAAGCTTGACAAAAGCTTCGTGTGCATCCGAAGACCAAACAAAGGTTCCCAATTTAAGCAATGAAGTGAGAGGAGCGGCAATACTCCCATAATCCTTAACAAATTTCCGATAATATCCTGTAAGCCCGAAAAAACCCCTTACATCTCGATGTGATTTTGGAATAGGCCACGAAGAAATGGCATCAACTTTGGCGTGATCCATGGAGACACCTTCTTTGGATATAACATGTCCCAAATACTCCACAGTATCTATGCCAAATTTGCATTTGGAATATTTGGCATATAACTTGTTTTGAAGCAAAATTTTGAAGACAATTTCCACGTCGTATGTGTTGAGCCATGTTGAGACTGTAAATGAGTATATCATCAAAAAATATCAACACAAACTTCCGCAAATACGGCTTGAACAGATCGTTCATCAAACTTTGAAACGTTGCTGGGGCATTTGTAAGGCCGAAGGGCATTACTAAGTATTCATAGTGCCCTTCATGTGTCTTAAATGCAGTTTTTGAAATATCCTCTTCATTCATTCTGATTTGGTGATATCCAGACCTTAAATCCAGCTTTGAAAATACCTGAGCCCCATGTAATTCATCTAGAAGATCATCGATAAGAGGAATAGGATACTTGTCCTTGATAGTATAGGTGTTAAGGGCCCTATAATCAATACACATTCTCCAAGTTCCATCATGTTTCTTAACCAACAAAACCGGAGAAGCAAAAGAACTGTTGCTTGGTCGAATTAATCCTTCCTTCAAGGCAAGACGAACTGTTTCTTTAATAATATCTTTTTGGGCTGGAGAATGTCGATATGGACCCGAAGAAACTGTAATAGTTTCATCAGTTAATGGGATACGATGATCATAATTACGTGCTGGAGGAAGGCCTGTTGGGGTCTTGAAAATAATGCTAAAATCTTGAACCACAGATTTTAGTTGTTCATCTGAAATATTACTGGCAACTGAAAGTTCTGCATCTGAAGTAGCAACTGCGATTGAATGAAGTTGAAGCATAAAAGCAGTTTTAGCATATTTCAACTCCTTGTTTGCTTGCCCAGCTGTAACCATTGTAAGAGGAGCATTGGAAATTCCATTTAACTGGTAATTACAACCTTTATAATTGAAACACATGATACGCTCCTTAAAATTCCACTGGATTGTACCAAGTAATTCCAGCCAACTAACTCCCAAAACCACCTCACAACCCCCTAGAGGCAAGATATAAAAAGTTGAGTACCATTGAAAGTTTCTGAAGAACAACATGAACTTGAGAACAAAGACCCATGCATTTAACTTGTTCTCCATTCGCAATCATTACTTGGAAAGTGGGGTCTTTGTTCAGTGGTAACCCCAGTTTATCCACAAGCCTTGGATCCATGAAATTATCAGTACTTCCAGAGTCAATAAGCATACGAATAGTAGCACCTTCTACACTGCCCAGAACACGCATCGTATTAGGTCCTATCTTACCCGAAATGGCATGATTGGAAATTTCTAGAATTTTATCCTCAGTTACAGGCATTTCTAATGTCTGGTCAGTTTCTTCTAATTGCAAGTACTCATCATCTGGTAATATTTAGACCACAAAAACTGACTTGCAACGATGATCTTTTGCCCATTTATCGCCACATTTAAAACATAATCCCTTTTTGAGACGATCATCATACTGGGACTGTGATAATTGACGAATAGGAGGGGCTGGTTGTCACGACCCCGTTTCCTGGGCCGTCGGATCCTCCCATATCCGGATCTGGTTACTCAGCAATAATTTATTCAGCAATCACAACTAACATTCAGAAATATACTGCAAATAAAAATACTCGGAAGAAAGTATTTCAACACTTTTCCATTCACAAAATAAACTTTAGAGGATACATTGTCCCACTATAACCATGACATGTACATCAGCTTGAAAGGAAAATATGCAAAAGATTACTAACTACCTTAAAGAGTAAAGCTACTGTGGCTGGCTGGATGTCTAGTATGTAAGCCAGATGAATTTTTTTTAAAGTCCTTGCTATGGCTCACTGATACCTGTTGGGTTTTCCATAAATCATAGGATAAAAATTAGCGAATGCTAAGTAACGAAGAAGAGAAAAGCAAATAAATTGTGTAATTTTTTTTTCAAAACTTGATATCACAAAATTTCATTCCTTTTCATTAATTTAAGTCCTATTCTTTTCTATTCCACATCAGGGATTAGTCCAGGGGAACCCCACCATTCTTGGACTCCGAAGTTGTGGATGCTTCAGGATTGGAGATTGTGTTGATCTTGGTAAGCTTATGCCGCCGCACGTCGCCTCAACCAATCCTCCAATACTACCCTGACAATTTCCTTTTCTTTTATTAAACAGGGTCTCAACCCTCAGCCTGGAAAATCAAATGAGCACACCGTCCTCGAGGACTCGGTTGCTTAAAACCTCAGGCTAACATTTAATCATATAACCTAGCGGCTTTAAATACATGTTATCGTGACCCAGCCGCTATTGAACCACTCGTACCTCCACATGACACGACCACATCTTCCGTCGTTCCAACCCGAATATATTGGCTCCCGGTACCACGTGTTGCAAAACATTCAATTTGTGCGCACTTATCATAACAGGGCAACCGTGTACCACCTAGGTAGGGAAATGCCAATACGGGTTCCTTCCGACAACCTACAGGTTGCATGCCCGACCTGTAGTACTACTCCCAGTCATCCTTATCGTGACACATGATCCTTTTCAGGATCCAACTCAAATCACACCAATTCACATGATGTAATTCTTTCGTTAAGTCTTTGATTTGCATAAACCGCAATACTTGGTATCGACTCACATATATATTATTCATAACCATATGTATACTCCTATTTATGCCTATTTTAACTCCCAAACCCTAACTTTCAGAGCCAACGCATCAATTTGATGTGTACATCTTATTTTAGTGGGAATTACAAAGCAATTCTTCAGACTTTTTCAAAAATAGCCAAAATTAGGGTTCTTCGTAGCAAAGAACACTAAATCAAGAATTTCAATAATTTCGTATGAAAACCCAACAACAAAAAGAAGGATTTCGTTACCTAATCGAGATCTCTCTCCTGTATGCAAGGCTTTATCGAGTTTCATTTTTAGAAAGGCTAATTTAAGGCTCCTGAAAAGATCGAATTTCATTTTTCGTATCAAAACGCTAAGAACATGTTAAGAACGCGAAGAACGAACGAAGAACGCGAAGAACGCGAAGAACACGAAGAACGTCAAGAACATATTTTCTCTTAGAAATTCGGCAGAGTTTCCCCTTATATCGGGATATATTTCTCGGAAAATTTCGGCAAAGTTTCCCCTTATATCGGGATATATTTCTCGGAAAATTTCGGCAGAGTTTCCCCTTATATCGGGATATATTTCTCGGAAAATTTCGGCAGAGTTTCCCCTTATATCGGGACATATTTCAAAATAAAAACGAAAAGAGTCTCCTCTATAAAATCAATCGAGAGGAAAATAACAATGAAACTGAAAGAATATACTCAACAACAAGAGATGAAGAACCGGTAGACACCACACATCTTAGGTGAGTGAACGTGTGACGAATCACAGGGTCACTGACGTGCACAGCCGCCCGCACCTAAGTAGGGTATTACACAGATTTCTCCATCAAAATAACTATAAAAGCATAATACGGAGAATAGAAACATAAACGATGGAGAATCGGTAGACACCACGCGTCTTAGATGAGTGAACGTGTGACGAATCACAGGGTCACTGACGTGCATAGCCGCCCGCACCTAAGTAGGGTGTTACACAGATTTCTCCTCGAACCACAACAGGAAAATGAATCGGAAAGAAATATGAATCAAAAACAAAACTTGGAAGAACAAGAGTATGAATTGAAAGCCTAGCTTACGAAGCAACTAAGAGAGGATCATACCTTTTTTCTCCTCGTTCTCCCGGCAGCGCTTCGCTAGCGCTCCTCCCTCGCCTCCCACTCCTCCTCCCAACCTCTCGACCCTAGCACTTGGGGTGGTGGTAGTGTAAGTTGTAGAGAATGAATGGGTAGGGGGGGTCTATTTATAGGCCCCAGAAAACCACCAACCATGGTAGAAAACCATGGTTTAGACCCATGGTTTTGGCCCATGGTTTTAGCCAAAACTTATCCCAACTTGGAGCTTAAGTTAGAACATTCTAGAGGATTCTAGATTCGCTAATGACACTTAATTAACACTAATCGTGATTAACTTTCACTAATCGCGATTTAACTTTCGCGGCTTACGCATATCTTTTGTTAACTATTGATTAGTGTTTACTAATGATCATTAGCGGCTTTCAATCGTCATTAATTTCTTTAATCATGTTTAATTAGTCTTAATGACAGTCATTATGGATTAATGACATCTTAGCCTTCCTTACTTCTCTTTCTTCCGAAATTCATAACAAATCGAAACGAAGTCCGATTCACACGAAACAAATTCTGCCGGTTTCCTCTTTACGAGCCGGATCTTATTATATAGGATCCGAGATATGCCAAGTTCAAGGCTTTACAATTATAACAACCTTAAAGGAAGTCTCGTCCTCGAGACTAGAAATGCAGGCATAACATCCTTAAAGAGGATTGAAACCATAACAACCTTAAAGAGAATGAACGTCATGTCATTTAAAATGAACATATACATAATACATAATTTTATCATTCAAACAAGTACGGGTATTTCTCTCTCATTTCTGCCTCAGGTTCCCATGTGGCTTCTTCAAACTCTTGGTTCCGCCATAATATTTTAACTAGAGGCACCTCTTTGTTTCTCAACTTCTTGATATCCCTTTCAAGTATTTGCACAGGTATCTCTTGGTATGTCAAATCTGGCTCAACATGTAAATCATCATAACTTATCTTATGCTCTGGATCCCTAATGTACTTTCTCAGATTTGATACATGAAATACATCATGTATTGCCGAAAGATGTGGAGGAAGTGCAAGTCTATAGGCAACTTTTCCAATCCGTTGAATAATTTCAAAGGGACCCACGAACCTGGGTGCTAACTTCCCACGCAAGCCAAACCTCTGAACACCCTTCATAGGTGATATTTTGAGAAATACAAAGTTGCCCACCTCAAATTCAAGGTCTCTTCTCCTGGTATCACTATAACTTTTCTGGCGACTCTGAGCAGTTAATAGTCTTTTTCTAGCAAGTTCTACAGCTTCCCGTGTCTCCTGAAGTCTATCTGAATCATAAAGGTTCTTTATTCCGACCTCTTGCCAACACAAAGGAGTAGTACACCTTCGTCCATATAGTGCTTCAAATGGTGCCATGCCAATACTTATATGGTAACTATTATTGTAGGTGAATTCCACAAGAGGCAAATGTTTGATCCACGATCCCTTCCATTCTAAGGCACATGCTCGTAGCATATCCTCTAGTGTTTGAATCGTACGTTCTGACTGCCCATCCGTTTGTGGATGATATGCTGTACTCAAGCATAGTTGTGTACCTAAAGCTTTCATGAAGTTCTCCCAATAGTGTGAGGTGAATCGTGAATCTCGATCAGAAACTACTTCCTTCGGGATACCATGGAGGTGAATCACATGTGTAATATATAACTCAGCAAGCTGGTCTGGAGTGAAAGATAAGCTTATCGGAATGAAGTGTGCTACCTTTGTCAGACGATCTATTATAACCCAGATACTATCTTTACTACCAGTCGTCTGAGGTAAGCCAGTAACGAAATCCATGGAAATGCTTTCCCATTTCCATTCAGGT
The DNA here is from genome assembly GCA_037367405.1 of Ottelia alismoides. Taxonomy (NCBI): domain Eukaryota; kingdom Viridiplantae; phylum Streptophyta; class Magnoliopsida; order Alismatales; family Hydrocharitaceae; genus Ottelia; species Ottelia alismoides. The sequence goes on from JAZKJV010011044.1 coordinate 792,814, forward strand.
ATAGGGAGGGGTTGCAATAATCCCGGTGGCTTTTGGTGTGAAGCCTTTACCTGCTGGCAAGTGAAACATGAATTCACAAACTCAGCAACATCTTTCTTCATTCCTGGCCACCAAAAGTATGAATGAAGATCCTTATACATCTTCGTAATTCCTGGATGAATAGATAATCTAGAACAATGAGCTTCTCGTAAGATGTCTTTCCTTAGTTCAAGTGTGTTTGGTACACAAACTCTGTGATGATTATACAGTAAACCATCTTGTATCTGGAATCCCTCTATCTCATTCTTCTCAATTTGTTGTTTTAAGTCTTTGAGGTCTGGATCATCCTCCTGTCCTTTCTTTATTTTATCCCATATTTCTGGTTTGTATCGATGAGGAATAGTTATAGTATCAGCACTACTATCAAATGGTTTCCATTCACTTAACGTTGATAGTAAACCCCAGAAGTGGATAGTACTCACTAACCCGAGTGAATAAGTTCTTCTGCTAAGGGCATCTGCTACGACGTTCCCCTTACCAGGGTGGTAGGAGATAGTGCAATCATAGTCTTTCAGCAACTCTAGCCACCGTCTCTGTCTCATATTGAGTTCCTTCTGATCAAATAGATATTTCAAGCTTTTATGATCGGTGAAGATTTCAAAAGTAATACCATACAGGTAGTGTCTCCAAATCTTTAAAGCGAACACTATGGCAGCTAATTCAAGGTCATGTGATGGGTAGTTCTTCTCATGTGTCCTGAGCTGTCGTGATGCATACGCAACTACCTTACCATGTTGCATAAGAACCGCCCCAAGTCCTTCTTTTGACGCGTCAGTGTACACTGTAAACCCTTCACTCCCGAAGGGTAGAGTAAGGATTGGTGCAGATGTTAGGCATTCTTTCAGTGTCTGGAAACTAGCTTCACATGTATCAGACCATAAGAATGGGACCTCCTTTTGAGTTAGTCTAGTCATTGGCAATGCTATCCGTGAAAAGTCCTTCACGAATCTTCTATAATATCCAGCTAAACCCAGAAAAGATCGTATTTCTGTGACAGTCTTCGGGCGTTCCCAACTCATCATTGCACTAACCTTTGTAGGATCAACTGATATACCTTCCCCAGAAATAACATGGCCTAAGAAAGATACTTCAGGTAGCCAGAAGTCGCATTTGCTATATTTAGCATACAGTTTGTTCTTCCTTAGAGTTTCAAGTGCCTGCCTGAGATGGTGTTCATGCAGATACTTATCTTGGAGTAAATAAGCACATCATCAATAAAGGCTACTACAAAGTGATCTAAGAACTCCTTGAATACTCTATTCATGAGATCCATGAAGGCTGCTGGGGCATTTGTTAGTCCAAAAGGCATAACTAAGAATTCATAATGTCCGTATCTAGTTCGAAAAGCTGTCTTGGGAATATCTGTATCTTTAATTTTCAACTGATGGTATCCAGATCTTAAATCAATCTTGGAATACACAGTTGAACCTTGTAACTGATCAAAGAGATCATCTATTCTTGGCAGAGGATACTTGTTCTTTATTGTCCTCTTGTTTAGTTGTCTATAGTCAATACACAACCGCATCGACCCATCCTTTTTCCTAACAAATAAGACAGGTGCACCCCATGGTGAAGTACTAGGACGAATGAACCCTTTATCTAACAGTTCTTGCAATTGTACCTTTAACTCTCGTAACTCAGATGGTGCCATCCTATACGGAGGGATAGAGATAGGCTGAGTATCAGGTATGAGAGAGATTTCAAATTCAATCTCTCGCTCAGGTGGTAATCCAGGTAGTTCCTCTGGAAATACATCAGTAAACTCGCACACTATAGGCACATCTTCTATCATTCTTTCTGACCCTGATGTAGTGGATACATAAGCTAAATAACCTTGACACCCTTGCTCTAAAAACTGTTGTGCCTTCAATGTAGAGATATATTTGATATTATCATTGGATGTCTTTCCAATGAACTGGAACTCTATCGAGTTAGGAAGGTGGAATCTTACTGTCTTCTGGAAACAGTCAAGACATGCATGATGCCTTTCTAACCAATCCATTCCTAGTATAAGATCAAAGTAATTCATTTCGATAAATAGCAGATAAGCAGGTGAGTGATGTCCTGCAATATGTACCACACCTTTTTCTAAGATCTTCTTGAATTATAATTGACCTCCTGGTTCCAACTAAGATAATGGTTTTGTTCTTATATCGGAATCTTATCCTTACAATAGGAATCAAATATTCTTCTTTGTTTTGGTGTTTCTACGAAGTGCCTCCTCCATCGCTCCTCTAACTGGAGTATGAGCAACCAAATTCTATGGACCGATGGTATCTAGACTCTTTCTTACGAGGATGAATAGAACCCTCAACTCTATTATCTGTGGGTCTGGAGGACTTTGATCTCTCATAGTGGCGGAGTCTTCGCTTTAATGCCTATTACCATTGATCCATCTCATGGGTCATCACTATCATAGCCGCTAATTGTCTAGACATGTCTTGATCTACCATGATCCTGGGATGAGTCAAGGTCAAAGGTCAGATCCTATATGTCATAGCATGATGTACGTAAGGGACAATGACTTGTGAATGGTACTGCAGTCATTTATTAAGATCAAAGGATCTTAATACAACCTTAGTTTCTGAATACCGCTCATAGTTATTAATTACTAAATAAATTACTGGAGTAACCGAGCTCTGATACCAATCTGTCACGACCCCGTTTCCTGGGCCGTCGGATCCTCCCATATCCGGATCTGGTTACTCAGCAATAATTTATTCAGCAATCACAACTAACATTCAGAAATATATTGCAAATAAAAATACTCGGAAGAAAGTATTTCAACACTTTTCCATTCACAAAATAAAGTTTAGAGGATACATTGTCCCACTATAACCATTACATGTACATCAGCTTGAAAGGAAAATATGCAAAAGATTACTAACTACCTTAAAGAGTAAAGCTACTGTGGCTGGCTGGATGTCTAGTATGTAAGCCGGATGAATTTTTTTAAAGTCCTTGCTATGGCTCATCGATACCTGTTGGGTTTTCCATAAATCATAGGATAAAAATTAGCGAATGCTAAGTAACGAAGAAGAGAAAAGCAAATAAATTGTGTAATTTTTTTTCAAAACTTGATATCACAAAATTTCATTCCTTTTCATTAATTTAAGTCCTATTCTTTTCTATTCCACATCAGGGATTAGTCCAGGGGAACCCCACCATTCTTGGACTCCGAAGCTGTGGATGCTTCAGGATTGGAGATTGTGTTGATCTTGGTAAGCTTATGCCGCCGCACGTCGCCTCAACCAATCCTCCAATACTACCCTGACAATTTCCTTTTCTTTTATTAAACAGGGTCTCAACCCTCAGCCTGGAAAATCAAATGAGCACACCGTCCTCGAGGACTCGGTTGCTTAAAACCTCAGGCTAACATTTAATCATATAACCTAGCGGCTTTAAATACATGTTATCGTGACCCAGCCCCTATTGAACCACTCGTGCCTCCACATGACACGACCACATCTTCCGTCGTTCCAACCCGAATATATTGGCTCCCGGTACCACGCGTTGCAAAACATTCAATTTGTGCGCACTTATCATAACAGGGCAACCGTGTACCACCTAGGTAGGGAAATGCCAATACGGGTTCCTTCCGACAACCTACAGGTTGCATGCCCGACCTGTAGTACTACTCCCAGTCATCCTTATCGTGACACATGATCCTTTTCAGGATCCAACTCAAATCACACCAATTCACATGATGTAATTCTTTCGTTAAGTCTTTGATTTGCATAAACCGCAATACTTGGTATCGACTCACATATATATTATTCATAACCATATGTATACTCCTATTTATGCCTATTTTAACTCCCAAACCCTAACTTTCAGAGCCAACGCATCAATTTGATGTGTAAATCTTATTTTAGTGGGAATTACAAAGCAATTCTTCAGACTTTTTCAAAAATAGCCAAAATTAGGGTTCTTCGTAGCAAAGAACACTAAATCAAGAATTTCAATAATTTCGTATGAAAACCCAACAGCAAAAAGAAGGATGTCGTTACCTAATCGAGCTCTCTCTCGTGTATGCAAGGCTTTATCGAGTTTCGTTTTTAGAAAGGCTAATTTAAGGCTCCTGAAAAGATCGAATTTCATTTTTCATATCAAAACGCTAAGAACATGTTAAGAACGCGAAGAACGAACGAAGAACGCGAAGAACGCGAAGAACACGAAGAACGTCAAGAACATATTTTCTCTTAGAAATTCGGCAGAGTTTCCCCTTATATCGGGATATATTTCTCGGAAAATTTCGGCAGAGTTTCCCCTTATATCGGGATATATTTCTCGGAAAATTTCGGCAGAGTTTCCCCTTATATCGGGATATATTTCTCGGAAAATTTCGGCAGAGTTTCCCCTTATATCGGGACATATTTCAAAATAAAAACGAAAAGAGTCTCCTCTATAAAATCAATCGAGAGGAAAATAACAATGAAACTGAAAGAATATACTCAACAACAAGAGATGAAGAATCGGTAGACACCACACATCTTAGGTGAGTGAACGTGTGACGAATCACAGGGTCACTGACGTGCACAGCCGCCCGCACCTAAGTAGGGTATTACACATATTTCTCCATCGAAATAACTATAAAAGCATAATACGGAGAATAGAAACATAAACGATGGAGAATCGGTAGACACCACGCGTCTTAGATGAGTGAACGTGTGACGAATCATAGGGTCACTGACGTGCATAGCCGCCCGCACCTAAGTAGGGTGTTACACAGATTTCTCCTCGAACCACAACAGGAAAACGAATCGGAAAGAAATATGAATCAAAAACAAAACTTGGAAGAACAAGAGTATGAATTGAAAGCCTAGCTTACGAAGCAACTAAGAGAGGATCATACCTTTCTTCTCCTCGTTCTCCCGGCAGCGCTTCGCTAGCGCTCCTCCCTCGCCTCCCACTCCTCCTCCCAACCTCTCGACCCTAGCCCTTGGGGTGGTGGTAGTGTAAGTTGTAGAGAATGAATGGGTAGGGGGGTCTATTTATAGGCCCCAGAAAACCACGAACCATGGTAGAAAACCATGGTTTAGACCTTAACCATGGTTTAGCGGCCCATGGTTTTGGCCCATGGTTTTAGCCAAAACTTATCCCAAACTTGGAGCTTAAGTTAGAACATTCTAGAGGATTCTAGATTCGCTAATGATACTTAATTAACACTAATCGTGATTAACTTTCACTAATCGCGATTTAACTTTCGCGGCTTACGCATATCTTTTGTTACATATTGATTAGTGTTTACTAATGATCATTAGCGGCTTTCAATCGTCATTAATTTCTTTAATCATGTTTAATTAGTCTTAATGACAGTCATTATGGATTAATGACATCTTAGCCTTCCTTACTTCTCTTTCTTCCGAAATTCATAACAAATCGAAACGAAGTCCGATTCACACGAAACAAATTCTGCCGGTTTCCTCTTTACGAGCCGGATCTTATTATATAGGATCCGAGATATGCCAAGTTCAAGGCTTTACACTGGTTTAGAGGGTAAGGGCAGCAATCCTTTATGGCTTTCAGATGCAAAAGTATGCTTATCACGACCTTGTGCTTTTAATTTGGCTTGCTGCAATCTTGCCAGCTCCGTGGCTTCATCCAAAGAATTAGGTTTAAGCATGCGGACTTCATATTCTATTTCAGGTTTCAGACCACTGAGAAAAGTTCCCAACAAATGTGCCACAGGAATTCCTTCAAGCTTATTGGACAAACGCTCGAATTCTCTTTGATACGCCAACACAGATGTTGTTTGTCGAAGCTTACTTAAGACTCCATGAGGATCTTCATAAACTAAAGTACCAAAACGAGATTCCATACCCCGAAGAAGCGAATCCCAGGATTTACCCATTCCACTTTTAGTATACCACCAATACCGTTGAAGGGCTTCACCCTCCAGATGAAAAGATGCTAAAGAGTTATTTTGGGAATCAGGTATTTGATAAAAACTGAAATACTGTTCAGCTTTATATCGCCATTCCATAAACTCCGAAGATCCATTGTATGCGGGAAATTTTAACCATTTATGTTTAGGAATACCTGATGTTGATCCCCCTGATGATGAAGAATCATCAGGTTTTGGAGATGAAACCTTTTCCTCCTTCTCCTCAATCTTAACTTCAGCAAGGCGCACATTTATCGTGTCAATCACCAAGCGCTTGATGGCTTCGATATCCTCCGGTGACATCATTGTTGAATTGGTGCTCGGAGTAGGCTCAAGACACCAATTGTTAGATCTCTTCCTCCTCGTATGATCAATTCCAGGAAGAAGATCTGTAGACTGCAAGGACCTCCGAGCTCGTGTCCCGCTCGCCGTGGTTACTTGGAGTATGGAGTTAGATCAGGAGAAGAAGAGAGAGAGAAGAACATAGAATAACAGGAGAGAGTAGAGAACAGATGCTGGAAATAGGGAATGAGTGCCAGAATAATCTGCCTCTGATCCCATTTCATTGCTTATTTATATTCTTCAAGGTACCTATGGGACCATTTAGCAACAACTACAACAAATTGTCTAACAACCTCTAACAATTTCTTGTAATGTTACAAATCTCCTATCAAGGAGGTTGAGGTGTCGCGATCGGAAGGGCAACGCGAATGTCATGCGATGCTGCGACGAGGTGCTGGAGTGTGTGAGGTGCTGAAATCACCTGCGTGGGAGACCTGGAGGGGATCTCGCAGCGCTGACTGGAGATATCACCACCTGGAGAAGTTCACATGAAGGATTACCGCCTGTAGGGAATAGATGGAGTCGCTAGTATCCTAGAGAGCATGGATCGGGCCGTGAAGATGTGACTCTGACCACAAGGGAAGGTGAGGCATCGTAATATGCGACTAGAGTTGCGAGGACTCGTGCCAACTATGCAAGCTGAAGAGAGAACCCTCGACCGCTGGAGTGTTGTGCCATCGCGCAATTTTTTTTTCCAAATGTTTTCGCTGTTGTTATTGCGAGATGTCATGGACCCCTTCCCCTTTTTTCGTGATCAAGCATGAAGGAGTTTGGATCGACATGAGGTGTACGGCTCGAGCTCTAACTTCCTGGCTATATTGAAGAGAGGATCTGCGCTCCAAGGCGATTGGAGGTCACATGGAGCATGGGCTGGAGCATGTATACACCACCAGCCGGAAGAGAGGAGGAAGGGCAGCCTGGCAGCATGGAGGGTCGTCGCTAGATCTAGGGTCTTTTAAATGGAACCCTTAGATCTCTTTATCTTCGGGAATCTTCACAGAAATTAGAATTTCTCAAGAAACCTTAGAATCTATATGACTTGAACAATATGAACAGATCATGATACATAACTAAATAATATATTTGAATCTCAAACAAATTACAAAAATAAATCTTCAAGAAAACCCTCGAGAATTGAACCCGCTCTGATAACATGTTAGAAAATATGACATGGAAGCATATCAAAGAAATAAAGATAAAACAATATCAAGAACGTGATTTAACGTGGAACCTTCCTAAAGAGCGGGATAAAACCACATGAGAAGGCTTCAAAGGGCCATTTGTGTCTATTGACTTTCTCGTTGGATACAAGGGGTGAGTGGTTTCTTATATAGCTCTCACTTAGTCTCCACATCTAACAATTGGTAGATGTGGGACTAAACAACTGGATGGGATAAATGAATCCTGGAGAGATCCATTTATCCATCTACTCAAGTGACGCATATAACAATACTCCAACAATTAGAAATAACATTTTTCATCTAAAAATTGCAGGAAAATTATCACTTACATTTTTTAATCCAATTAAAATTATGTTCCTATTTATAGAAATTCAAAAACATTGCATTTTCTCTTATTTGCTATTTAAAAACTTTAAGATTTACATAACGTTTTGAAAAAATTCAAAATTTCCATGTGCTTATTTAATCATAATTCATCTCATGTCTAAAATTTTTTGCAAAATATAAAAGACACCTAAACATCAAGAAATCCAAAAAACCATATAAACATTTGTAAAATTTCTAAAAAAATCCAAAATTTTTGTTTTTATGTTTCTGAATTTTCTTCGAGACATATAGTATATATTAAAATTGGTTTAGGGTTACTTTGTCACTGATATATATTATATCATAAACAACCATTGATTTTGCATATTCACTATTTTGGCTCATTCCTATATTTAAAAACCCATAAAAATATAAAAATCCCCTCAAAAATCACCAAAACGGAGAAAATTGTATAAAATCCAAAAATATTTCATTCTTGATTTGTTGACTTTATTTGTCTATTTAAAAGTCAAAAAACACTTTTCTTTTCCTTATTTATCTATAAAGTATATTTATTAACTATATTATTATCTAGTTTATTTTCAATTAAAAATTAAACATTTGCAAAATTAAAATAAAAAATAAAAAAATAAAAAATCCATAAAAATAAATATTAAAAACCCATAAAATTTTACAAAAAGAAAAGGGTTTTTTACGCTATGAACCCTATAAACATTGTAAATTACCTTCTCAACTTTTGAAATAACATAATTCCGCCATCGATTCCGTAAACTTGCTAACTCTTACCCCATGAACCCCATTGTTAATCTGCTTGAAGCTCTTGGGGGTTCTTGGGGTAATTTATTTGGTCTATGGGGTATATATTGTGCAAAAGGTCATAAAGGTAATTTAACAAGTTTTTAAGGTTTGTGAAGTAAAAACCCAAAAATAAAAGACATAAAATTACAAAAATATTATTAAGAAGTTAATAATAATTTTGTGCTCTACTCCTTGTTGCCTCTATGATTCGGCACTCTACATACTTATACTATACACATATTTTGTAGAGTTAAAAATATAATAAAATTCTAACTCTTATCTTGTACATTGATTGATCTATGATTCACATTGTGGGTATGATTGTTGATTAAATTAAAGATTGTTCAACAAAACGATTAGTAATTTATCTTGTTAAGATTTCCAGACCAATTCCTCAGTTCATCTGTCGCATCTCCTTACTAACCAACAATCTAATGGCTTGGCTGAGATCTCAAATAGGGAGATCAAGACTGTTTTATAGAAACCTGTACGATCGGACAAGAAGAATTACTCTCAACTCCCTGATTCCGTTCTATGGGATTATCGTTCTGAAAACTCAGATTTTGCGTTTGTCTAATGTAGTCTATATAAGGCGAGAACTATATTTTCGTTGACGTGATCGCTCACAAGATCTTAATAATTCAACAATTAATCCATAAAAATGAATTAATCCTAAGCATAAATATGGAGTTAAAATTTATTAAAACTCTACAAAATATGTGTATAGGTGCAAGTATATGTAGAGTGTCGAACATATGGAGCACACAAGATAGATTGGGAAAATAAGTTCCAAAAATTGTCCTCATTGTCTCTTTTTACTGTTTTTTGAGTGGGTCTTTTCTTATATATTTTTATGGAATTTTGTTTTTACATTTTATATGTTTTTTAATTTTACAACTTTTTATATTTTTCATTTTATATTTTCATATTTTCATTTTTTTCCTTTTTAGTTTGTTATAATACAAGTATATGTATTATATAGATATAATATATATAATATAGATAAAAAAATATACAAAATAAAGACAAAATCAGGAGAATACCCTTAGACAAAATCCTTTTCAGTTTTAAGATTTTCAAATATATATTTTTGGTATTTTGAATAATAATGATAATTATAATAATAAAAAGACAAGTAAATATAGTTAAATATATCGAATATAGATTAATATATATAGATATAGATATAAGTATTTAAAAATCATGGAATAAAATATTTTTTTGTCTTTTTTAAGCTTTTATCTATTTTTGTGATTTTGATATTAATTTTGCTACTTTTTTGTTTTTTAATTGGATAAAAATATCAAAATAGTGACTTATATTAATAGGCCTAATTGTTTTGGATTTCAAAAAATAGCTAAAAATCTCAAAAATTACCAAAACTATTTTTTATATATAATAGATATAATAAACAATATTTAGAAATAAAAAATATTTTTTGATTTTTAAAGAATTGTTAATAAGTTTTATAAGGAGTTTGGAGTTTTTAATTTTTAATGATTTTCTTTTATTATTTTAAGGATTTTGGCTGCTATTATAAGATAAAATAATAAATAACCTTTTTTGGAATTTTTGAAAATAATTTATTATTTTTTTGTATTTTTAAATGTAGATAGAAAGAAAATTCACGATTTTTGAATTTGAAAAATAGGAAAATAGTTTTAAATAATTTTCCTAAAATACATGTGATTTATAGCATGCCCAAGCACATAAAATAATTTTCCTAAAATTTTAGATGCCAAATAATACTTTTAATAAATAAAATATGAGAAATAAATATCAATGTTCTAGCATGTATCTAAATGCAAGTAACCAAAAATATTCTTCAATTTTTGAACCCCTTAAAGAAATATAAGGCCAATCATGCAAAATACCCAAATTTATTCAATTAATAACACTAATAGGGGTATTTTTGCAATTTCTAAAAAACGGCATCTCCAACTTGTAATTTCACCGCAAAATAATATATTAGAATTTAAATTTTATGGACTAAAAAATATAAGAAAACTCAATGCCCCTCTACAAAATGCTTGCCCTCTCACGCACAAGTGCACGTATGGTAACGTTACGAGGGTCTAAAGTACAAAATCCAAAAACTAAGAGTTCTTAATATAAATTTTAAAAAAACTTACTAAACTGCAGATGAATGTTTTTACACTAAAAAATAAATGCAAAAATGGCAGTGGTTATAGTGCAAAATAGCCCCACATGGTCGATCCGAGGATTGCGGTGATCCCGCTAATTCACGTGGCAGCCTCTGATCACACAATGCTGATTCGAGGATCTACAATGGAGACAAAAATCTTAGATGAGATCTGACGGTCAAGATCCAATAAAGGTTGTACAATCTGGAGTCGGCTCCTGTCCGACAACAGAGGCTATAATAGGGAGGAAGCTCCACCTGGGCGAGATTCCCCCAGCAATAGCTCCCTCCTCCGATGGTTTCTGCCGTTGCCGATGGGTGCAAAACGTGCCTGAGGTAGCTTCACAGTGATTGATGTGCTTAGAAAGGTTCTAGAACCTAGTGATGGGGCTCCGAAGCTTGAGGAAGAAGCGTAAAACCTGGAACTAGGTCCTCGAAAAAACTCAACCTAGATGGGGTCTTTAGCCTCAAGTACCGGCAAAGGAAACACATACAAGCAAAAAGATGGATCCTCAGGGCCATATTGGGTGGAAACGAAGCGGAATGAGGTCGAAGCAGAGCTCTCCGGTGAGCGACGGAGGTGTAGAGTTGATCTCCAGATCCATGAAAGATCAGGTTGATTGGAGGTGCTTGGTCTGAATCATAAGTGAAGGGGGATGAGGTGGAGGTGCTAGGCGAGTCAGAGCATGGCTAAGGCACTATGGAACTCATCTCTGGCAAAGTACGAGGCTAAGGATCTAAAACTACAATTAATGAAAATGCAAAATAAAGGTTGGAAAGTAAATCTAAGGCTACGGGCTAACTAAATCTATTGTTACATATGAATCAACCAACCAGAGAGGGAGCCTGGAACACCATCAGCTGGAGGAGATCCGTCGAGATGTGGATCACGCTCCTCCTCCCCGTTCGCACACTGCAAATCCTGTGACGAGTAGCTATCACCTCACTCAACTCGGATTGTGGCAGATCTAAGGGGTACAATGAGTAGAAAAGGATCAAAATCAAAATGGGATCCGATGAAGGTATATGTACAGGGGCGATTTGGATGGAGGGGCATGCTCGATTTAGTGGGCCTCATATCGATAAATGAAGAGCGCACGAAAGAATGTCAATTGAGGTTCAAAAGTCATGAAGAAATCGAAACATAATGAAAGAATCTGGAGGGAAATATCGAGGAAGTGAAGGAGTCTAGTGTCTAACAGAGGAGACCTAGGGAGGCTGAAGAGTTTGCCAAGGTCAACTCAGACCAGGCTCCCATTGGTCCACATCATCTCGATAGATGACAAAATAGAGGGAGAATACCTTATTAATTAAAGTTAAAATAATGTATGATTTTATTAATTTGTGATTAGATATTAAAAATATTTATTATTTTATGTAGTATTTTATTATGATTTTTATGTATTTTTACAAGTTAATTTGTTGTAAGGAACTTTTTACAAGTATAAATATCGGTATATTTACCTATATAGTATGTATTTTATTTTTATTTTCTATTTTAGAGTTTATTTTTTATAGACATACTTTATATAATTATAACTTTTATATATTTATTTATTATATTTTTCTGAAGCTGTTTGTACACTTAAATATATATATATTTATTATATAGGTATAAGTATGAACAATTCACTATTTCCTTATTTATTTTTTTATTGTTAACAGTTTTATTTTGTTTTAATTATGTACAATATTTTAGGTATTATTATAAAATCATAAAAATATGAAATAATGAAAAATATAAAGAATGATAAAATGATTATTTTATTTAGATGTACTATACAATAGGGGTCCAAAAACTAACTTTTGCATCTTAAATCAAATTAAATGAATCCACCTTCATTAAATATCTAATTAAAAGTTATATACAATTATATATGGTTTTGGTCAACTTTGATGCAATGTGTAGAAGATACATGTCCGTGAAGTTGGGATTTTGCCTTTTTATTCTGAGTGTACAAAGCACATTGTGCATTATTTTTGTGTGAAATAATTTTTTTTATTTTTTATGTTTTTTTGTCTACACCTTTCATTTACAAAGTTTGTTGATTTGATGTATAAATAATAAAGAATAAAATAGGTCCGAAGACAGACTTATTGATTAATTAAAAATTAGGGTTTTTAGATCTTTTTGGCTCTTATCTCCCCCTACTTTATTCCCTATTGACCCGGTCATCATGAAGCCTAGCTCTCGGAGTTTAACGTAATTCAATACTTATAATATTTCATTGCATTTCTTTTTTAGTTTCTTTATTCTTTTATTTTGAATTTAAATACAGTATTTTATACAATACTTACATTGTAAATAAGATAGGTTATTTTATGCAAAATAATGGTATTTACAAGCATTTAGATAGAGTTTAAAGGCCAAAAAGAAAGAATAAAGGTGATTAAATGGAGATTTGTCATGTACCACCTATAAGACTTGTTTGGGTATGTCCCCCCATCATCTTGTTTATGGAAAGCCTTGCCATCTACCCATCGAATTAATTCATAAATCTCTTTGAGCAGTCAACATTTGTAATTTGGACCATAAGCAAGTAGTTAGAACCAGAAGATTGATCTGAACAGACTCCTGGAATTTAGAAACTACACATATGATAACATAATGATGTACAAGGAGAAAGTTAAATGATGGCACGATCATACGAAAGGCTTTCGAGCCTGGTCAAAAGGTTTGGTTATTTGATACAAAGTTGAAGATATTCTCCGGCAAATTAAATAGCAAATGGACTGAGCCGTTTATAGTAAAGAATGTGCATGACAATGGTAGCATCATCATATCTAGACTGTCATCTAATGCAAAATTGTTCGTGGTCAGTGGACAGTTGCTGAAGTCATATTTAGAGTATGACACATTCCTATTCGTTGTTGAATCAATTGATGTGCCATTTCAACATGATCTCCCATCATTAGAAGATTCATACAATTAAGTTGTAAAAATATTCTTTCTTCTTGTTAATTTTAATTTATTTTCTTTCGTTCTTCCATGTTATTCATTCATCCCTTTCATCAATTCTATACTTAGGCTGACTATATCCTAAGTATGGAGGAATGAGTGACTCGAGTTTTTCCTTTTTGTTCCCTTGCTTGTCTCTTAACTTAGTGATATTATGTTATACACTTAGGTAATCTTTACACTAAATATAGGGGAAACAAGCCGAGCCATTGATTTCGTATATTCTCACCCACGATCATCCCCACTTAATGTATAGTCTTCAATACTGAGGAATAGTTGATCCTAAGTATACGAGAGAAGATTGACTTCTCATTCTTTCGTTGAGTCATTGTACTATAGTATTCTTCCATACTTAGAATGAGTTATGTCTGCCTTTATTGCTCCTTGATCACTATGAATACATAGTTCGAGCTAAGTATATGGGGATCATATATATGGCTTGTACTTTCTTTTATTTTCAATAATATGGCTCCAATATAATGGGTAAGGGTAATCAATAAAAAAGGTTGAAAACTCGCGCAAATGCGAGTAAAATTTTTTGAAAATATTTGTACAATTTTGTTTGGAAATATTTTGCAAATGATTTTAAAAAATGGGTGCGAAATGTTTTGAAAAAGCTTTTGAAAGCCTTTGAAAAATATTTTTAAAATCTTTGCAAACTTTTGTAAAACATCCCTTTGTAAATATTTGTAAAAAGATTGTAAAAATTATTGTAAATTGCTTGTGGAATTATTTGCAAAATAAGTTTTCAAAAATATTTGTAAAATATTTGCGAAAGAAACATCCATAGAAAATATAAAAATTAAAAACACCTAAAAATACAAAAAAGAATTAACAAACCCTAATACTACATAGGTATAATACACATATGTTGTAAATATATGTATGTATTTGTACATATAAATAAATTGTAAAAATATCCAAAATATATGTAAATATATATTAAATGATATTGTAAATAAACTATTTAAAATATGGTATTATATATAAAAATAACAAAATATAAATACATAGTATATATGTATAAATACCTATAAATAATAGTAAATAAGTAATATATCCTATTATATAAGTTAAAAAAGTAAATAGATATCACTAAAATATAGTGTAGAAAATAATATACATGGGTTTGATTTGTCAGATCATATATACTCAATATCAAAAATGTAATCCAAATGTTAAATGCTACTAACAAGAGGATAAACTGTGAGGGGAAGAATATATAAGTATTAAAAATATGATCCAATCTATTTCATAATCAGGTGGATCAGATTGGTTTAGATTAGAATAAATAATAGATTTAAATATTGGAATGAGAAAATTATAATCTGTTACGAATGGATTCAGCATAGATTAAAAGATAAAATCTTATCCAATTTGATCAATGTACACTCTTAATTTTTCCAAGCACAAGAGTAAACTCACGGCCCACCTTTCCTTATACCCTCCACCTTCGAAAAAGACTTTTTCATGGATACTCTTGAAATGTGTGATATTAAAGAACTTTTTTTTGAATAAATTTACAAGGATAGATGTGCATGTTATCGTCGAATTCTCTCATTTTTATATAGATGTTTACAAGGATAAATTTAACACTTGACATTATATTCTATATAATAAGACATTGTAATGTGAATATTGTTTCATGACTATTTTTAATGTGTGAGTTAACATGTAAGAAAGTTTTGAATAAATTCGAGGTGGCGAAAAAGAGCTATAAAAATAAAGAATTTGAAGATATGTTGATAGATCTTTCGATATTGAATTTATAACACCAAATATTATTTAATGTAAGTTTATTTTGGATTTTTGAAATTAACAATGAATGTCATTTTCATAAATAACAATGTTTATATAGACGATTATTCATGGATTTTTCATAAGTATTTGTGATCATTTTCTGAAAAGTTAAAGGATAATCATTGGTATATGATCGACCATCTGTAACATAAAATTGAATACATTATTCATTGTTAATTTAAAGAATTAAATAAATTATATAAAGAGATGATATTTATTTTTATACACAGGATGATATATAATAAATCTCCAAATTGTCCATTGTTATACTTTCATATTCCTTTATTGACGAAAAATTTTACATGATAGTACCTATATAAGTAATAAAATAATAGTATGATATTTAAACAATCCAAATCATTTCTATATCAACTATTAACACATTTTACCTCTTATCACATCCTACCGTCTTAACCATCATGAAATATAGAAATAAAAAATAGAGGTTTCTCGTGTCTTTTTTATTTTAATATCTATTTTATGAAAATATTATTTTTCTGAATATGGACATTAAAAATGAACTATCATCGAACCTAGCAACAAAAAAAGAATTTCCAACTAAGTTTGATCACACGTTTCAAGGGATATCTACGCCAAACATTGCCAATAATGGCATCTACTCAAATGTTTCAAATCGGCAAATCATTTGCGAGAACATGCAAATATTGGGCATTATTTTTTAGAGTAAATTACAAAAAAGTCCCTGAAATATACACCTGATTTCTATGTCATACCCGAACTTCAACAAGTAACAATGTGGTACCCAAACTTTAAAAATTTTCTCAATGTGATCCTTCACCATAGAAATTTAGTTGATTATTTCATCATTTAAACCTTAAATTTCAATAGTCATGGACCACATTAAGACAAATTTGAAAAATCGGGTACCTCGTTGTTACTTTTTAAAATTCATGTACGACATTGAAATCAGGTTCATAGTCCAAGGACTTTTTTGTAATTTACTCTTATTTTTATCACATGCCTAATTAAGAATTGGTTTCAAGGCTATGTGATGGAAAATCTCTTGTGCACATGTGAAGAAAGAGGCCTTATGAGTTGACAAATATATAAATATTTTTATTACTTATGCCCTTTTTGACTTCTTCAGTATCATTCTTCTTTTTGTAATATAAATTGTGCTCCTACCTTCTTATAAAATACAATTCTTCCCTTCCGTCAAGATAAAATAGGGACATAATAGATATTACAAAAAGCAAAAATATAAAGTTTGTAAAAACATTAGGAGCATAACTGATATAATAAAAAAGAGGGTCATAACTGATATGTTGGATGGGCTCCCTTCCATGTGGGAACTTAATCCATATATTGGACATTAGTGGTCTTATTTGAAAAAGAAAAAAATCAAGTTCTAATTGGAGAAGGAGATCAATTATCTTTTAGGAATATGAATCATCTTTTCCTAATCATATTGAAAGTAGGATTCCATGTTTCCTTTTTTCTCATCTTAATGGAGTATAAATAGAGGGTATGGGGTGCACATTAGAATCAAACCAACACAAGCTCTTCTGGTACAAGAAAGACATAAGAAAGAGAGGGAGAAGAAAGAAGGCATGTGCTTGCTGCGAAGTTTGAAGGGAGTAATCCTTGGAGCAATTCTTCTCCAGCATTCTTCCCTACAGTTTGGCGATGGATTCATCATTTTTATGGTATTTCTCCTCTCTACTATTCTCTATTGTTTGGTTATTTGTATCACCGTATAGAGGACCATCATTTTGTGAGCCCTTCAGGGTAGATTATTTCGCTTATAGTGCTTGGTTTTGGGTTGCGATCAACCTTGTGATTTTTTCCTCACATTGAGGGTTTTCCACGTTAAAATTTCTCATGTACTTGTGATTGCTTGTGTTCTTGTATTTGTAGTTATTTGCTTGCAGTTCAAATTGTTCGTGGTTCTTCTACCATTTGATTTATAGTTAATCCATCAAGCGGTTGTTTCGATAATGTTTCCTCAATATCATTGGGATTTATTGTTCCCAACAAGTGGTATCAGAGTCGTTTAATGGTGGATTACAAGATGGAGTTTGGTTCGAGTCGAATGGTTAGTCTTAATGAGACTAATTATAACTTGTGGAAGAACAAGATGAAGGATCTTTTATATTTGAAGGCTATGCACATTCTAGTGTTCTCCACGTAGAAGCCCAAAGTTAAAACCGATGAGGAATGAGAAGCTGAACATGAGCAGGTTTGTGGCTTGATAAGACCGTTGATGAGAATGTCTACAACCACATCCAAGATGAAAGTCATGCTAGAAGCTTGTGGTTGAAGTTGGAAAATCTTTATGCCTCCAAGATGGGAAGTAACAAATTATTTCTTCTCAAAAGATTGGTGAACTTAAGGTTCAAGGAGCATAGTTTAATTTTATATTTTCTGAATGAATTCCAAGGAATTACAAGTCAGGTGACGAGTATGGGAATAGAATTTGAAGATGAGATGTTGGGACTATCATTACTTGCTACTCTATGATGAATGTGAAATCTGCCTCTTTAATAATCAGGGAATGTCATAGCAAAGGAGGTAGATTTCGATCAACAAAGATCATAATCTTTGAATGTTGTGGAGATTTTTTACTTGCTAAGTCTACCAAGGTCAAACATAGGGACATGAGCCTCTTTAACATATTTATCAAATTTTGGTCTATTTAATGCATGTGAGAATAAATTCTCATTTATAAGTCTTCATGCATATGTGTACAAAAAAATGCAGAACAAATAATGCAAATAATGATGCACGTATTTTTATTTTATTTTTCAATGCAATTATAAGGTGATGCATGAACATAATATATGAATGAATGCAAGAGATAAACATGTAAATAATGTATATGACCTAGTAGACAAAATGAGCATAAAATATGATTCAGATTTGGAGTCAATTTGAGCATAAAATAACAAGCAAACACCTATTTAAAGACAAGGCAATTGAGCAAGGGACACTATATAATATAAAATTTCTTCATATTTCATTTCGTATCATATGAGATAATTAACTATGCCATTAGATAGATGATGAAATAAGGAACAAAATGACACTGAAATCATGCAATTTGGATCTACGATGCTCAAGTTATGAAAGAAACAATGTAGGGGCATAAATGCAATAAAATGCGAGGAAATAAAAGATAAATAATCACAAATAGGTCCCTAGAGGGACCTATTTGCAATAACTTAAACTTGAAGGGGCATTTCTACAATTTTTCCTAAAGTGCGGGCCAATATTTGCAATTTCCAGAAGTCAACTGGGCATCGGTGTAATTTTCTCCAGGCACACACCTGAGGCACGCGCCCATGGACTTTGTTGCAATTTCAGAAAGTATTCGGGGTGTTCATGCAAATTACCCACCCATGCACGTACGAGGGCTAGGCTCGGAGTTGATGTGGCAGGTGCTGGTGGCTCGAGGGATGGCTCAGATGGATCAAGCCTGCAGGTTCGGTGCTGGTGACGTGGCGTGTCCTAGGCTGTTGGATGGCCACCGTAAGGCACCATCTGAGGGCACCTGGATTCTCCTCCGCATGGGAAGCAGTGCCGTAAATGGGGCTCCGACGAGCTCGCCAGAGCTCCTCTATGCTCCTCCATGGCCATAGTGGTCCTTGGATCATCGTGGTCCTCTAGCGAGGGCCATCGACGGGAGGCGGATCATCTAGGCTAGCTGAAGATGGCCGACAAAGTCACAGCGCTGGAGATAGAGGTCGAGATCGGAGTGGGCATGCGAGCTTCGACCATTGAGAACCTACATGGGTCAAAAAGATAGCCGAGGCGTGCATGTGCATATGTGGGGTGAAGTGAGGCGAATGGATGGCCTACGGTGATGGAGAACGTGGTGGCCCAGGGAAGTCCTCTACCGTGATGGCGGAGGAGTTGGGTCGGAGCGTGGAGTAGTTTTGGAGGAAGGAGAAGGTGTCTCGAAGGTCGTTGGTTGTTGGCGGAGCACGTGAGGAGGTCAGGTGAAGATGAAATCGAGTGGATTTGTTAGGAAAATTAGAAGAAATAGAGGAAAAAGTGAGGAGGGAGAGTTCCTGATCGGAGCTAGGTAATTAGCGGAGGGAGAGGCTTGCGCTGAGTCCCAGGTGATCCTTGGGTCTTCGCTCGATCTGGACAACCATGCCAGAGGGCTCGGCGGCTCCTGGAGCAGCCACTACATGTCCAGAGGACCAAGGATCACACCAGGGATGCTCACGACCATTGTCACCTCAATAAACCGCCCTCTGTTTGAACCAGAGGGTGGAGGAAGCTAGGGAGGAGCCCCTTGGATGGTGGATGAAGGTTCTGGGCGGCGGAGCGGAGGCCTTTATAGGAAGAGGTCGATGGCAGTTATGTGGTGGCGGGGGTTTTTTAGCAGTGGTTTAATGACGGGGAAGTAATGGGGGTACAATGATGGATGTGGTGCGAGGATGTTGGAGGAATGGGCGTCGAGAGGGAGGTGTTAGGATGAGGGGTGGTCGTAGGTGGTTGCTATAGTTGGAATGGGACAGGAGGCTCGCGAGTTGTAACAGATGGGGGGAAAGGGCGTTTTAAGGTTGGGGATGAAGCGGGTGCCGTTGGATCTTTTGATCCAATGGCTCAGATGAAGGCGCTGATGGACGTCCTAGATCAGATCATATGATCTGATATAACAGTAAGGGTAAAGGCGGAGGTAAGCGGATAGGATGAAATATGGGGGTTTATCCAACGGTTGTGAGAGGCTAGGTGACGTGGACAAGGGAGAACCGTAGGATTAGATAGGAGATCGGGCAATGAGGATCTAAGTGGAGTTGGGCGGTAAGGATATGATCGGGAGCAGTGCTCGAATGGCTATGAGCGAGACGGTAATGGAAGGAGGAGATGAAGGCGTCTGAGATAGATCTAACGGTCAGAAGAGGAGGCGGGTGGCGAGAGAAGAGGCTGGCCATGTGGGCGGCACAGAGGGCGCCACGTGGCCCAATCAAAAAATTCAAAAACATAAGATAAAGGAAAATCAAAAGAAATAGTCAGAGGTGAAATTAGAAAAAAGTCAAAAAAAATGAAAGTTTTAGATCTCGATGAGATCTACAAGTTTCATGTTGGACAAAAGCCAAAAGAGGTCATTTGTATAAAAGTATATTTTGGGGGTATTTTTAAAGGGATAAAAACCCTGATTTTCAGCTTTTGAGATTTTTTTGATATTTTTCATTTCTTTTAAAGGTTAGGAAAAATATAGACAATTATTTAACTCTAATTTTTATGGATTTTTAATGAGAATTTAAAATAAAGAATAATAATAACAATTAATTACACTAAATATATGTTAATTATACACAGTTTATACATAATATAGTACAAGATAAAAATGAATAATCATTAGTAATTTTATTGAATTATTTAAGCCAGGATTTTAATATGTCAATTTTAATATGATGAATACAAGATTCATTACTCCACCAGATTCTTGGGAGACTTTCAGAGTCTCACTTACTAACTTTGCAGTTAACGAGGTTGTTTCTTCGGAGGTTGTCAAGTCTTGCATTCTCAATGAAGAGATACGAAGAAAAACTCAAGGAAGCTCTTTACATTCAGAGGTTCTTGTTACAGAGAACATGGGAAGGAGCAGAATCAAGAATGATAAGGGCATGGATAACATCATGAGCAATTCCAAGTACAAGTATTAGATTATGGAGTGACATTACTGCAAGAAGAAAGAGCACATCAAGAAGTATTGCTTTCAATTCAAGAGAGAAAACATGAATAGTGGTGACAAGCAAGAAAAGAAAAATGACAATGTTGCTGCAGCTATGTATCATAAGCTTATCATTGTCTATGATGAGGAGATGGTGAACATCGTACAGGATGGTATTCATGGCTAGTTGATAGTGGTTCTGCTTTACATGTTACATCTTAGAAAGAATTTTCTCTTTATATATAGTTGGTGATTTTGGCACATTGTAGATGGGATGGTTCTTTTGCCCCATGTTGTTGGCATTGGCAATATTGCATTGAAGAATGCTAATGGAGTAGTGATGGTGCTCAAAGATGTGAGGCACGCACCATGCGTGCACTTAACTCTCATTTCTGTCGGCTAGCTTGATGATGAAGGATATCTCAAAAATTTTGGTGGTGGGCAATGGAAGCTTACTCTGGGATCCTTGGTTGTTGCTCGTGACAAGAAGTATAGCAATAAACTTTCCATCATGAATGCATCCATTTCCTATGATGTTGTACATGTGACTGGAGATGCAAAATTCATTGAGTTGTGTCATCGACGGTTGGGGCATATGAGCGAGAAGAGGTTGCAGTGTTTGGTGAGGAAGAATATATTGGCAGATGTCAAGAAAGAGAAGTTGGAGAGATGTACACACTGCTTGGCTAGGAAGCAGATGAGAGCCTCCTTCAAGAGCCATCCACATTCTAGGATGATGTAGCCATTAGAGCTTTTTCATGCATATGTTTGTGTTCCTTTGAAAGTGAGTACTCTTGGTGGTGTACTTTATTTTGTTACATTCGTTAATGATTTCTCCACGAAAGTTTGGGTCTACACCTTAAAGAGGAAGGACCAATTCCTTGGTATTTTCAAAGACTTCCATGCGCTAGTGGATCGATAATCTGGGAAGAAACTTAAGAGTATCCACGGTGGTGATGAGTATATTTGTCCATTTGATAAGTACTGCAAATCTCATGGTATTAGGAACCAAAAGACTCCATTGAAGATGCCACAGGTGAATGGCATAGTAGAGAGAATGAACATGACCTTGATGGAGAGAGTCAGGTGTCTCCTTTCTGAAGCTAAGTTGCCCATTTTTTTGGTGTGAAGTACTTTATGCTGATATTCGTGTTATTAATCTATCTCCACGTGTACCATTGAGTGATGATGTTCTTAACAGGATTTGGTATGGAAAGAATGTCTCCTACAACCATTTGTGGGTTTTGGATGTTGCACATTTATGCATGTTCCCAAGGATGAAAGTTCTAAGTTGGACGCAAAGACAAAGCAGTGCATCTTCTTGGAATATGGTCAAGATGAGATTGGCTACAGGTTGTATGATCTAGTTGATAAGAAGCTGGTAAGGAGTACGGATGTGATCTTCTCTGAAGATCAAACCATTGAGGACATCCAGAAGGTTGTTAAGGACTCTCTATCAAGCAACTATCAGCCGGATGATGTGGAGCCAGTCCCTTTGCAGAGGGATCCACATGTGGTGCTAGATTACGTATGTGAGCAGGTTTTAGATGCAGGATATGAGGAGGATGTACCACAGATCTCCATTCATGGTGATGATGATGCATATGATGGTGATGACGATGGTGGACAAGATGATGATATCTCTTTTTCTGGGACTCTCCCACCACAGAGATCCCTGAGGGAGAGGCGACCCTCCACTCAGTATTTTGCACGCGAGTACATTTTGTTGACAGATAGTGGAGAGCATGAGTGCTATGAAAAAGTCTGGCAAGATGCAAACACGGAGAAATAGGTAGAAGCTGTGAAAGAAGATATGGAGTCCCTTCACGACAATCGTACCTTTAAGATAGTCAAGTTTCCCAAATGCAAGCGGGCATTGAGAAACAAGTGGATTTATAGAGTGAAACATGATGAATGCTCTACAAACCCAAGGTACAAAGCAAGGTTGATTGTGAAAGGTTTTGACCAAAGGAAGGGACTTTACTTTGAGGAGATCTTTTCTCATGTGGTGAAGATGTCTTCTATTAGGGTGGTTCTCAGCTTGGCTGTTAGCCTTGACTTAGAGGTTGAACATAGAACGTGAAGACGGCTTTCCTCCATGGTGACCTTGAGGTGGAAATTTACATGTTGCAACAAGAGGGCTTCGCAATCAAAGGCAAGGAAGATTATGTTTGCATACTAAATAAGAGCAGGGCCGTCCCTGAAGGTAGTTTCCGAGTGCAATCGCCCAGGGCCCGTCAATTTTAGGGGCCCATTTTTACATATATTCACCCTTTAATTTAAAAAAAAGTATATTCTTAATGAGGCCTTGTAGAATCAAATTTTCAGTAGAACAACTCACCAAAAAATGAGCCTTGTAGAGTTGAATGAAACAACTCATTGAAAAATAGGCCCTTATGGAATCGATTTTTTGATGAAACAACTTGTCAAAAAATGGGTATGTATAGAATCTAATTTTGGGTGAAAATTCAATGCTAGAGCCCAAAATTTATTGGAATTATACAAGGGCACATTGTTCATCGACATTTTTTACAAGGGCCCTTTTTTTTCTTTTTCCTAGGGCCCACGAAATGTCAGGGACGACACTGAATAAGAGTTTATATGGATTGATGCAAGTGCCCGTGCAGTGGTACAAGAAGTTTGACTCGTTCATGAGGGAGCATGGTTACTCCAAGACTACTTTATACTATTGTGTCTTCGGGAAGAAGTTCTCAGGTGATGATTTCATCATTTTGTTGCTTTGTGTTGGTGACATGCTGATTGTAGGAAACAATGGAGGGAAATTTTGTGGCTTGAAGAAGGAGTTGAGCAAGTTCTTTGCTATGAAGAACTTGAGGCATGCAAGTCAGATACTGGGCATGAAGATCATTCGAGACATGGGAGCAAGGAAACTTCAGCTTTATCAAGAGAAGCACATTGAAAAGGTACTTCAAAGCTTCTTCATGAATAAGGCCAAGCCCGCCAGTACACCTTTGGCAGTACATTTCAAACTAGCTCCAAGGAATGTCCAATGACAAATGAAGAGAAGAAAAATATGGAGAAGGTTCCCCATGCATCTGTCTTAGGTAGTCTTATGTATGTCAAGGTTTATACGAGTCCTGATGTTGCTCATGCAGTTGGAATTATTAGTAGATTCATCTTAAATTCGGGGAAACAACATTGGGAAGTAGTCAAGTGGGCTTGAGATATCTTCGAGGCACTAGTACCTACTCTCTTTGCTTTGGAGTAGAGAAGCCTACACTTTTTGGCTATACATATGCAGACATGACATGTGACATTAATGGGTGAGGATTCATATGTGGATACTTGATTTCCTTTGCATGCAAAGTTTCTTAATGCAGTTTCTTGGTAGTTCATGCTTCAGAAGTATGTGGTACTATCAACTACAGAGGCTGGAATAATTGCAGCTACAGAGGCATGCAAGGACTTGTTATGGATGAAGAAGTTCACTTAGGAACTTGGTTTTCATCAGGACAAGTATTTGCTATATTGTGATAGTCAGAGTGCTATTCACCTTGGCAAGAACTCTACATTCCATGCAAGAACGGAGCACATCGATGTTAGATATCATTAGATACGTAATGTGTTAGAATCAAAGCAGCTTGCACTTGATCAGATCAATACAAATGACAACGGAGCTGATACGATGACGAAGACTTTGCCACTTAGAAAGTTTCGAGAGATATTGTTCCCTCGCAGGTGTGAACCAGTTTTCACATCGTCAGTGGGGGGATTTGTTGGATGGGTTCCTGTGCTTGTGAGAACCTAATCCATATATAGGACATTGGTAGTCATATTTGAAAAAGAAAAACCAAGTTCTAATTGGAGAAGATCAATTACCTTTTAAGAATAGGAATCATCTTTTCCTAATCCTATTGGAAGTAGAAGTTCGTATTTTCTTATTTTCTCATCTCCATGGAGCATAAATAAAGGGTATGGGGTGCACACCAGAATCATCCCAATGCAAGCTCTCCTAGTACAAGAAAGAGAGGGATATGAAAGAAGGTTTGTGGTTGCCGTGAACTTTGGAGGGAGTAATCCTTGGAGCAATTGTTATCCAACATTCTTCCCTATAGTTTAGCGACAGATTCATACTTTGGAGGGAGTAATCCTTGGAGCAATTGTTATCCAACATTCTTCCCTATAGTTTAGCGACAGATTCATCATTTTGATTATATTTCTCTTCTTTACTATTCTCCATTATTTGGTGATTTGTATCACCTTATAGAGGGTCGCCATTTTGTAAGCCCCTTACAGGAAATTATTTCGTTTATAGTGCTTGATTTGGGTTGTGATCAACTCGTGATTTTTCCCCTTACATTGAGGGGTTTTCATGCTAAAATTCGCCGTACACTTGTGATTGCTTTTGTTCTAACATTTGTAGTTATTTGATTGCTATTCGGATTGTCCGTGATTCTTCTACCATTTGATTTACAGTTAATCCGTCAAGTGGATTGTTTCGATAATGCTTCCGTAATATTCGTGGGATTGATTGTTCATAACATGATATTGTAGAAATGTAAGAACGACATAAGTAAAAAAACTAAATATAAATAATAGAGTGTAAATTATTGCCTTGTTGGTCTACATGGACTCTTAGGTTCAATTGGGTATCTTTTTAAATATCATTTTATGTGTGGAACATTTTCCATAAAAGTTACAATGATCACATGCATGAATTCCCTATTATGGGTAGTTTCAATTCACGATTTAAAGAGAGGGATAGTGATAATTAAATCAATATTAAATGACTATAAAATCTCCTGACTCATTATTGCTTCCAAACAAGTACGAGTGTTAATCGAATCGAATACACTCGAATCCTCTTGGATTCAGATTCAATTCATTGTAAATGTTTCGAATCAGAACTCGAAACGGATTTTAACTGAATTCACTAATTTGCATTCAAATTCAATTCATTATGATTTTCGAATATTCAAATTCGATTTATTTTATTTCAAATTTGAAATGTTAGTTAATGATTCTTTTAGGAAAATGGGTATGATATTGAGAAGATTCCTATCCTATAATTTATATACACTCATGTAATATAAATGGCAATTAATTATTTAAAGTATGCATTATAGGATAAATATTATTTATATTTTTTTAATAATTCATTGTAGGATAAATATTATTTTATTTTTTAATAATAGCATTTGTGATTTTCTTGTGTGATAAAACTAACTAAAATAAAATAAAAACTTTAACATAAAGGGCAACATCCAACATATAATATAAAATACACAAAATTACATAGTTGTTGCAATACTTGTAAGTTTGTCGTGATCCTAATTTTCTATTATTGTATGTAATGATTTAAATATATAAAGCATAAATAATTAGATTATTAGAGAGTTTGGATATGATGAAAAAATACATAGAAAAGAAATAATTAAAGTGTCGGAGAGATTTTAATGATGAAAAAATGAAAAGATTGTGAAAATTGTGATTACCTTTGATTGCTTATTGTTACACGAAAAGATGAGTCTCGTGTAGGGAAAAAAATAAAAAAAACATACTATTTGAAAATAATGCTGACAACAAATAGTTAGCATGATAAAATCGCTTTATGCATAACATATAAAAAATAAAATAAGTTGGCATGATATGGGCAAACTTCGATTAAAAGTACAAATTACAAAACATATGATGTTCCAAAATATGGCCAGTTTCAAAACATGTTCATCTTTAAATAAATGGAAGAACGTAGGCTTGTAATCCAATGTTGAACAAACATTCAAAGTGTAATCCATTGTTGAACAAACATTGACTTTCAGATTTCTTGATACATGCCATTATTGTTGATAGGATTGTAAAGAGACCACTACCACTTCGACGTCCTTCGCATAAAGAAAGTTTCAATATATATGTCCACGCTTTTTTTTCTAAGAAGCTGTCTCCATCTTTTCGCTCATTATTACCTGCATCCATGATATCTAAAAAATATTGATTTTTATAAGTAAGTCAATCCAAACACTCACAAAAATTGTATTACTTAAGTTGTATAAATAACAAATGCATGGTACATGTGTCGTACTATGGGAAGGCGTTGGTGAAGGAGGCACAACAACTCTTGAGATAGAGGCCGGAGAGGGAGGCGATGGTGCTGGAGGGAGGCACTGGAAGGGCGATGTTGTCGGAGGGGAGGCATTGGAGGGAAGGGCAACAATGTCAGATGGGAGGGGTGCCAGAGGAGAGACCGAGCAGGAGGGAAAGCACTATCAACAGGGAGGCATGGATGCATTGGAGGGGAGGTGGAACTGGAGGGGCGGTGGTTGCGGAGAAGCAATGGAGGGGAGCGCTAGAAGGGGTGGTGACAGTGGTAGAGGAGAGCGTTGGTGGGGCACACAAGTGTGGTGATGCCAGTGATGGAGAAGGGAAGCACTAGATGAGAGGCATGGGTGTGGCAACATTGGGGGTGGCAGAGGGAGTGGTGGTGGATGGGAGCGTTGAAAGGAAGGCGTAATGTGATGACACTGAAGTGGGGAGGCACTGGTGTGTCCCTATTGGCGAAGGCAGAGGGGAGCGCTAGAGAGGTGGTGCAGCCTGTGCAGATGTGGCAGTGCAAGCGGTGGCTAGAGGAGTTACGACTTCCACGTACTGTTCATGAGAGACGGGCAAGGGGTGTGCCTGAGAGACGGGAAAAGGGTGTGCATGAGACGTGTACGTGAGAGGAATAGGGGTATGCGTGAGAGGGAGAGGGGTTTGAGTGAATGTTTTTTTAGTATCTTTACTGAGTATTTTGCAAAATTCATCATGTGATTATTACTATTTATATAGAGAAGGCAAGATTGTTTATTAATAAAAGGTAGTTTTTACACATGTATATGTATGTATGTATATATATGTGTGATGGATAAAATGGGATTACCCCATGTGGGAGCTAACTTGGCTCCCTCGCCTCATTTTTTCGATTTTTTATTTTTTTGTAAAATGCTTTTGTTGATTTTCATCGTTATATATATATATATATATATATTATATCATTCAAATTCGTGCAAAAAAGAGACTCCTACAACCTCCATCCATATGGAGTCGATTTCAATAATTCTGCGATCGTTAAAAAAATAAATGTCTAGATGGAGGTCGTAGGAGTCTATATTTCACACGAAATTTGAATGCCATAATATAAATATACAACGATGAAAATTCATGAAAGCATTTTTCAAAAAAAAATAAAAAATAGAGAAAATGAGGTGGATGGGTCAAATTAGCTCTCTCGAGGGGGAAAATCCTATTTTTCCCATATACGATATATATAGATATGCATATATTATATGGATATATATATATATATATATCAAATCGAATCAAATTTTTATCGAACGAATTCAAGCTAATTCAAATTTCATTCATTTGAGAGTCGAATCCACGGTTGGAATTTATATTCCATTCGATTCACTTCAAATCGAATTATTTCTAAATTATCGTGGAATGAATCATAATTAAATTCGAATGCTTCAAATTAATTAGCAGCCCTATAAAAGTATCGTCATTTAATTGATCCCCACGATACAACTAACAGCACACCTAAAGAGACGGTGGCGATCGGAGCAAATAGCAAAATAAACTCCCCAAGCTAAGAAGAAAGAAAAACTCCCCAGGCTGCTATTTGACCGTAATAATGTTCTGGTCTCCGTTCTCCAATCTTTCTCGTCCCTGTCCCCTTTCCGAGCCATATCTATTTATGCCACGAGTATGTAAAGCACAAGTTCATTCCCCGCAGTTCGGAACTCCCGACTCTTACTAACACCTCTCTTTCTCCTCCTCCTCCTCCTCCCCCTCCTCCTTCCATGGCGGACCACGACGACCAGTTCAGCGCCACCGTAGACGGCAACACGCTGGTGGCGCGCGCCCTCCAGCAGCACGGCGTCCGCACATGTTCGGGGTGGTGGGCATCCCGGTGACCTCCCTCGCCACGCGCTCCGTCGCCCTCGGCATCCGCTTCATTGCCTTTCACAACGAGCAGTCCGCGGGATACGCCGCCTCCGCCTACGGCTACCTTACCTCCCTCCCCGGCGTCCTCCTCACCGTCTCCGGCCCCGGCTGCGTCCACGCCCTGGCCGGGCTCTCCAACGCCCAAGTCAACTCCTGGCCTCTCCTCCTCATCTCCGGCTCCTCCGACCAGTCCCTCTCAGGCAAGGGCGACTTCCAGGAGCTCGACCAGCTCTCCGCCGTCCCGACCCTTCTCCAAGCTCTCCCTCAAGGCCACCGACATCTCCCTTATCCCCCGCCTCGTCCGCGAGACCCTCTCCGCCACCACCTCATCTCGTCCCGGCGGCTTGCTACCTCGACCTCCCAACCGACGTCCTCCACCAGAAAGTCTCCATCTCGGAGGCAGATCGCCTCCTCTCCGAGAGCTCCCCAACCAAGATCGAAAGACCTATCATCTCCCTCGCGTCCAACATCGCAAAGGCCGCAGCTTTGCTCCGCGGGGCGGCTCGGCCCTCGTAGTAGTGGGCAAAGGCGCCGCCTTCGCTCGTGCGGAACACGAGATCAGCCTTCTCATCGAGAGGACAGGGATCCCCTTCCTTTCGACCCCCATGGGGAAGGGGATCCTAGACGACCGCCACAATCTGTCTGCCACCGCTGCGAGATCGCTCGCGATCGGGCAGTGCGATGTCGCGCTGGTCATCGGCGCGAGGCTCAACTGGCTGCTGCACTTCGGGGAGCCGCCGAGGTGGGACAAGGATGTCAAATTCATTCTCGTGGATATCTCGGAAGAGGAAATTGAACTCAGGAAGCTCATTTGGGAATTGTGGGTGATGCCAAGGAAGTTGTGGGACTGATCAATAAGGAGATCAAGGATGATCCCTTCTGCCTTGGGAGGAGCCATCCCTGGGTGGAGGCTGTGTCGAGGAAAGCACAGGACAACATCGCAAAGATGGAGGCGCAACTCAGCAAGGTCGTCGTGCCGTTCAATTTCCTCACACCGATGAGGATCATACGTGATGCGATTCTGGAGCAGGGAAGTCCTGCACCGATAGTGGTGTCGGAGGGGGCGAACACAATGGATGTTGGGAGGGCAGTGCTGGTGCAGACTGAGCCCAGGACGAGGCTGGATGCGGGGACGTGGGGCACGATGGGAGTTGGGTTGGGGTACTGCATCGCCGCGGCGGTGGCATGCCCTGAGAGGCTGGTGGTTGCTGTGGAAGGGGACTCTGGATTCCACCTTCAGTGCCATGGAGGTGGAGGTATGTATAATGCTCTACACTCATTCAGTTTATAGATTGTGTTGATCTTTTGTTCATCTTTTAGGATAGGTGCTTATTAAGGATTTTATGTTGCATCGTAGCAATGCCCTTTTCCAATCGAGAGGGGACCGCGAAAAGAATTTAGCTTCATTAGAAATATGAAGTAGAGGATCCTGAAGGAGGATTGACTTACTCTTGGAAGAATGGATCTAATTGGCTTAGATCTTCATATAAACTTCTCAAGGATATAGGAGATGTGGGATCTTCATATAACCCCACCAATACACACAAGTCCCATCTCTAGAAAATGTGGGCTAATCAGATGAAAGGTAAGCAATTGGTTCTTGGACATATCCAATTACCTAATTGACTCAATCCTTCAGCATTCATTTGGTTAAGATTGTGGATCTTTTACTCCAATTTTCCTGTACATTGTTTTTTGCTGTCATCAAAATTTGTTTTCTAGAAAAGTTACATTTTATCTAAAGGAACGTAATGGTCAATGGTCATTACCTTAGATACTCTATTTACAGCTTTTGATGTTCCTTGTTAAAGTAGCTATTGCAGTTTCGCCATTCTGATATTATCATCAGCAAAAAGATGGTAATGAATCGGGGCATTAAGATGAGTTTTGCTCCGAGAAACCAAAACATAATGTTACATATGGTCAAAAAAAGTCCATTTGTTCTACTAATCGGAGATCTTGAACTTTGGCAGACCCTTGTAAGGTACCAACTGCCAGTCGTAGTGATTGTTTTCAAACAACGGAGGTGTTTATGGTGGTGATAGAAGGAGTCCTGATGAAATCACTGGGCCATTCAAAGATGATCCTGCACCAACTTCGTTCGTCCCTGAAGCGGCCTACCATACCCTGATGGAAGCTTTGGAGGGAAAGGGTATCTAGTCAGAACGCCGGAGGAGCTCGTGTCAGCCCTGACGGAGTCATTTGCTGCTAGGAAGCCTGCAGTTATAAACGTCAAGATTGACCCTTATGCTGGAGCTGAGAGCGGAAGGATGCAACATAAAAACTGAGGTGCATCTCCTCACCCCTTATTTTGAAAGCTTGATCATGCTGTATCGTTCCAAGAGGAGGTCCTGATGCATACATGAATTCGCTGTGAGGTTATGTTTTGTTGCGCAGTATTGCTGCAAGGAAGTATTGGAATGTACTTGTACATTTGGAGCTCTCTGCTCCTTGCAGAAAGTCCTATCTGTAAGTAAATGTGCCCGTTGGTAGAGAAACTTGGCTTGAATTTATAGAATTAAATAAACTTTTATCGGATTCCCCGACGTGCTATTCTTGTGGCAATATGAAGGGCGCATCTTTGTTTACCCTTTTTCGTCTAATGCATGCGGAGATATGTATGAATCTGAAATTATTTTGATTTTTTTTGTGGAACTTACATGTCTTATTGATTATAAACTATTGAGTACAAGACTTCCGGTATGTTGTGTACTGACCATTCTTCATAAATGAAGTTACAACTACACGCCTTTGCAAGGTTATATGCATGCCACACCTTGAAACTATTTTGATTTAGATAGTGAAATAAAGATGATACATTTTTGTTAAGGGATTATTACACCCATAACACTGACCCATAACACTGAGTAAATTTCATAATTACAAACATAACCTCGATAATCATGAATTACACTCAAGATCCTAAATAAATGCTTTGTTTTACACTCATAAGCTTCTGTTAGTTTAGTTCATTAACTCAACCAGATGCTGAGTTAATCTAACCAATTTGCGATCCAACGGTTGTGATTAATCAAAAGTAAAAAGAAAGAAAAAAAAATCAACGCCTGTTGGGTTGGGGGATTGGCTTTTGACGACGAGCTGAGGGTGAGGGGATATGATGGAGGGCGACGATGTGTAGGCGGTGGGACTTTGATGGTGGAGGGAGGTCGACAGGGGCTTGCAGGCGGCAAGGGTGGAGGGACAACAGGGGCTTGCAGGTGGCGAGGTCGATGTGCGAGGGAAGCTTGGGTCCTGCAAGGTTGGGGGCTTAAAGGGCGAGCTTGCAGGGGGGGGGGGGGGGGGTCGCAGGCGGCTAAGTCGGCGCACGGGGAAACTTGAAGGGAGGGACGATCGCTTGCTTGTGGGATCGACGCACGGGGAAGCTTGAAGGGAGGCGGCACTTGGGAGCTTGCAGGAAGGCGGGGTTGACGTAAGGGGGGGGGGGGGTGCTGCTTGAAGGGGGGCTTGCATACGGCTAGGTCGGTGCATGAGGAAGCTTGAAGGGAGGGGTGATAGCTTGCTTGTGGGGTCGACGCACGTGGAAGCTTGAAGGGAGACAACGGAGGGTGGGGGGGAGGGGCGTAGGGGGCAGGGCGCTGATCTGGAAGATTTGGACGGGAGGCTTGTGCGGGGGGCTTCGATCGGGGGCTGCCCCAGGAAGGGGAGGGGGAGGTCACCGTCAAAGGGGGTTTGCCTGGCTGGAGGAGGTAGGGGAGGAGGAGGTCGACGAGGGGAGGTCGACTAGTAATACCAGTCGATGGGGCAATTGAATTTTAAAAAAATCAATGAGATCACATGGCATAGGAATAATTCCTATGTTGTTTTATCAATATCAGACAAGTATTAGGCTTACCTCTTGAATCGTGATTGCGACCTTGTAGTCTCTAAGAGAAGAGACCTCTTGTCTCAAGTCTGATCCAATGTAGACAACACTTGCAGGTGCATGGATGAGGTGTGTGCTTCCCGCAATCCAAAGTAACGATCCGAGCGGGGAACCTCCAGACTTTGTCATACGCAATCCGTCATCTTCTTCAAGTGCATGAGGTGCCAAAGAAGATGGAGAACCACGGCAATCGATACAACAACATGACGGTAACATGATGACTGCGGTCACCACAAACCCTAGACATGTGGCCTACCAGGGTTTGGGTATGATGAGTGGACGTGTATAGTAGAGAAAGAGAGAGAGTATAAGAATTTTCCACTCTTGAAAAATCTCTCCTTATGTTATCAATTAATTAGGTAAAGAAAAAGATAGAGTTAGCCTTTATTTTATAGAAAATTGGATAAATAGGATGCACTTATAACAAACTCCTAATTGAATCATTGCGCAAGATTTTATTGCAACAATTTACAACATTATAATTAATTTTAAAGAAGAAAATAAGTTGAAGACATCCTTCAACAAATTATCTCAACTAAAGAAATCTCCATGTAGAAGGATTAGGAAATAGGAGAGCTTCCTTCCTAATATAAGGCGGACAGCCTCCATGGTGTCTCCACCACGGTCGTCCACTTCTATTAGGGTGGTGTGCTCTCCACTTCATTCCTTAATGGTGAAATCTCAATCTCCACCAAATCTTCTACATGTGCAACAATTTTAATATTTAATTATCACTAAAATAATTCCAAATTATTTTGTGACAATTTCAATCATGCCTTTGATAATTATGAATTATATTCAATCATCTAATATTAAATATAAATCACATTCACATATAATTGTACAATGTGAATCCGATTCCCATTAACTTATAAATTATGAATCTTATTCACAATTAGATCTCTCTATATGATATTATGGATCACATCCACAATATCGATGATTATTGTATATAGTTTTATCCACAATAATCATACTTATGATAATTGAATCCCATCTAATTATCTTAGATGTTTTTCTATATATGCCCAAATATTGTGAATCATATCTACATCATTATTGATAATTAAATCCAATTTAATCATCAATTTTCTAATGCTCATATACTATCAATAATAGAACTATTCTTGAACACTTTCAAGAATAATGTACCTTCTCCTCTGTTACTTGGAGATAAGTATAGGGCGATTGTATATTTCATGTATAGTGACTTGGATAAATAAGAATCTAATCTCATATATAGATCTAGAAGATCTCTTAGAGAAGTTTGATCAAGTTAGACAGAATATGCAATTTTCTTCTTGCATCCGAATTATATTCATATCAATGCCCAACATTGGGACTAAGATTGGATAACTAGTCTACTGAGTGGAGTCGCTAAAATCCACATGTTTTATTACCCCCTCGGAATGAAAGTGTCATGGTTATACAATTCATTAAGATCACATCTCCCACGAGTATTCTCAATACTCGTACATCCTGCATATTGGAAGACCTAGAATAAACCCGAAATTCTGATCTTATTCGAATTGTTTCCTTCAGGGTTTTATCATTAAGTTTCTCATTTGATCATTGGGAGTTGGTATCGATCATATCCTTTCCAAAAGCTTATATATCATAACTTCAAATCATGTCTTGTTTCCAAAACAAGATGACCAATGTTGGAATTTGGTTTATCTCAATATCTTTCGATTCAGTAGTGAACTTGTATGTTCCCTTTGAGAGATTGTACTAACTTATATGCCCTCATATGAACACCAACTTGTATGTGTATAGATCTTGATTAGGTCATTAACTTAATGATCTGCTAATGAATCTTCATTTCATTACCTTTATTCGTTCATTTTTTTCCTTTAAACCTTAGCTAAATGCATGTAAATAGCATTAAAGTGTACAAAATAACATTCATTATTTATGTTGTAAATAGTGTATAAAATAATGTATTAAATGCCAAAATAAATGATTAAAGAAAAGAAAAAAATGAAACCATAGGTATTGAATGACTCTAAACCCCAAGACTAAGGCATCACGATGACTGGGTCGACAAGGAATAAAGAAGGGGGGATAAGGGCCAAAACTAACCTAAACATCCTAATTTTTATTCATTAATAAATAAATTTTGGGACCCATTTTATTTTCTTATTATGTACTTCAAATCAATAAACTTTAAACATGAAACTTGTAGATAAAAATACAAAGAAAAATACAAATTTTATTTTACTCAAAATAATGCACAAGGTGCCCTAAACACTTAAAATAAAAGGCTACAAAGAAAACTTTCCAAGCCTGTATCTTCTCCATATGAACTCAAAATTCACAAAATTCATGCTTTATTGTTCATAAAATAAAATTATCTATTTAATGAAGGTGGTTTCATTCAATTTGGAGTTAAGATGCAAAAGTTTGGTTTTGGGCCCTCATTATGCAATATACCGGAATAAAATAATCACTATATTCATCCTTTTTATTTTTCACTTCATTATATTCTTATAATTTTGTAATTATTATTTAATATATATAATTAAAATAATCAATTCATTTATTCTTTACATTTTCACTATTTTATATTTTTATAATTTTTTAAATATTATTTATAATATATATACATAATTAAAATAAAATAAAACCAATAAAATACAATAAAATAAATGAATATATTATAATACATAGATGAATTATACATGTAAATACTATATTATATATAGATATTTATTTCAGTGTATAAATAACTTCAAAAAATACAATAAAAATATATTCATGTGTATTTAATTAAGTTATAAATATATAAATTCTGTATATAAAATAATAAAATTTAAAATAGAAAATAAAAATAAAATACCCATTATATAAGTAATTATGACTATATTATTACATCTAAAAAGTAACATACAATAAATTAACCTAAAAATAAATAAAAATTACCATAAAATGCTACATAAAATAAAAAAATATTCTTCATGTTTTATGAAAAATATAAATCATCTTTTATTTCTTTTTTATTTATATTTACATTTTATTTCTATTTTGTCATTTAGCGAGTGACATGGCCCAATGCGAGCACGGCCTTGGTTGATCCACCAGTCAACTGGCCCGATGCTCCCCTATGCTTGTCACACTCCACTGGCTCTTGATATTCCTTGATTTTTCCCCATTGCATCTTCCATTTTTTTAACTGATTCCTTCAGAGAGTTTGCACCTCGATAATCATTTTTCACGCCAACTTCCTCTCCCCGATCGATGGAGCTTTGCAGTGAGTCATGGCCTCAGTCAGAGACCACCATGTACATATAACCCCAGTGAGCCTCATTTTGAATTTGATCCAATTTTATCCTCGAAATCCCCAAATTTCTTGGGTCCTAAAGTCGCTGTGATGGAAGCAATCATGCCCAAGCTTTTAGCGTAGAGGAAGAGGTGTTGGATTAGGTGATCCAAGCTCGTCGTGCCCCTTCATCGGAGCTCTTCCTTGGCTCCCTCTTCTCTGGGGTAGAGCCTAGTTTATTGCTTATCTTCATCCCTAGACTAAGGTTAGCAAAGTAAATCATTTTAATTCAGTCATTTTCATCTTTTATTTCATGAAATCACTTGATCGTAGTTCACCGGAGCTCCAGCTCGAGCCATCGTTTCATTGTCCCTCGATCATTCATCGATCCATCTATCAACTCCACCTTCTTCCCCTTCATTTCTGCTACGCCACATGCACCTCCATTCCCCTCAATTCACTCCAGAATCGAGAGATCATCTCTCCACCTTCGTCGATCGGCGGAGAGCATCGCTCGAACCCCATACTGCTCCATTTCCACCCGAAATAGAACCCTAGACCTACCTTTTGTTTGCCTAAGCTTCCCTTGCATGTTTTGGAGGTCAAAGACCTCTTTAGAGGTGAGTTTTGTCGAACTGTAGGTTCCCTAGACTCATAGGGTATTCCGAGCTCTTGGGACTCCACCTTTGGTCCTTGGAGCTTCTTGAAGCCATCAACAGCTGTGGAACGACGGGAGGAAGAATTGAGCATCAGCGCATCATAGGAGACCGCAGGAGGAGGGAGAAATCGTTGATCAAAGCTCGCCCGTTCAAATGTTCTTCCCTGTTCTTCAGGAAGTGTAATAGACGCCCGATCTACCTCTCGCTCCAGTTGAAGCTCCGTCGTTGGATCTGCAGTACAGTCATAATCCAATCAACCCCAGAGATATAATCGTAGCCATCCATCCACGAAGTGGTATCAACCATTGAGAGCGACACCCATGTCCAAGTGAAGTAATCTGAACCGTCAGCACACGCGCTCCGGCCCAGCCCGAAGCCCATCACAAAAAGCCCGGCTTGACCTAGGCCTAAATGAACAGTGGGTCGGGGATGGGCCTAATATTTAGGACCAAAATTTTTTTGAACCGAGCTCGGGCTTGTTTTAATCCCAGCCCGACTCAACCCAAGGGCTCGACCCAAAGAGGGCCCAAACCCGTTCCCACATCCTACATGCATGAAAATTCTCACCTATTTCATGTGCACTCTCTTCTTGTATCTTATCTTCATACAATGTTATAAATCAAGAAAGTCAGTCATGTGACATATGAGTTGATGATCATTGCTTTTCAATTAAGAATTAATTTTCTTTAATTAGTCTTTGGTTTAGATTATGTTGGTTATTCTTGAATTCGTTAGTATTTATTTTTTCAATCAGAACATTTTCTATTATTGAACATTTACCTAATATGGGCATTATGTCCATTTTTTAACATGTAGGGTCTGGTGCACCTGTTGTTGTTAGCCGGGTAAGTTTGTTTCACTTTTTCAATTTCTATACATGAGAAACATTCGTGGTATCTAGAATTGAGTGCACGTATGTAAAATGAGAATCCTCGGATATGGTAGATTGAATTTTAGTTGTTTCACAAGTATTATTGCACATGCTTTAAACAATTTTGGCTTGTGTAACTTGAGTTGAGATTAACTTGAAAGAAAAGACTCGTAGTTAATAATCTCTAATGGGTGGAGATGGATAGGATCCAGCTTGGGCTGAACAAAAAAAACTACGGGCCTAAGCCTGGCCCAAGGCCCGAATTTTTGAAACGAGCTTGGGCCTGGACCCTTCAGGGCCCGGCCCAGCCCGTCCCATGCTCATCCCTACATGTAGTTGTTTTATATTTATAATATTTGCATTTCAACCCTCATACTTGTTTTATTTACACATGGGTCCCTCGATACGTCACTTCATGTGCACATACACGTAAGGTGGCGTTTATTTGGTAGGGACCCCCTGTCGATTTTATTATTTTTTAGTCCAATAATTATTTCATTACATGTAAAATTTTATGGTTAAATTATAAGTAGACCTTGCAGGTTTTTGGAAATTGCATTTATGCCCCTACCAACTTGCTAATATTAAATATCTCTAGAAATTTTAAATAGAGGCCCTAAACTTTGTATTTTTGTTTTAGAATGCATTTAAAGTTTATTTAGATTATGTTTAGGTCCCTACCATAACATTAAATTTAATTTCTTGTTTTTCCTTTATTAAAAATAGCATCTTGCATCTAACAATTATTGGAAAATTATTTTAAGTGTCTAGACATTTAATAAGTCACATATATTTGTCGGAGGGAAATTAAAAATATTTTCCTATATTTAAAAACTCAAAAACAATGCATTTATTCCATATTTGCATCTATAAATAAAAAATTATTAAAATATTTTGAAAAATTCTAAAAAATTGAATTATCTTTATTATTGTATTTTACAACTATAAACAAGAAATCATTAAAAATTTCAAAAGAAAAACACTAAAAATAAGAAATCCTAAAACCTTATAAAAATTATTAAACCTTATTGAAAAAATATTGAAAATTTCAAAAATATCATTTTATATTTATGTATCTTATTCATATTATATATTAAAAATAGTTTTGGAAAATTTTTGCTAATTAGTTATTTTTAAGTTCTAAAATAATTCGGCTTTATATTATTATTCACTACTTTGACATTTTTTACTCATTTAAAAAGTACAAAAATTAGAAAAAATTAGGAGAAGAATATCAAATATGGAGAAAAATAAAAAATGCAAAAATATTTTATTTTGTGAGTTTTGAATATTTATAGCTTATCTATATATACTAGCCTACATTCTATATAGTTTTTTATTTCTATATTTTCTTATATTATTTAAAAATATCATAAATATTTTAGAAACCCTTAAAAACTAAAAATAACAGCTTTTAAAATATTTTTATGATTATTATATTATATATTTATCCTATATATCTATTATAGCATACATATTATCTATATACACTTATATACATATTAAAAAGAAAATAAAAATTCAAAAAATATATAAAATTTATAAAATTTATAAATTTAAAAAAAACAAAAATTATAAGTTAAAAATCAAAAAATAAATAATTAAAAACCCACAAAAAAATAAAAATCCCTATAAAAACACAAAAACATTTATTGCCCTTTTTGTTCGTTGTTCTTTAGTGGTTCTACGCATTGCATACTATATTTATCATTTTGTAGGGTATAATAAATTTTAGCTCAGTGTTCTTCATTGTAAGAGCCTTAATGTCGGTTTTCTATTGATGTGCTTTGATTGAGGATATCTGAGAGCCGCGAGACAACAATTGCCGGACCCGACTTGTCGGGCACCACGTACCATCCAAGACCGGACGATAGGATCCCCCTTCGATTCTAGTGTTCATCAAATGGCGTCATTGCTGGGAAGAAACACATAGGATAGATTTTTGCTTTGATTTTTCCTTTCATTATTTTATGCTTTACTTAATTTTATTTGATATAATTATTTATTTATGCTAATTGTTTTCTCTGTTATTTTTATAGGGAGGGACCGCATGGCGAATGCGACTCTTTAGGGAGTTGGAGCACCGAAGCTGCGAGAAGAGTGGCTCTTCTTCCTGTGATCCACTTGGAGAGATCATGAGAGAGAAGCATAGTAGAATTATCATAGAATTTTTATTTTATTTATGAAAGCGAAACAATCTTTCATTTTCCATTATTAATTTGTAATAATGGATTGAGGTTCGACATATGATAAGGAAGACATGTGGACACTTGAACATTCAGGTCTAGTTAGTAAGTGATTGTTCACTTGAGGGCTCATTGAATTTTCTCGCGGATTTCTTCGTGGTTATTATATTTGTTTTTCATGATTTGTGCTTTTTGTCTTTATTTTTATTTGATTTCTGTAAATGAGCCTCTAGAAATTTAGGATTTCTTGATCGAGTAAACT
This sequence comes from Ottelia alismoides, assembly GCA_037367405.1. Taxonomy (NCBI): domain Eukaryota; kingdom Viridiplantae; phylum Streptophyta; class Magnoliopsida; order Alismatales; family Hydrocharitaceae; genus Ottelia; species Ottelia alismoides. The sequence continues at coordinate 832,998 of JAZKJV010011044.1, forward strand.
AGGTCCATACACCTAATATCTTGCATGCTCCTATATTTTACATTTAGATCTAGTCAAACTCAATTTTGTGCTTCACGCTAATAGCATTTCCTTCTTAGGATGATTTCACCATTTGCATTCCATATAGACTATTTCTATCGGCTTCCTCTCTCTATTTCTTTGGTTGAGTATCCCGCCTAGGACAAATATTGAGGACCTTAAAAAGTGCAGAACACATGATATAAAGGAGGTGGAACAAGTACGTGGATACTTTCCTAGCAGTACACACTCTCTTCTAGGGCTAGCCATTAAGGGTGTGTTACAATTTTTGCCTGAATCAAAACTCTAAAGTTGAAAAGATAAAATTAATCAAACCTTCACGGCTTCACATGTGTTGAGTAGGTGAAACCATTTTGTTTGGTGTCTGTTTTGATCTAGATTAGGATTCAAAAATGTTTAAATTAATAAATTAATAAATTCTAAATTTATTTGTAAAAATAACTTATTAAAAATCCAAGTGTTGTATATATAGGTATATATACCTTTGAATAAAGGTAAATATTTACTTTTACTTAATTATTTAATTTATTTAAATTATTAAAAATCACCATAAATAAGTTTAATTATTTATTAGCATTTTTGTTTATATAATTATTTTATTCAAATTCATTTTCCATTTTATTTCTAATTTATTTATCATTTGTATGCTATTTTGTCCTGTAGCATTTTGTTATGTACCTAGACCCACCCCCCATTGGGTAGACCCTTATTGACCTGGATCAACACCCTCTTCAACCCGATCGCCTGCTAAGCTACAACGTTTGTTATCATTCGCTTATTTTTCCTGCCAGATCCGACCATCTTGGACATCCGAATCCGTCACTGTTATTTTTACCCAATTAATAAACATCACCACTCGATAACTATTTCGTTTCGATCAACCTTGGTTTGCGTACACATTAGATTTTGAAATTCGTCATCCCCTCTCCAGATCTAATCCCTTTCATATATGTTCTTCCAGAGCTTTCTCGTCTGAAATTGGTCCAGGAGAGCGAAGGCAGTGACAACGCTTCATCCTCCTCAATTGGGAGTGTGATTGGGAGTCGTGGAGATCATGATCCATCACTCACCGGACCTTCGCTGGTGCAGTCCAATTTCTCTGCCAACCGCGACGGATTGAGGTCGTGACATTCTTTTCTCCACTGTAGGTTAATCATAGCGTAAATGCCTTTCATTTCACTCTTATTTTTTCATTTCAATTATGTTTTTAGCGTAGATCTGATCATCATCTGTTCGAGCTTCGATCCACTCGATCGGAGTTCTCCACTCATCTAATCTCATTTCCAACACCTACAACACCATTGTCACACCTTCTCTGTTCCTCCTCCCATAGCCTGACCCCCAGATCACACATGATCTGGAATTCATCTCCATTTCTGATCACACCTCGTCGGAGACACCCATTCACTTCAATTCCCTATGTGTTATGCTTAATAACTTGGTGGGATCACACCTCCAAGCGAAATAAATCAATTGCAGGTTTGTGGAGCGCTATAGGAGGTGTGAATCGACCTGGAACAGATTTGGACCTTCAAAGCATCCAGAACCTCCAGATCTTGATCCATCCATCCATGAGCCTCATCGACATATCCATAGGAAGCGGGAGTGTAGCAGAAGTCATTCTTATCGTTAGGAGGTGCCCTCGACCTAGATCGGCCAAGATCTGGTCGATTGAAGTTCACCAATGACTTGCTTCTTCTGAGTTCTTCGAGTGCCTCTAGTTGTCGTTCGATTAAGAAGGTGAGTCCCAGTTTGCATCTCAGCCATCGAAGTAGCCCCAATTGTCGGCCATAGTTTCTGATCCGAGCTACGCCTATCGTCTTTTGATTTTCATGCACGCTTCACGTGATTGGTGAATAAATTACACTCTAGCTCCCATCAATTATTTTATTTGTAAATAAATCATTACTTCACAAGTGTCGTCTTGTTGTTCATTGAACAATTGCATGTGAGATGTTGTTGTTTATTTTATTTGTGCTTTTATCCTATTTAAACTGCAACACATGCTTCGCACGTGAGATTCTGGTTAAATTACAATAAAGGTCATTAGATTTCTGTGTTACATTTTAGCCCTTGGAAATGAATAAATTACAAATAAGCATGTGCTAGCGTGACTCACGTACGTTGTCACGAGCTTTTAAGTGTGAAAATTGTAGATATCTCCTCACATTTCTTTATCTTGTTCTTTATTTACTCCTATAAATAAACTTTCATTACAGTTTAGTTCAATGCTTCCAGATTAATAATTTCTTGCTAATCCCTCTTAATAAATTCCTTAATTGCACTTAAAAATTCCCTAAAAATTCACATCGACTCCTATTAAATACCTCTATCACTCCTAACTTTATTTTCGAAATAATTTTGTTTTATTATTTTTAATAAACCAAAAATCACCTTCATTTTCCCTATTTATTGTTTATAATTAATAAAAATTTAAAAAACATTTTTAAAAATCTAAAAATAATCTATGCTTGTTTTTATCTATTTTAACTTTTGTATTAATTTCATTTTCAAATCCTTTGTAAAATTGAAATATCACAAAACATTTAAAACTAAAAAATCATATAAAATCACAAAAATACATAATTTAGCTTTTCTGAAAGCTTGAAAAATCTCCTCTATATCGGTATATGTATTTGATTTTTACTTTTATTTCTTATTTTTAAAATAAGAAATATTACATTGATTTTCTATTTGATTTAATTCATATTTTTAATTGTTTTGAAAATCCTAAAAAATCCAAAAATTCTTAAAAATCATAAAAATAGTAAAAATTACCAAAAATACTAAAAGATTTTTTTGATTTTTCTGCATATTTTTGCCATATTTAAAAAATAGAAAAAGAGTGTTTGTTTAATTCCTTCTATATTTATTTTCTTATTTTGTTTTAAAAAAATAAAAATACAATAATTTCAAAAATTAAAATCACAAAAAATAAAATCAAAACCCATAAAAATATATATAAAATTTTAAAATCCATAAAAATATAAAAAGATAAAAATTCCGTAAAATACTAAGAGTTGAAAAATAAAAAGAGTCCTTTGTAGTCATTGATTTTCTCCTTGATTAAATAACTCTCAGAATTCGTTGCATCATTGAGTTCGATCTTGTATGTTATATATGTAAATAAATAACACATTTCTCTTGCTTATATTTAATTGATTTATCTTTGCATGAGAATTAAAAATATATTTTTGTTGAGGGACATTTGGGTTTACATCCATACCTTTATCTGTTAATAAAAATAATCTCTAAATTTCTTCTTTTCAATAATTAATCCAAACAAGGCACACACATCACATGATCCAAGCTCACGAGGCTATATATGCAAATCTCAAAACATAACATTTATATCATAATGTTCAGAAGGCACATGGTTAATGTTGCAAATAACCCAACAAAGGATGTGGGGACACATATGACTAAAACTCGGAAGAACTAATATGCAAATACGAAAAAACATAGGGTCCAAACTGTAAATGTCTTCTGCTACACATTTTATTTACTGGACTAATGCGAAATAAAATAAACAACAAGGTAAGAAGTGTAATATACCTAGCAGACAAGTGGCGCACGCATGAGGAGGCGGAGGTGGATGGCTTTGATATTCCATGTAAAGAGATCTGATGACTCTGACTTGGTCGGGGACATGCGTGTCGAATCCTCCCAGGAATCTGATTGGATCGTTAAAGATCGGGCGTGGGCATACGATCCTGATCAAATCTGGGGGAACTGCTTCTGATCAGATGGCAGAAAAGGGTGTTGGACGAACTCGACCCATGCGAACTTCACCAGAGCATAGAGGGTGATCTGTCGCTCTGATGAAGTCTCTAAGGGGTCCAGCACGGTCGTGAGAGTAATCTGCATTGAGTGGGCAGCTCCGATGGAAGAGAGTATTGTCGTGGCGATGATGGCCCACCTGAAGCTGATCCATCGAAGAAGTAGGGGTATCAACTGGGTTTGCTCGTGCGCAAAGGCACATGCGAAGGGTAGAGTGACTCAGGGGAAAGGCTATGGTCAGGTTATTGCATGGAAAGACAAAGAGAAGCGGCGGTAGATGGGTGTCTTGGGCTTCCGGTGAAGGTTGGGGGAGGAAGCCTAACCTGATCCTGCTCCGATGAGCAGGATCCAGGGAGTTTGGCTGTGCCGGAAGATGTGGGGCGAGTCGAGGGGTCAATCTGTGCAGATGAAGGTGGGAAACGACCTCTAGACCTGATGGTTGGAACCAAGGAACAACGACAATGATGAAATGGAAAGATGGATCAAATGGGGAAATGAAGGTGGTATGAGTGATACTTGATGCTACTGGCAATGGCAGGAATTTCATGCGAATTGGAGGGTGAAGGTTATGGCCTCAACCCAGTGGTGGCTGACTGAGGAGGCTTCTCGGGGCAACTCTCCAGCGTCACGACGAGCTGCTCTTAAGAGGACCACCAGATAATACTCCAAAGATGCCTCTGAGGAGCTGTCACATTCCTAAAGGTAGGTGGGGATCTAGGGTGGCGTGAGGAACAAGTTGGGGAGCACAGGAGGTGGAGAAGAAACTTTGTAGGATGTCCGAGGGTCTGGAAAGATCGAGAGGTGGAGCGCAACCCTTGGCAGATCTAGTTGTGCCTAGGGATCCGTGAGGATCACAGGTCCTAGGAGCGTAGTCAGACAGTGGAATAGAGGCCAAAGGTGGTCGGGTCTGACTAGGAGAAATTCGAGAAACAGCTTCGGCGAGGTGAAGTCGGGTCGACCCAGTTGGAGAGGAGACGTTGATCAGGGTCAACGTCCTACATGGACCAATGAGAATTTAGAATGTACAAAATAAAAGGAAATTCAATGAAAATAGTAAATGATTTTAAATTAAAAAGTGTGTAAAATAAAACATAATTATTATTTTATAAGCTATTTTTCTATGATTTTTAATTATTTTTATGAAAAATATAAATGGATTATATGCAATATATAGTATAATATAAAGGTATGGCATACATATGTATTATGTACATGCATTTTTATTTTATTATTTTTACAAAATTCTTTTTATTTTATATTTTATTTTTTACAAAATAATTTAGGATTATAAAATGATTTTTATTTGATTTTTATAAAATATTTAAGGTTGTAGAATAAATAGTTATTTTATTATATACGTGTGTCTTTTGTACAAGGAAATATTGATTTATTTTATTTTTATTTTATTTTTATGATTTTTGTTTTATTTTTAAGTTATTATTAGAACTATATACAATTGTGTAAAAATAAAATATTTACATTTTTCCAAAAATAAATAAATAAATAAATTTGTACAGTATATGTATGTACAATACACAGTGTACCCTTATTTCTCTCTACTTATTATTTTGCGGTCAAGTCAACTCTTGGGGTTTGGGCCACTCTATATGTATTCTAAATACAACTTCTTTTTCTTTTCTCTTTATTCTTTTATTTTTGTTGAATAGGTGTTAATTATATATTATTAACAAAGGTATGCAAAATGTTAAGTTATTGTATTTACAGGTATTTATAGGTGGTTTTGCTAAAATATAGATCTAAAATAAAAGAATAAAGAAGGAGAATCGTTGATTCATCACCCCCTATACTTTACCTTTGCTAGTCTCGTAGCAAACACTTATTTGAAAAAGAAGTGAAGCAATAAGAGAAGAAAAGAAAAAGAACCGAGGTTGATTATTAAACTTATCTTCATTAAATTGAAGTATGGAGCTCTGTTGGGACTTTGGATTATTAATTTTGTGGAACCTTATTGGGAAATGGGTTTAAGACTGAACAGGCTCCAAGTTCCACAGTTCTATGGTCAGGACTCCTCAATAACCAGGTCAGAACAACTCTACATATGCAAACTCTAATGACTATGAATCTTTTCTTGTACTGTGTAAGTGATATATAGCTCCCCACCTCATAAATGGCAAAGAAACAACTTCCCTCAATAAGGTAACTCAAATCCCCCAGTATAGAAGCTCTTTCCTCGAGGAGCGAGGTATTCCCTTCTAAGTTCAACTGCAACCAGTTCAAGAAGAGGGGAAAGAAGAGAATGGACCGTGACCAGTGTAGCCATGTATACCTTGGAGCTTAACCAATGTAGCTAAGTCTCTAGCTGCAAGCTTCCATGAGATGAGACGGTGGAATACATAAGCTTTGCTTTATTCACTATATACACTCCTGCATGCATTTTATTTTCAATCTGGCATGTCCCCTTTTTGGAGTTTTTCTTGATTTTGCGCATTTTTTTGATGTGCATATGTACAACATATTTACATGGTGCAGCATATACATAAGGAGTTTTTCTTCTTGAGCCAATAGACTATCCCTCTTTTGAAGCATTATTGCAACCCACAAACTCCCATCTTTAGACCTCAATGCCACTAGACGGGTTGAGGTGCCCTCATATGCTACCTCAAGCCAAAGGATTATACCTCCTCACCACCTCATTCGTGTTGAGCTACGTGTAAGGTGCATGTCTAAGCTAAGCCATTGTCTCTAAGAGTCATGCATGCATTGTTAAGTGTTCTATTTAGGCTTATCAAGATGACATGTGAACATAGCCTAGTGAACTCAAAGAATTAAGTCATTATGGACCTGAAAAGCTCTTAACCCCAAATCCTTTAAGGTTCCTCTGAACTTAAGTAGATTAAGATTTTAACCAAGCTCTATTTTTCAATTTAATTCCAGACTAGTTTAAATGTCAAATATGATTCAGAAGAATATACATGCAAGAATATACAAAACTCTTTTTCATAAAAATTTTCAAAATATGCAAATTTTTATTAAGTTTTTGAATGCAATAAAGAAGGAAAAACTTTGCAAATATTTTTACAAACAGGTTTTTGCAAACATTTATTTTCAAGCATCTTTCAAAAGTTTTGTACTAATACATAATTTTGATATAAAAATATTTAAAAAATTTTACAATCAAAACACTTTTATAAAGGTTTGTATAAAAATAATTTTAGAATAAGTTTTTACAAATAATTTTACAAAACTTTTTACAACAGAGTTTACAAACATTTATGTAAGAGAAAAGAGAGAAAAAATTAAAAATTTTGTTATTTTTAGTCATATTATTAACATGCACAAAGTATGAGTTATGGCTAAAGTATATATACAATATGTACGAGACCCCTCTATTTAGCTCGAACGATGTCCTCAGAGTGATCAAGAGCGATGAAAGAAGACCTAACTCGTGCTGAGTATGGGGAAATGAAAAGAATGTTATACTACAATGACGAATGAAAGATTGTATTGAATAGAAATCGGTGATCCTCCTATACTTAGGATCAAGTAATCATACAGTATTGAAAGTTGTACACAAGGGGAAAACCAAGGAATACGATGTACATGTATTACCTCCACTATACTTGGGGTAAAATATCTCTAATTATAGGCGGCAAAATAGAGGTAAATAGAATCAAATGAATAATCAAGGTCTGATACCCCCTATACTTAGGGTAAATTGCACCCTAAGTATAGCATAATCATAATATGAAGACGAGGTGTCAGACAAAAAGTGTCTGATATGGACAATCTGGATCTATACATCTGCGAAGAAGAAGTGATAATCATGTATGAGATGCAAATGATATGAGTCAAAGACCACATATCATACAAAATGAATAGGGGCAACGTCAACGATTAGCAGATCATGATCAAGATTGGCTTCAGGCGCTGACCGTTAACCCGAAAGGTGGAATCAAATGACAGCTCAGATATATCAATGCTTCCATTGTTGTGCACCTTTCTGACCAAGTATGGTCCCTTCCATTTGCTTTGTAATTTCCTTGGAAATAATCTCAACCTATCATCAAATAGCCATACTCTCTGATTCGGCTCAAACTGCTTATGGTTGATATGAGAATCGTGACATATCTTCACTCTATCCTTATATTGTAGGCTACTTGAAAAGATTGTATCTCTCGGCTCCTTCAGGGATGCCAACTCTGCTTTCTTTTGATATCCTACACTCTTAGGATCCAATAATAGTTCTGTGACTTCCCAAAGTGACTTATGCTTGATTTCCACAGGTAAGTGGCATGGCTTTCTATAGACGAGTCGAAAGGGAGATGTACCAAAGGTGTCTTGGAGGAGGTCCGATAGGCCCACAAGATCGAGTCCAAAAGATATGACCAATCCTTTCAATCTGGGCAGACAACCTTCTGCAATATAGTCTTGATCTCCATATTTGATACTTTAGCAAGACCATTAGTGTGAGAGTGATATAGAGTGGTTATTCGATGTTCAATGCTGAACTCGTTAGCAAGGCCCTTACCTTCTCATTGATAAAATGAGTCTCTCGTTTGAAATCAAAACTCTAGGTAGCCCAAATCGTGAAATGATATTTTTTTCTCAAAAATTTCCATATGGTCTTAGCATCTGTGGCTCGAGCGGGGATGGTCTCAACCCAACGACTCACATAATCTACAAAAAGCAAAATGTACTCAAATCCCTGACACTTAGGGAATGGACCCATGAAATTGATGCCACATGCATTAAAAACCTCACAGAAGTGAATGGGCTGCATTGGCATCATATCATGTTGTCTACAAGTGCGCATCCTCTTACACTCAATGCACATCTTCACGAATTCATCTGAATCCTTGAAGAGGGTAGGCCACCAAAGGTCGGATTGGAGAACTTTTTGTGATGTCCATCTTCCAAAGTGATGTCCTCCTGCCTCGAGCTTGTGGTAGTAAGTGAGGACGCTGTGATGCTCCTCTTGAGGAATACATCGACACCAGACACTATATCCCCCTTCATGATAAAGAGTGGGATCCTCCCAATGGTACGACTTTGCCTTTGTAAGGAAGGTCTTAAGTCGATATCTGGGCCAACCTTGTGGAACTTTCTTGGCGACAAGATAGTTCACAATGTCAGGTACCATGGCAGAGAGATGATAGCAAGAATGGCCTCGTCTGGAAATGTCTCTGTAATAGGTGTGGTTTGCTCTGAATCCTCAAGATGCTCTAATCAGGAGAGGTGATCTGCCACCACATTCTTGACTCTAGACTTATCCTTAATCTATATCAAACTTTTGGAGTAGAAGGATCAATATGGTCAATCTGGCTTTGGCATCCTTCTTAGCCACAAGGTATCAGATGGTCGTGTTATCTGTGTATATGATCACTCTAGATCCAAGAATGTAAGATCGAAACTTATCCAAAGCAAAGACTACATCTAGCATCTCCTTCTCAGTCACAGTATATTTTCACTGAGCGGCATCCAAAGTCTGTCTAATGTAGTGAATGACAAACAGTAGTCCATCCCTCCTCTATCCTAACACAACCCCTATGGCGAAATCAGAAGCATCCTTCATGATATTGAATGGGAGAGACCAATCGGGTGGCTGAAGGATAGGAGCTTGAACAACTAATCCCTTGAAAGTCTCAAATGATGCCAGACACTTATCATCTACAATGAACTTGGTGTCTTTGGTCAGCAAATCAGTAAGTGGTCAGGCAATCTGATTGAAATCCTATATGAATCATCGGTGGAAACCGACATGCCCTAGAAAAGACCACAACTATCGTAAAATGGACAGTGGATTGAGTTTCTTGATGATATCCACCTTGGCTGGATCGACCACAATGTCCTTGTTGGAGATGATATGGCCAAGGGCCGTCCCCTGAGTCATCATGAAATGACTCTTCTCCAAAGATAAGACAAGGTTGACAATGGAGTGCTGAAGTACTCGGTTTACGCAGTCAATACAAGCATCAAACCCATTGCCATAGACCGAAAAATCATCCATGAAGACCTCTAAACAGTCACCCACCATGTCTGAAAAGATGGAAAGCATGCATCTTTGGAATGTAGTCGTGGTATTACATAAACCAAAGAGCATCCATCTGAAAGCATACGTCCCAAACAGACATGTGAATGTTGTTTTATCCTGATCTTCAGACGCTATGGCCACCTGATTGTACCCCTAGTACCCGTCAAGAAAGCAATAATGACTCTTCCCAGCTAGCCTCTCGATATCTGATCAATAAATGGCAGCAGAAATGATCCTTCTTGGTGGCCTGATTCAATCGCATGTAGTCCACACATACCCTCCAAGAAGTGGGTACCCGGGTAGCTATCTCCTCTCCAGACTTGCTCAAAACAGTGGCGATACCCATCTTCTTGAGTACCACATGCAATGGACTAACCCACTTGGAGTCGGAGATGGGGTAGATAAAATCGACGCTCCACCACTTTGATATTTCCTTCATGACCACATCTTGAATATTCGGGTTCAACCTTCGCTGGAGCTCACGCGATGGCTTGTTATCCTCTTCAAGATAGATGTGGTGGGAGCATAGGATCAAACTTATCCCCTAGAGATCATCTACACTCCATCTGATTGCCTTGAGTTTCTTTCAAGAACCACCATCAAACAATATTCTTGGTCTTCAATCAAATCTACTGAGATAATGACTGGGAACATATCTGGCTCACCTACAAGGAATCTGTACTTCATGCACTATGGCAAGGTCTTCAATTCTGGACAAGTGGGAGCTGGAAAATATGGCCTCTAAAATGTTTATGTGAAGGATATCAGATTTGTATGTAAGAACTCTCGTTGTAGTGGTAACTCTGATGAAGACAACCCTGTTGGTATATCTGTCAATGGACCTGGCTCGCTCTCTGTCCTAGATGTTGGATCTATAGGCACAAGACATGGTAAATAGTCATCAAAATTATGCCAATAAAACTCGGTGTTTGTGTCTAATGGATCTGAATCTCGCATGAAACAAAATCTGCCTCGATATCCTAACCACGATCATCAGCTAAGGTGTCCTGTGCCATGAGTATGCTCTCCAGACTCTCATCAACTATCATTTGTAGCTCTATAGTGTCTGAAGATATGACAAGAGGTCATGTTGCTGGATCTGTCCAACTGCTTCATCATCTATAATCACAAAGTCACATTCCTGGTGGACGTCTAGATCTACATCTATCATCTGCTCTGAGTCTGTAGTCTGCTCTGAGCAAGTTGAATCTCTAGCTTTGGTCTCCTCGAGCGTCTCTATTTGTACACTCTCGCCCTTGACTTGAAAGTATACCTTCCCGCTATCATGATCGGAAACTGCCTTGGTGGTGGCCAAGAATGGTCATCCTAAGATGATGGGGGTATCAGTCACAAATATAGGGATCTCTGTGTCTAGTACAATAAAGTCCACGAGGAATTTCAGGCTCTGAATTATGACAACAACATCCTTAAGTAACCCCTTCGGCCTCTTAACAGATCTATCAATAAACCGAAGGACTGTCCTACTCTGTCTAAGAGAGCCAAACTCAAATCGGTTGAGTATGGCAGCCGGAACGAGGTTAATCGAAGACCCGTTCTCTAATAGGGTATGATCGAATTGCTTCTCATGAATGTGGTCACAAGAGACACAGAAACCTTTCCTTTATTCATATTTTTTATTTTTGTTCTTCCATTTTTTGTGATTTTATATAAATGTACTCAAGTACAGAACAAGGCAACACAACATAAGGTAATTTGGTCGCATCAGTACCACCGACTGCATCTGAACTTACAACATCAACACCGCACTTTGGCCTAGCATCTGAAATCCTGGTGGCTTTAGCACCACCATCTACAACTGGGATTACGATGGCCTCAATACCATCAGTTGGATTATCATCCTTGGTGCCACCTTCATCATCATCACGATAAGTGGCATTAGCAATGCTTCCATCCTCTTCTGGCACCCTCGAATTTGCATGGGGACATCACTCAGACGAGTCACCTTCGGCTGGCTTCCTACTGCTCCTGAGTGTCACAAAATCAACATCAAATATATAAGAAGAAGTACCATCCAAGACATAACTAGGAGTGGTGGTCTCTATAAACTGTACATACTCATGTTTTCTCTTCAGATTGTTCAAGTTGGGTTTCGATCTGAGTAGGTATAACAGCCTTGCCCTTTATTATTTCTCTCATTTCCTGCTGAAACTCATCCATCTCTCTCCTGAAGGAGGCCTGATGATCAGACAGTAGGCGAGCGAGATCATCAAAGGCTAGGTTCTCATAGACTGGTGGATGAGAACCAGACAGGTTGCCTTGCTGGAAATGAGGCTGGCTATGCTGCTAGTAATGAGGAGGAGGCCGGGAGTACTAATGAGGATGTTGTGGATGCCTCGAGTGATGTCCCTCATAGTGGGGACGAGGACCCTGCTGTTGGTACTGGTGTGAGTGTTGGTGTGGGGGTTGTTGAGCCTGGTTTCTTTGCTCGGCCTAAGCTGGAGGATGCTGCTGGGAAGAGGTGCCTCTGATCGACCATCGAAAGCCGAGATGATCACGACGAATCCCGAGCTGAGGTTGGTACTGGGAATACCAGATCCCATAGACTTCCATCAACAACTCCTGCTGCTCAAAGTGTAGCGAGGGAAGGGCTGCCAGGGGCTGATCCGACTGGTAGACCACCATTTGAGTATCTGGAGCTGATAGTGATTGCTAGTAGTGCTGGAACTCCTGGACCGACTCTGCCTGAATGTGGTAGACCTGACAGTATGAGGCAGATGGTTGGGTGGAGTTGCTCCCTGTATCGCCTGTAACCTGAGAGGAGGTTGAGAAACCGTCTGTGTATCTTGGAGACATATGATCTAGGTCTTCAGGTTACTCAAGGTATGGGTAAGCTCATCAAGATTGTTGAGCTTTCCCATGCCTTAGATATGCTTCTTCTCAATAATCTCGATTTGGTACAACTTTTGGCTGAGGATGCCCATGTCGGCAGCTGAAGACTCAACGAGTGCTGCTGTTGACGAAGAAGTGGAAGGAATCGCATCGACACATGCAATCTTTTGATACAAAACCGCCTGCAGGAGAGGCTTCCCTTGAGTGTAGACGTGGGTCTGGGACAACACTGTGTAATTTTCTGCCATATCCTCATAGATGGCCCAGAACTGGTACTCATCCTTTGCGAAGTAGGAACCTCCGTACGAGGCGTTCACTAGCACCTACAGTTCCGGTGTCAGCCCACAGAAGAAGCTATGAACAAGGTTGGGCTTGGATATCTCATGGTGTGGATATTGGTCAATGAGCTCTCTAAATCGATCCCAAGCTTCATGGAATTGTTCGTTTGAGATCATTGTGAAGTTGTTGATCATGACTCGTGCTACGTTGGTCTGGCTGAGTGGATAGTACTTGTTCAAGTACTTGGCCTGAAGATGCTCCCATGTGGTGACTACATTCCCCAGGTGCTTCATCCAGTAGGCTGCTCTGTTAACCAAGGAGAATGGGAAGGTAATCAACTTGATAGTGTCCTTGTCCATAAATCTGTCACGGATAGTTCTGTATATCATCTCGAATTCCTACAGATGAAGATGGGGCTCCTCGGTGACTAGCCTATGGGAACTTGGGCAATAGCTAAATGGTTTGAGGGCGAAGCTCAAAATCACCCAGAATCTTTGGTAGTTGGATCCATCTATGGGTGAGGGTTGCACCAGGGTTGTACAACTGCCTCATCATCTGTGTTGGTCTCCCAGGCTCCTGCAGCTCATCCTGGTGTCTGTTTCCTGCCTCAGCTATGGGAATCTCTCTAATGGTTATTGGTCCTTGTGGCTGATCTCGGCTGGCTCTCATCTACGTGAGATCTCTCCTCACCTCTGCCATGAAAGCTCCATGGTCCTGAATCTGATGTTTCATGGTCTCCAGGGAAGCAAGTAATGTGTTTTTGATGGCAACCTGGACTAATACAAACGGTGATCCTTGTGACTGCTTATCAGTGCATCCCTCATTGTTGGTCACATCTCTGGTCTCTACAAAGGCAAAAGACCCTAGCTCAAGTGTTGTCAAATGAACATATAGTTGTGTTGGCCTCTGCTCTGGTATCTTAAGAGTAGAAGAAGGGTGGTCGAGGGGGAACAGGGTGGAGTCCTATTCAGGTTCAGAGAGCGGTGATGACCAAAAAATTCGTGAAACCAAGATCCGGGTAAGGTAGAAATCACTTTCGGGTCATTGCCCCGGATCGAGAGACTCGGACAATCAAGAAAAATATAGAACCACCAAATCGCAAGATAAAACAATAAAATCAAGCAGCGGACCTCGCTAGTTTATTAACCTGGTATAGCGACCAGGGTCGGACTCAAGGAGCACGGGTTGGCCTTACGATATACGAAGTAGTCAAAAAGATAAAAAAATGAAGAAAATGTTTTTGGCGGATTTAAAATTTTTTTGTGTTTTTAATTATATAAGAAAATGGGAGAACAAGTAAATTCAACAATTATTTAAACACTCAAAAAATTCTCCAAAAAATGAAATAAAATTGTTTTTGTGTTTTGTATGTTTTAAGTGTTTTTGGTAACTTTATGGGGATTTTATAATTTTTATTTGATTTTCTAAAAATGGAGAAAGATGAAAACAATGGGTTACTGTGCAGCCAGACTTGAAAGACCAATTAAAAAATATATAAAAAAACTAAGCTACAGAAAAAGAGTTTGCATTTTGTTTGAATTTTATAGAATTTTTAATGATTTTTATAAGATTTTTAGGGTTTTTCAATTTTTATGGGTTTTATAAATCCAAATAAGCCAAAAATTGGAGAGAAGATAGAGAACTACAAAACAAACTATCCCTAATTGTTTTAGAATTTTTAGAAAAGTTTTTATATTTTTCTTTGATTTTTTTTCCAAAAAGTAACAAAAATACGTGTTTTTGAATTTTTAAAAAATAATAAAAAGCCACAAAAATGTCCCAAAAATTAGTGAAATTTTTACACAGTGGTGGGAGCCACGTATCCAAATTTCACTCGATTTGGGTTGATTTCATATTTTATTCAATACAAAGAAAGCACACAGCAAACAAAGACCTAAGTGCAAAGAAACATATTTCCAAAGCCAAACAATAACAAATATAAAAAGCCCAAGGCCTGGAATGCAAATAGCTCACATTCTCACGCACGCCGCACGTGGTTCAGACACGGAAGAGCATAAATGTAATTCTTGTTTAAAAAGATGCAATCAGTAACAAACAGAGAGTTCAGGACTAAAAGTGCAAATTAACCACACCCTCGCGTGTCGATGCACGTGTCTCACATAAATAGGGACTATAATGCAAATAAAGCAAACCACCAGGTCCAAGGTGCAAATCTTCTAAAATAAAAACAACTTCCTAAAATATTTACAAGACTAATCTCTAAATGCAAAAAGAGGAGGGGCCTAAGTTAAATTATTCCTTTATTAATGATCGACGGACGAGGGTGTGCCACATGGTGATCTGACGGTGGAGAAGCGTGCACACCTCTTCACTGGATCAACGCTCCCGATCTGATCCTCATATGGATCTACGGCTGGAGTCACTCCGCAGGTGGATGGCTACGATCTGATCTGGCGGAGGAGGGCGATCGGACAGTATCTGGAGGTTCTCCAAGAACAGGCCACCGGTGAACTTCGCGGTGCAGTGCGGTGGAGAGGTCCTCCGGAGCTGCTGAGATGTGGAGAATAGAGCATACGCTGGTTCGCAGCTGGTGGGTAGCTCCGATGAGGCTGGGGAGCTCTGGAGAGCTCCAGCGATAAAGGTGGCTCGCGGCTGCTGTGCTCGAATGGCTCGACCTCCAGATGAGGTCGATTTGACCTGCAAACTGCACAGAAAGGAACCTGGGTCGAGGGCAAACTGCCTCGACTCGTTAGCGGGCGATGGGGTGGTTGGAATGAGGCGGAGCGGGGGTCTCCGGCGATGCGATGGTGAAGGAGACTCGAGCCTTGGTTCCGGGGCAAACCAAGGTGATCGGAGGTGCGAAGAAGATGGAGAGGAGTCTCGTGAACGTGAATCGAAGGTCGGATGATCGAATGGGTGGATTGATCGGAGTGAATCGGTCGGGGAAGGCTGGCGGCGCAAATTGGGCGAATAAAAAATTACGCTAACCTAAGGAGTATCGGGGTTACCTGATGGCTGCAATCGACTGGGCTGGATATGCTGGACCTCCGGGGGTCGTCGTCTCGATGGCTCGTTGGGGCCAGAGGCTCGAGCTCGCTCGGCGGCGAAGCACGGCGGCGAAACCACCGGATCAGAGGCTATCGACCTCGGTCCTCGCTGCAATCGCTCCCTCTCGCTTGCTGTCACTCAAAGAGAAGGAGGGAGGTCTTGGGAACCGAAGGGAATGGCCAAAGATAGAGTGAAAGCGCGGCGGAAGAAGATGATATATACTCGTAGGGGTCCGGCAAGATGGAGGTCGGACGAGTGATTCGGAGCTCGGATCCCTAGGTAGATCCTCGGGCATGGATCGGGGACGGATCAAGTGTAATCAGGACATGGGGTTTGGATGATTAGTGATCGGATCATGCTTGGAGAAATATGCGAAATCGGGTCGGGGGCAAGGATCCGTCACTAGGTGGTCCTGGGGGGAGAGTTGACCGGGGGTCAACAATCCCCCGTGGACCAATCAAATTATTCCATTTTTTAATTATTTGTAAATTCATTTAAAATTAGTAAATGATTTTATTTAGAAACATTTTCAAAATGAAAAATGTTTATTTATTTTCAAAGTATTTTTTAGCGATTTTTATTTATTTTTTTGAAAATTAAATAACGTATTTACATTATATTATTATTATATATAGGTATATACACATATGTATTTTTTATTTTTATTTTTAATTGTTTATTTTTGCACAATTATTTGAATTTTATATTTTATTTATTTACAACATAAAATTTGGAATAAAAGTTATTTTTATTTTATTTTTATGATTTTTTTACATTAGTTAAATAAATAGATCTATATACATATGTACATGGTATATGTACAAGGTGGGAAATGATTTTTATTATTTTCTTTTTATTTTGATTTTTCTGATTTTTATTTTATATTTATAAATATGTACACAATATGAGAAACAATTTTTATTTTTATTTTGAGGAAAATAAAATTATTTATATGCATAGGGTTATGTACACCATGATTGACCTTATCTCTCCCTACTTGGTTTCTTTTGCGGTCAGGCCCATGCTGAGCCCTCCCTTGGGATTAGGTCACTCAGTATTTATTCTAAATATTTCCCTCTTTTTCTCTTGTTTATTTATTCCTTTTTTTACACAAAAACATGCTAATTATGAATAATTACATTATGCATGTATTTTGATAATTTATGATATTTACAAGTATTTACAAGGTATTTTGCCAAGGTTTCTAGCTAAAATAAAGGAATAAAGAGTGATGAATGGGGATTCATCAAGCGGGTCTGAGCTCTCTGAAGTTGTACTAGATGAACGAGGAGGAGTGTTGGAAAGTGGTGCTGCCAAGGTCCGCCTAAGGGCCTCCTTCCCATCATCGTGATCTGGGGATTTATGACAAGTAGATCTAGGACGCAAATAAGATGAGAAATCAAACCCCCAATTCACTACGCAATGCCTGATGACCGTGAAGGTTCGGTTGTTAATCTTGTCAAAATTTATTTAGGTGGTAATTCAATCTATCAAAATGATTAAGTGAGTTGTTAGGAACCCAATGCTCCCAAGAGATTGTTTCAGATCCCAACTAGTTTTTCTCAACCAGTATGGGTGCAGACTGTTTACCGGCTACCCTATCTCTCCAATCTACTAAGGAAGTCCCAGACCAATTATCGGCTACCCGGTGAAATCCTCTCTATAGAACAACTAATCACAAGAACCAGTAGTTTGAAGAGAGCTCGGACATGGCTTTATCCTAGTGTGTGGGTCGCTCTCTCGCTGCAGATAAATCAAACAAAGAGGGGGTGACTCTCCCCAAGATAAAGATTTTTAAGTGAAGTATGTTTTAGGTCAAGTTTGCATTACCAGATCGAAATTTTATTGGTTGGTAATTTTAGGTATTTTTTTGAAATAATACAATGCCTAATGAATTTTTCGATTTCCTTGATTAATTTGAGTCCAATAAAACAGGGGGAGGAAGTTTGAAAAGTCGATGCACGATCAAACACAATGATGCATGTAGAGATAGAAATGTGTACCTTGCTCCAACACTCTACATGCAGGGTGATCCACGCATAAAATAAAGACAGAAGTTAAACTATCTATATGATGTACAAGGAAATCATCCTTAGATGATAAAATTCTATTACGTGAAGAACAATAGCTAACTAATCAGATAAAAGACTCGAGTCTGATCTTAGGAGTCACTCGGTGCCTGCCACAATAGGTCCTGCTAGCGTTGTATGTGACTCCTCATGACATGTGATCTCGTATCTAATTAAGATAACTTCTACATTTATTTTAGCCAAGTCCCATTACATTCTATAGGAACAGATAAGCAATTAAGTGTATGTGGATCTAGCTAATTACGAGCTCAAACAAGTAGAATTCCTAAATATCAGGGCCAAATGGTTGGGAATCAAATATAAATAAAAGGTGAAAATCTCGGAAAACCACTGTGAGGTCCCTCGAGTGCATCGACACTTGATGAAACACACCCAGAATCAACCAAGAGAGTCCAAGTGTCCAAAGTCCACAATTATTACAATAATGGTTTTGGGCAAAAAAATAAAACTATCTATCTAATATAGCTTCTCTCCTCCTTCGCTCCTCAGATGTGGTTTCCTCCAAAAATGAACAAGGTCGTCCTCATGCGATTCCTCGCACAAAAAGTGAAACAGACAAATTCCAGAAAGAAGTTATAACAAATAGATACAAAAATAATCAAAAATGAAATCTGACTACCAAGTCGTGCTCCTCGGCAACAGCACCATTCTGATGGCACGAAAATCGAGATCGACTAAGGTAGAAAAATATGAAATGTCGTTGTCATCAATCAACCCAATCGACCAACAAGAAAAATCAACCATTAAAGAAAATAAGCAATCAATGTAAGCGGTTTGCTATTTTATTTACCTGGTATAGCGACCAACATTGAACACAAGGAGTACGATTTAAAAACTAAGTAGTCAAAACTCTCAAAAATTTAGTGGTTTTAATTTTTTTTAAATTTTGAATTTTTGAATAAAATATAAACAAGCACAATACACATAAGACACACACAACACTATTTTTGTATTTTTCAAAATAGTTGAAAGGATCAGAAAATTACAAAGAAAATATTCTCGGGTTTTATAGGGTTTTCAAATATTTTTGGTAATTTTTAAAGATGTTTTAGATGTTTTTGTGAATTTTTAAAAATCAAACAATGCTAAAAAAAATAAGATAGTGCACAATCAGGACCAATTTGTAAATTAAAATATTTAAAATGCCCAAAAGTCCTAGATGACAATTTTATGATAAAATACAAATAAAAACCTTCAAACATGAACTAAAAACACAATTTTTGGATTTTCTATGATTTTATATAATTTTTATAAGATTACGGGTGGTTTGTAATTTTTAGGGTTTTTATAAAGACTTTTCAAACAAACTTAGTATTGGAGTTAGACCACATTAAAAGGCAAACACAGACATTTTTGTGGAATTTTTTAGGTTTTTTTCAAATTTTTATGATTTTTATGACTCAAATAGGATGCTTTTTAGAGTTTTTAAAATGTTGATAATATAAAAAGCAAGTAAATCAACCTATAAAAATTATCATAAATACAACACACTAGTAGGAGCTCATGGTAGTTTTTATGCAATTTTTAAGGTTAATTTGATATTTATTTCATTCAATAAAACAAGCAAGTTTAAAAACAGTTCACCGGGACCCAAACGTAATTATTTTAACTTTAGGGGCCAGACATATAACAAACGTATAAAGCATAGGGCTAAATCTGCAACTAATCCAAACAAGGCGCGCACAACACGTGATCTATGCTCACATGGGTATATATGCAAATCTCAAAAGATAACATTTGTATAATAACGTTCAGAAAGCACATGACTAATGTTGCAAATAACCCAACAAAGCACGTGGGGACACATGTGACTAAAACTTAGAAGGACTAAGATAAAAATATAAAAAAAGAGGGTCCAAACTGCAAATGTCTTAAGATACACATTTTATTTACTGGACTAAAGTGAAATAAAATAAACGATAAGGTAAGAAGTGCAATATACCCAACAGACACGTGGCGCATGCACGAGGAGGCGGAGGTGGACGGCTCTGATATTCCCTGTAAAGCGATCTAATGGCTCTGACTTGGTCAGGGACGTGAGTGTCAGATCGCCCCAGGAATCTGATCGGACCGTTAAAGATCATACATGAGCATGCGATCCTGATCAAATCTGGGTAACAACTTCTGATCAGATGGCTGAAAAGGGGGTAGGACGAACTCAGCCGGGGCGAACTTCGCCAGAGCATGAAGGGTGATTCGTCGCTTTGATGAAGTCTCTGAGGGGTCCAACATGGTCGTGAGAGTACTCTGCATCGAGTGGGCTGCTCCGATGACAGAGAGGACGGTCGGATTGTCGTGGCAGTGAAGGCCCTCCTAGAGTTGCTCCGCCGGAGAAGTAGGGTATAAACTGGTTCTGCTCGTGTACAAAGGCACCTGCAAAGGGTAGAGTGAGTCGGGGGGCAAGGCTCTGGTCAGGTTATTGCATGTAAAGACAAAGAGAAGCGACGATGGATGGAATCTTGGTCTTCCGACGAAGGTGGGGGAGGAAGCCTGACCTAATCCTGCTCCGATGAACAGGATCCAGGGGATAGATTACGTAGGAAGATGTGGAGCGGGTCGAGGGGTCGATCTGTGCAGATGAAGGTGGGTAATGGGCTCCAGACCCAGTAGTCGGAACAAAGGAACAATGGCGGTGATGAAATGGAAAGAGGGATCAAACGTAGAGATGAAGGTGGTATGAGTTATACCTGATGCTACTGGCGAAGGACGGAACTTTAGGAGAAGCAGAGGGCGAAGGTTATGGCCTCAACCTGGTGGTGACTGACCGAGGAGGCTTCTCACGGTGGCTCTCCGGCATCGCGATGAGATACGCTCAAGCGGATCAACAAAAGATACTTCAAAGATGCCTCCGAGGAGTTGTCACCTTCCTGAAGGTCGCTGGGGATCTAGAGTGGCACGAGGAATGAGCTTGGGAGAACAGGAGGTGGAGAAGAGACCTTATAGGATGTTCGAGGGTCTGGAAAGATTAAGAGGTGGAGTGCAACCCTAGGAAGATTCAGCTACGCTTAGAGATTCACGAGGATCACAGATCCTAAGAGCATAGTCAAAGGTGATCAGGTCCGACCAAGAGAAATTTCAGAAACAGCTCCAGCGAGGCGGAGTCGGGTTGACCCGGTTGTGGAGGAGACGTTGACCAAGGTCAACGTTCCTACGTGGACCAATGAGAATTCAGAATGTTCAAAATAAAAGGAAATTCAATAAAAAATAGTAAATGATTTTATATTAAAAAGTGTATAAAATAAAAAATGTATATTATTTTATAAACTATTTTTCTGTGATTTTTAATTATTTTTATGAAAAATATAATTGGGTTATATATAATATATAGTATTAAATATGTATAATATACCTATGTATTATGTACATGTATTTTTATTTTATTATTTTTTTCAAAAAATTTATTTTTATTATATTTTATTTATTTACACAATAATTTAAGGAATATAAAATGATTTTATTTTATTTTTATAAATTAGTTAAGGTTGTAGAATAAATAGTTATTATCTTATATGTATGTGTCTCTTGTACAAGTAAATATTGAATTTTATTTTATTTTTATTTTATTTTTCTGATTTTTTATTTTTATGTTATTATTAGAACTATATACAAGTGTGTGAAAATAAAAATTTTTATATTTTGTCAAAAATAAATAAATTTATACAAGTATATGTATGTAAAATACATAGTATACCCTTATCTCTCTCTACTTATTATTTTGCGATCAGGATAAAATTTGACCTTCTCTTTGGGTTTGGGTCACTCTGTATTTATTGTAAATACATCGCTCGTTTTCTTTTGTCTTTATTCTTTTATTTTTACAAAATAGGTGTTAATTATGTATAGGTGTTTGGGTCATTCTGTATTTATTCTTTTATTATCGTATTTAGAGGTATTTATAGGTAGTTTTGCTAAAAGATAAAGCTAAAATAAAAGAATAAAGAATGAGAATTGTAGATTCATCAATTTATAGTAACCTTTATTGCATATTGGCTCGTCGTTGGCTCACATGTTCAACAATCTCTCACTGGCCCAAAGAGCCATTAATGAGCTAATCTTTAAACCCACAATCATGTGTTAATCTTAAGCCATATAGACTTGGTTAATTGACTAGACATTCTTTCCCGAGAGACTACTCCAAGTCCTCTTGCATACTTGCATATCTCCCAGTAACAGTGTTCAGATCCAGTATGAATGTTGCATCTTCTGCAACAAATACTCAATCTTGTTAGAGTACCCACAATGCCTTGCATCTTACTAGTTTTAGCCTTTAACACCACAGCTCAACAATTTTTATAACCGGTAATAATATTTTATTATCCTTATCAGAATATCATATGCTGAGAGATCTTTATCTCTTTAGACTAAGACATAGTCTTAAGTATTGTAAGGTATCGGTAGGTAAGACTTTTATATCACTATCTACAAAAGTGTTAAATCCTTGAAGATAAGAATTTAAGATCACCATCTCTAAAGTCTTATGTCCTTGAATATGTCATTATTACTGTAACTAAGTGTACTATCTCCTTAGTATGATTGGTAACAAAATTACCACTCCCACTGCATAGTAGACATTTGACTTTTGTATATATTTGGCATACATCATGCTTCGTACAACTGATTCACAAAGGACATGCATTTTCAGCATCCTCAACATTTTGAGGTATTATCCCTTTAAATAGGTTAATTCCATATCTTAAGGGAAATAAGCCCTTCTTGGAATTTACAAAGTGCGCTCTTTATGTTACTATCCCAATGCCTCTTATCTTTGCTTCTAAATAACTTCAGAACTAAGATCTAAGAGGCAACCTTGAGATCTTTTATTTCAACGGTATGAGACAACTAAATTATTAAATACTTATTATCATCCTTATATCATTGTAAATAATTAGGACTTCATCTACATTAGCATGATGAACGTAATAGCACTCCCACCAAGCTTCACATGGTTCATCAAGATTTTGTCTGAAATCATAACCTTTTAAATTTAATCAAATATGATGTTCGAACTATGAGAATCTTTTTTAAATCCATAAATGGAGTTCCTTAGCGTGCATACATTGCTTTCCTCAACTATGAGGTCCTAGGAATACTTCATATGAATATCTGTAAAGTTTTCATAGAGGAATGAGTCTAGACTTTCATCTTCTGGATGTCATTAGTTAAGTTGTGTATCTATAGTTAGCAATATTCTGATGGGTATACGCATGGTCACTGAAGAGAAAGTTTCATAAGAGTGATGTCTGCTCTCTATGTATAGCCATTGTCTACAAGCCATGCTTTGAAGGTCTCTACCTTCTCATTAGGTTTCCTCTTTCTCTAGAAGATCCATTTACACCAAACAGGTTCAACCCCTATAGGTAGATCCTCGAGGAACCATATACAACACTTATGCACAAAGTCTACTTTACACTTTATTGATAGCATCCATCTCTCCATATTATAATCCTTAGAAGCTTCATCATATGAAGTCTTCATTGTCAGACTTCTCTAACGCATGAAATCTATACCATCTAAGTGTTCTTACCACCCTCAAACTGATTTGAAGAGGCATGGGTATTTCATCTTTAATTATCTTTTTAGTTTCTGATTTTAGAAACCTCATTATTATCCTAGGATGTCACCGAAGTTCCCTTCCTTTGTAGAGATAATGATCAATTCCATGCCTTGTTGTCATCATACACTCATATTTTTGAATGTTGGATGCACTCAAGGCTCGGCTACCGTACATAGGCACAGGAAGGGAAGATGGGGTAAGGGATCCTTTGGTGTTCGTAGAGGAAGGAATGAGGCTCCGATGATGTTTAACCAGAGATGGATGTGTTGCCCATGTGAGCCTGGGGTGAACCATTTCTATAATAAATGTTATTGCAATCTTTGATATATCAATAAATATTATTGGTTTTTTCACTCCCAATATGAGATTAAATGAATGAATCTACTAATAAGGTCCCTTAATATAATTAGGGTTATGTACCATGGCCATCTTAATAATCATACAATTGTTGATATAATGGGACTGGTGTTTGGATGATATCTAAAGAGATATATTGAGGACTCACCAAGAACCGTCAAATATTATTAGGAGATGATCTCCAGCATGAGAAGGACATGCCAATCCTTCTCTAAATTCAGTGCACAATCATTTCACTATAGAAACTTGACTAAATTTATATGCATGATATATACTTTTTGGAAAGTATATGATCGACATAAACTCTCAACGATCAAATGCAAAACTTAATGATAAAACCCTGAAGAAGACAATCCACATATGATCTAAATCTACAGATTTCTTCTAAGTCTTCTAGTATGCATGATGCACGCGTATTAGGAATACTCAAAGATGATGTGATTATAAACGATTGTATAACCATGACACTTTCATTTAGAGGGAGTGATGAAACATGTTTGTATTTTAGTGACTCCTCTCAGTAGATTATAACCCAATCTTAGTCTAAATGTTGGACATTGATCTGAATGTGATTCGAATACAATGAGAAGATTAGATACACAGTTTGATTTAGTAATACATCTTTGAAAGGTCCTCGAGATCTTGATTTGAGATATGATCTCAATACAAGTCACTATACATGGAATGTACATTCGCCGTGTTCTTATTTCCAAGTATCAACATAGAAAGCGCATTATTCTTGAAAGAGTTCAAGAATAATTTGATTGTTAACAATATATATGAGCATTGAGAAATTTATGATTGAATATGATTTAATTATCATTAATAATATGAATATGATTCATGTTATTTGAACACATGAGAATAGTCATTTAATATAATTAATATGATTTAATTATCAAAGATATGATTATTATAGATATCACTCTCCAGAATAATCATAAATATTAGAAATGTGATGATAACGTGTTGGGGAGATTTCATTGTAAATAGTATTTATGAATTAAATGTTAATGTGAATTGCATTCACATTGAACAATTAATTGTAAATACAATTTACATTTTATATTGGATCTATGATTATAATTCATAATTGTTAATGGCATGATTGAAATTGGAAGAGAGGATTTTCGATGACGAGGATATGGGCTAGAGGTAGGAGGCTTCGGGCGGGCCATTGGATCATGCTAAGATCCAACGATGGATAGATGATCACATACCGAGCACGTGATGAAGCTCGGAAAAGAGTGATAGGGGACATTGGATCGAATTTGATTCAACAATGATAAGAGAAGGCACTACCGAACAGGGGTAGGTTGATTAGAGGATGAGTGGGCCTTGACCATGTTCTGAGGTGGGTGAGTGAGAGTCTGACACATGGAGTAACCATTGACCAAACATGCACATGCAAAGATAAATAGATAAAAAATAGAAAACAATCACACACGTAAAAATGCTCAAAATAAAAGATGTTGGTCTAAATTCACTTTACAATGCTCGTGAAGAACTCAAATGCGAATGAAGTCATGTGTGTATGTTATAAAATTTTGGGATATTTACACCCATAACCCTGAGTAATATGGTAATTACCCCAGGAGCCCTACGTAAGTGCGAATTACGCTAAAACCCCCGAGTAATGCTTAACTCTTGCATAGCATAACCCTGTGTTAGTGGACGTTTCTTTTTGCTGGACGGCCGTTAGTTTATGGGCGAAAATGCCCTCGAGTTTGAGGGGCTCCAACAGCTAGAAATAGATCCGTTGGGTGTCTCCCCTCCCATGCAAAAACCTATAAAATGACTTGTAGAGGCCCTATAGAAATATTATTTTTGAGGAAGGTTGCTGGTAAATCCACAACAGAAGGTGCGAATATTTTTTTTCGTTATGTTGCAAGAAGTCGATTTTTTTGTGTCTACAAGTTATTGTTTGAAGATGTCTACGTTAATTGCAGAAAATGCGGTCGCGTTCCTTTGAATCATCATCTTCTATGCGTTGCGTTTGCGGCGTCGAGGCTGTTTTGAAGACCTCCACCAAACCATGGAGCAAAGGAGCACGATTCTACACATGCACCTTGAAGACTTGCGATTTCTTTCGTTGGATGGATGAACCTTGCAGCAAGGAACCCCAATCTTTCGGCACTATGAAGAAGCCTCCAGCAACAGATGCGAATGTTAAGCTAGTATTGAAGAAGCTTTCAGCAATATTGATATGGCTGAAAGCAACATTGATATGTTTGCTATTCATATCCATGTTAATCACATACATTGCTTTCAAATAATATTTCGCAACAAAAAAGAAATCTCATGTATACATGACAAAATGGCGATTGCTCATGCAAGTATCCAAAAACAATTACATAGCACATGTAAGGATTGTTCGTCTAAATATACAAAAACCGACATCCAGACAATCTACCACATAATACTTAAAGGATTGTTCGTCTAAATATACAAAAACCGACATCCAGACAATCTACCACATAATACTTAAACGATTGTCCCATACAAAAAATATACATATGAGAAGTTTGTTGTGCATCAAAAAAAAACACCCATCCAGAATAAACCTTCTCTTTGTGCTTTCAACGATATGAAAACACGTAGAAATGAATCGTCCTTCTCAGTTTCGTAGTGAATTACACTTGAAGGATTACGATTCTTCAGTTCATAAATGAGAGATGGAAGTCTCTCATATGACTCCTCGACTTTTCCTCTGATCTTATCTAGGGCAATCCTTCTTCCCCTCCATATCCTCATGTAAGGTAAACGGACTTGGAATTGCTCTGCAAGTCGTCGAGATATGGCGTTGACAGTCATTTCTGGGTTGTCTTTGATCCATGGATCAATGTACTTGGCAATCCACTCTTGTGCTCGCCATGTAGAGTCCTGACTCGGAATCGCATGCTATCTTGGAGTCTAGAAGCATGGATTCGCCATTTACAATCTTCTCCCCTGCATATGGCTGTCACCCGTACTGCCTCACTCTTTATAAATCTCACATCAAATTCATTCCTCAGACAATAAGTGCTTAATGCATGTTTAAATTCATCGTGTCCATCGAACTCGGTTCCAACCGCAATGTCAGGAATCTCCATGTCCTTGGTGGATATTCTACCTTCGAAGTCCTCAACATCCTCTAAATATGAATCTAAGAGATAGTGGTAGCTATTCTCAGACTCAAGACCGTTGAGGACATCGTCACTGGTACTTGAGCTATCAACAACAAAATCAGAATCTTCTGATTCGCTTACATCGATACATAGGGTTTGAGAGCGCAACACTCTCTTCGATCTCATTATACGCGACTGCTGAGTACTCAACATCTGTGACTCCATGGCATTGGGACTGATGGGTGCCCTTGATTCCTCCTCTCTTGATTCATCCCCAAGTGGCTCTCCAAATAGGGGATCATCATCCATCTCCACTGCCTCATTCGGGTCGATGTCCATTTGCACAACTTCATCCTCAAAATCCATGGCTTCAGTAGTAAATCCCTCCACTCCATCCCCTTGCGCAAATTCGGTATTAGCAATGCATTGAACTGTCTCCAAGGATTCATGCGTAACCGATCCCAACTCCTGCAAAGCCTCCGCTGCCTCATTCGCATCAGTCCCTAAGGACGTGGGAGTTGGATCTTGACCTGCATTCGCATCTGCTTCCTCCTCAACAAGTGGTTCAGCATCTTGATCAAACTCCACCACCAACTCAACTTGCGTTCCATCTTGGTGCAAGTGAAACATTTCCATCATCTGCTTCTCATCAGATAACTTCGCATACCTAACGAAGACAAAATGAGAGTACAGTTCGTATACCTAAATAATAAGCGAGTAGGCCAATAACATTTCACACCATGACATAGTTTCATACCTGGATGGATGGGAATTAGGAATTTTGTAGCTCAACCGCAAGGAATCCTTTGGTTGCCATGGAACAACTTCTGCGATGTCATCCAAGATGTCGAACCAACACGTGTAATCTGGGTCTGTCCCTATGACGACTTGCTGTCCCAGCAAGTACCTATCGCCACCACGACCTCGCACCTTCTTGAAGTATCCCCATATCGGACGCAAATGCTGAGGACCCCATCGCGGCCTTCGAACCAACCCATGCCCTAAGGTACATGCAGGTTTCTTTCTCATGTACTCAGTTGGATTTTACGAAGATTTTCAGAGGCGAAGACGATGGGGGGAGGATATACCGTTGCCTTTCGAGTGCTTCTGGTAGCTTGGTGTACGAGGAAGCGTGTCGTCGGCGATCGGTGGGGGGCTCTTCTTCTTCCGCGAGTTGGAGAAGATGACGCAGACGATGATCCGAAGGCGGGAACGATCGTTGAGGATGTCGAGGGCGGGCGGGACGAGGGCAAAAACACATACCTCGTCACCCAGGCACTATTCATCGATTCGACTTCTGCTTCCATCTACACCATACACGTGGCGACAACAAATCCCAACCATTTGATCTCCACCTCGAAACTCGGTGGTGGTAGGTGGTAACCCAACCGTGGTTACCGCTAACGTCCCAGCGTAACGGAGGGTTACGCACGTAATCGTTAAGCATTACTCGGGGGTTTAGCGTAATTCACACTTACGCAGGGTTCCTGGGGTAATTACCATATTACTCAGGGTTATGGGTGTAAATATCCCTAAAATTTTTTGTGATGTTCTATATACATAAAATACCAGTTTTTTGGTTTTGTATTTTTTATTTAGTTTCTGTAAACAATATATGCATGCAAAAATCAAACATGATGTATGATGATGTATGGAAATAAATGTCTTTTTTGATATTTATGAGTTAAGAAAAAAGTAAAATAAATTACGAATGTAAACTATTTACAAATGAGTTAGTCAATACACACAAGTTAGAACTTCTTTTTTCAGTGCTTTTTTTACATTTTTAGATTTTTATTTTTATGTAATTAATTAGAAAATGATATGAAATAAAGAAATAACAAAGAAATAAATAAAAAAGAATTAAATATTTACATGGAAATAATAAGTCAAACATTAATAAACATGTAGATTGTATGTGAGGGATATCGTCTTTTACGGCTTTCTGTCCCGTAATTAAGGTTTGGGTTTATTTCACATGTATACAAGTTAGCATTTTTAAGGATTTTTTTGTAGAATATTATCAGTGATATGCACACACTGGAATTGGTTTTATGTCAATTGGAGTTATTATGAGTTAAAATAGATGAAGTTAAGTGAATATTTACAGGTAAATATGAATGTAGTATGGAATGCTAATTTATGCAGATTATTTACAAGTGCACGATGCTAACTATGAGTTGTAAACATCTAAATGCATCTATTTACTTGGGAAGAAGCTATATTTTCTGCTAATCAGAGTGATGAATCACATATTCTTCAATAGGATGCTTCAATATTGAGAGTACTCTAGGTTAATGCATTCATAATAGATTATACACCATGACACTTCTATTACAAGGGTTTGATGAAATTGGATGGATTTTCATGAATCCATTTTGTGGTTAGTCGAGTGAGAACAAATTAGATTAATTCTCATTTCGTTGAACCCATTTCTAATGTCCATATTGTTGAAAATGGAAATAGAACCCAATTCCATACCCTATAGCTGAGCTTAAAATGGTTTTTGGACAAATGAGTAGAAATGGAGATAAAATTGAACTCATTCTATAACCCATTTTCGATCTCCAATGAGTGTGAAGAAATGGAAATGGAAATGGAAAATGAATTTTGATAGTAAAAAAGAATCTAATTGAAAATGTCAGAAGTAGTTTTAACCATAAAAATGTATGGTTATCTAATTTTCATGTCACTATGCATGGATAGTAAAATCTCCCTGACATTTATCTCCAAGTATCCACTGGTGTTGCTCATGAGCACAAAGAAAGAGATGTTAGCCGTAGCTTTTTCCCTGGACAAATTCAGATCATATATTCTTGGATCCAAAGTGACTATTTGTACAGATCACACTACCATCAGGTACCTCATGGCTAAGAAGGATGCCAAAGTGAGACTGACTAGATGGATCCTTCTACTCCAGGAGTTTGATATTGAGATTAAGGATAAACATGGAGTCAAGAATGTGGTGACGGATCATCTATCCTATTTAAAAAATCTTGAGGAATATGAGCAGATTGATCACATTACAGAGACCTTCCCAGATGAGGCCATCCTTGCTATCTCCCCTCTCCCATAGTACGCCGACATTATGAACTATCTTGTTGCCAAGAAAGTTCCATAAGGTTGACCCAGAAAGCGACTTGAAACCTTAATTGTGAAGGCTAAGTCCTACCATTGAGAGGATCCCATCCTTTATAATGAAGGAGGGGATAGCATCTGGTGTCAGTGCATTCCTCAGGAGGAGCACCACAACGTCCTCACTTACGACCAGAAGCTTGAGGCGGGAGGCCATCATTCTGGGAGGAGAACATCACAGAAAGTGCTCTAATCAGGCCTATGGTGGCCTACCCTCTTCAAGGATTCTGATGAATTCGTAAAGAGGTGTACTGAATGTCAGAGGATGGGCACCTGTGGACAGCTTGATATGATGCTGATGCAGCCCATTAATTTCTGTAAAGTTTTTTATGCATGGGGTACTGATTTCATGGGCCCATTCCCTAAGAGTAAGGGATTTGAGTACATTCTGTTGGTTGTTGACTATGTGAGTCGTTGGGTTGAACCACCCGAACCACATATGTTAAGATTGTTTGCAGATTTTTGAGGAAGAATATCATTTCACAGTTTGGGGTGCCGAGAGTATTGATATATGATGGGGGGTCTTACTTTATCTACGACAAGGTAAAGGCCCTTGCTAACGAGTTCAGCATAGAGCGTCGTGTAGCCATTCCATATCATCCTCATACCAATGGTCTTGGTGAAGTATTGAACATGGAGATCAGGACTATATTACAGAAGGTAGTCTGCCTAGACCGAAAGGATTGGTCACAACTTTTGGACTCGGTTTTTTGGGCTTACCGGATTTCCTTTAAGACTCCTTTAGGTACATCTCCCTTTCGTCTCATTTATGGAAAGCCATGCCATTTTCTGTTGAGATTACGTATAAGTCACTATGGGTTGTCATTGAGATATTATTGGATTCAGAGAATATAGGAGATCAAACAAAGGCAGAATTGGCAGCCTTGGAGGAGCTTAGAGATACAGCCTTTTCAAACAGCCTACAATATAAGAAGCGAGTGAAGGAATGGCATGATTCTCTACCCGACTATCCTACAATCTCCTGACTGGTCCCTCCCCCTTTAAGATCATGACTGAAGCTTCAGATTTTACGATAGGAATTGTGTTAGGACAATGGCAAGAGGGGATCTCCTTTGCAATCCACTATGCGAGCAAAGTATTAGACCCTACATAAAAGAATTACACCGTGACTGAAAAGGAAATGCTCGTTGTAGTATGGGCCCTCAAGAAGTTCAGGTCGTACATTTTGGGATCTAAGGTGACAATCTAGGGAGGTGGTGTTCGATAGAAGAGAATCGAGGTGGTAGCGAAGAAGGGGTGAAGGTCGTTGATCGATTGTTGGGAATGAAGATAGATCGGTGTAAAAGAAGTGGATGCTTTGATAGAGAAATGTAAGAAGAATTATGAGGACAAAGATGGGGGGAAGAAGAAGATGAAGTGGGTAGAGAGTTACATGTAGTTTGCTTGATCTGGTGGAGTAGCGATAGCCTCTCGGTGTTCGCCTCGAGAAGCTCCGATCGAGAGCTTCGAAGCTTTGCAGTAGCTGATGTTGTACTGAGTTGCAACAAGGTTCTTGAGGGCTTTAGATCTTGCCCAAGGATTAATCATGACCATCATCTCCTCCTGATGATCTTTGTTGTTGTCACAAACGAGGGAGCTGGGGTTGGTGGTCTTCATTTTTGAAATGGTGGATGCCCCAGTTGGGTGGCCATCTATGGGTTTTGTAGGTCGACAGCTAGGGTTCGTGGGGAAAGTTGAGGGTGGTTACGGATCAAGTTGAATGTGATGAAAAGGATAAAGTTGAGATGGTGAGGTTTGACTGTCAGTATAAGAGAGAGATGATCAGAGAGGGGCTTTGGTCGACGGTGGTTGGAATCAGTTGAGGATGATAGGTGGGGAAAAAAGGTACTTACCTGTTGGATCTTGAATGATCCAACAACCAATATCCAAAGCGATTGGGAATTGGGGGATAAGAGATGATCATTATATCTAAGAAAATCCAATGATCAAGATGATGCCTGCCTGAAATGGTGGGTGGCAGCTGGAGAAAGAGAGGCGCCATATTGCTGCTCCATGAGCAGCCATGTGTCGCTTCTAGATAAACTAACAAACCAAAAATTGAAAAGAAATCAAAATAAATTAAAAGACAACATCAAAACAAAAAGTTTTCTTTATTAAAGTTGTTCATCTCATTAAGATTTACAACTTTCATGAAGGGATTAAGATCAAAAGACACTAATCATGCAAAAAATGATTTTTGGTGGTATTTACTTGCATAAAATACCGAAATTTTATTTTTTTTTGTCATTTTTAATTTTAAAATCAAAATAAAATAAAAGGATAAATACGTACAAATTAATATTTTTTTAAAATTTTTTAATAATTAATTAAATATATAAATTAAAAAGATTAACTTATTTATAGAACATATATACATACTCAAAACAATCGGTTTTTTTTGCGTTTTATATTTTTTGAATGTTCATTTTATGGCATTTATTAAAACACAACTCAAGTAAAATAATTAAAAAAGAAACAAATCAAACGAGTTAATTTAGTACATAAAATCTCAAAGTTAAATTAGTAATATGTCTAATACACAATTTAGACCCAAAATCCAAGTTTCACATATGAACTCTGATTCTTTTGAATTTGATTTTGATTTGTAGATAGTTAAGTGCACATCACTGTATATGAGAGATATTTGACTTTATGGCTTTTCAATCTCAAACTAAAGTTTAGGTTTATTTCACACACACATACACATGTATACAAGTTAGTAATTTTTAGGATTTTCATTAATTAATATGAGTGATATGTACACAATGGAGTGTGTTTTATTCAATTTGGATTTAGTGTGAATTAATAAAAATAAATACCAGCTAGGTGAATATATACAAGTGAATATGAATGCAAAATGAGAATGATAATTTTTATAAATTATTTATGAGCGCATGAATGCTAGTTATGAGCTATAAAGACCTAAATATACTTAATTACTCGGAACGAAGCTCTATTTCCAGCTAATTGGAGTGAATAATTGATTCATCAATGTTTTCCACCAAAAATCTCTGATTTCAAAATTAGATTGAATTTCACTCATTATTGACAACCACATGGTAAGGTTCTTGTACATTAATGTAGGAAGTTCAAAGCCACTTTCATTTTTAAGGTCAAGTTTGTAAATTATTTTGTAGAATCTTCCCTGGAGTATTTTAAGTTGTCTAATTATTTATTCTCAATCCTTTTTGAAAAAACAAGTTTAAGATTGGATCTGAAATTACTTGAGTCAATTTAATAAAAAGAGTAACTAAGTTATAGTAACACATGAGTGGTTATCATAGGGAGGGAAACGACCATCAATGTGAGAGTATGATATAGGAAATGAGCAAAGGGAAGGGAGCTCAATAAGTGGGGAGGGGGAGAAAGGCTAACATCGAGGTTTTCAAATGGAAAGTAATAGAGAAGCTCGACGAGGGAGGTTGGCAGATGGGGAGGAAGATGGTAGCCGGCAAAGGGGGAATAAAATGGAGGCATGTGGTAAGAGAAAATAGTGTAAGGGGAGGAAGATGGAGGCTACTATAAGTGTGGGAGGAGAATCTCAAATAGAAAGTGTGTCAAATATAGTGGGAGAACACACACCATAGAGGATGACAAAATGTCGAGGGTACAAGGATGAGTAATAAAGAAGGAAAAGGAGGAAGATAAAATGCATGAGAAAGAAGAGGTGGCAACAAACCACTCTTTTATATCTTTATTACATCAATGGGCATGATCATATTGAAATTGTGATTGCACGACTTTACTGTAATGGAAAGAAGAGGTTGCATCAAAGCACTCTTTTCTTCAAAGGTTTTGGACTTGATATCACTTTAGTTAAACGACCATTACTTCTACATCAAATATAGGAATCAAATGTTTAGAAGTTAATGTATTAACAAGCTATGTCAAAGCACGGAGCTATCATATGACTTATATAGGAGAACAAAAATGTGTATTTTAGTGAGTTTTACTTTGCACAGCTTGATGAGTTAATTTATAAAAACTCCAAAATTTTGGAATTTTATAGGCAAGGGTGATGTGCAATCTTCGAGCTTCATGTCTCTACTTTTCAAAGATTAACAATCTGTTTACATTAATATCCTCCTAATCTTTTATTAATTTTAGGCTATAAAGATCTATTAATGGTTAAGAGCATTTCGCTCCATGCAATCTTGATAAGCTAAACAATTTTCAAGAAGTTCTTCGTAATTTAGGAGACAACATGTCAACAAACTTAACATGTTTGTATCTTTGTTAATTTTAAGTCAATGTGTAGTTTACACACATGTAACTTTTATTTTCCTTAAATTTCCTTTTCCTATAGGTGTGTGTTATGACTATTTGATTCACATATGTATTTCTTAAAGGGTAAAATGAGACTGTCCTCTTGGAAAGTTAACTTGGTTCTATGTATCTCATCTTCTCCATTTTTTTCATTTTTTTGAAAAATGCTTCATGGATTTTCATCATAATATCCCTATATTATGTCATTCAAATTTCGTGCGAAACAGAGACTCCTACAACCTCCATCCAGATGGGTCTGATTTCAACAATGCTGCGACCGTTGAAAAATGATTGTCTAGATAGGGGTTGGAGTATCTATTTCTTACAAAACTTGAATGACATTCACATATTCATTTATAAAAAATAAAAAATAAAAAAGAGAGAAAATGAGATGGAGGAGCAAAATTAGGTCCTCTAGGAGGAAACCCCATTTTCCCCTTTCTTAAAATACACTTATAAATTATTTGTACATTGATGACACTAAACTTGACATCCTTTGTGTTTTGTTTAGTGAGTTTTTAGCATGTGGTAATTACGTAATTTAATCAATGACAGTAAATATCCTTCCTCTGCCATCACATTCTTTTTTTCTTCGATCATCGTCTATTTACATCAAACTTCTTTAGAACAAGTTAAAGTCAACTTTTACAAATATAAATACAATACTTCCTAACATCACATTCTAAAATAGAGAAGCAATAAACTTGATAGAGACAATGTGAAGTCATGTAACTAATTCCCAATTTCATGTACAATAACACCATTGCTGTCTGGAGGTCTATTTCCATTTGATACTCTGTCTTTTGCTTTACTTGCCTGCAAACAACAAGAGATGTAAAAAAATACAACATTATTGATTGTAATCTACTTGTCATTTCCTTAAAGTAACAGAGTTTCAATATCATGAAAAGTGCAATACAAGCTTATTATGGCACTTCTGCAATAAATATAATTATAATTGGCATCCATCAAGTACCGAAGAAAAGACTTTGCATCTATTATTGTATCACTTAAATGTGACATGTAACTTGGGCATGATGGTGCCGTCCTTTTTATGTATCCTTTTGTATTTTGATACCAACTAAAATATGAAGAGGGGGTTGATGTATCCTACATATATTTTATACATATTTTGACATCCATATCCATTATAAAATGAATAGTGATAAAGATACACACATACATGCATCATTTCTATATCTCGTAAAATTTGTATCATTGTCCATATATCCATATCATGTAAATATAGTTATATATTTATTTGTAATCATATTTAATAGAACATTTATGAATAAATATAATATGAATATACTTATTTATGAGTGCATATTCATTTGAATTTTTATCACTTGTGCTCCTCTTAGATATTTCAATATTAATTATAAACCGTCCATTTTTTTAATATCAACTGTGCACCCAACTTATTCCAAAATCATCACTTGTGCCCCTTGAGTTAATTTCTTTCCATCACATCCCAAATGAACATTAAATTTTGGGACACAAAGTAGGTTAGATTGATTAAATTGGCCAGATATTTCTATTATTTCTCTTCTGTAAACTTCCTCTTTCTCAGCTGCCCCCACCTCCATAGACCCCACTTCCTCTGGCACATCATTCAGCCTCTGCTCTGACGCAAGACCTTCCACCTCCTCACCCAACCTCCAACACCAACCTCTACCTCTGCCGTCCCCTCCTTCGACCTCAAACACCAACCTCTTCTCCGATGCAGGCCCTCCTACCTCCTCCCCCAATTTCCCGCACGACCTCACCTCCTTCACCCCCTCCTCTGACCTGTAGCACCAGCCCCCATTTCCTCTTACCCTTCCCTCGACCTCCAACACTGCCCCCACCTCTCCCCCTGACTCGATCTCCAACGCTGCCCCTGACCTCTGCTATCCCATCCCCTGAACTCTGACGTCTCCCCCCATCTTCTTCTCCTTCCTCGACCTCCAGTGTCATTCACACCTCTGTCACCCTCCCCGACCTCCGAAGCCTCCTCCCCCCACCTCCGTTGCCCCTCCTCTGACCTCAAGTTCTTCAAGTCATCTGCAGGTCTTCGTTGCTCAAGAACCACTAGAGATAGAGGTGTTGCTACCTATGTTTTCATAATTTGCAAACTGCAATAGTATTTACAGTCCCAATCCACCACTTGGAGATCGGATCAGAAACTGGAGGCGATCGAGGAAGGGGATGGAGGGGGCGATCGAGGAGAGAGGATAGAAGGAGGAGCGAGAACATCAGAGGAGGGGGCTAGAGGAGGTGGAGGCAGAGGACAGAGAGGATGGGGGGATGGAAGATGATGATGGGAGCGAAGGAGGATTGGACAACTATAACCCTCTTAACTAGACCATAGTTTGAATAAACAATAGTTTATTTCAACTCGTTGATGACTAAACTAACGGAAGGGAACAAGTGATAACGGTGGAAGAAGTCGGTGGCACAATTGATAATCCAAAAAAGAGGGGTACAACTGATATTGTAATATCTAAGAGGGGCATACGTAATAAAAAAACCTATTTATTTCATCTGGGTATCGCTTCTACGAACGTTAATCTATTAATGGATACAAACTACATCTAGTATTCAGTCCACGCGTGGAGGCAGTAAGAAGATGCAGTCTGAAACTAGATTTCAGATTGACTATAGAGCTTGAGAACGCATTTTCGATTACTTCTATAAACTGCATTTCTATTTCAAGACAGGAGGTTCTAGTTTGAATTTGAATGACTATGAGGTTTCCATAATCACTATATAATAATTGGTGGGACATTCTCGCGAATCCGGAATGGTGGTTGATGATATATAAGGTTCATTTAGATAATACAACATATAAGGAATTTACTGAGGGATAAAAGAGGGTCAACGAAAAATCAGATAGTTAGGACGGCTTTGTCCCTTCTCAGCCAGGTAAGCAGATAAGTAGCATCGAATATTTAAGCAGGACTTGACTACTTTCTGCAGTAGATGGCTACATGCACATAGGACGCATTGGATACGGTAGAGATGAGGCTCGACCTTACCACTAGAACATGGGCAAAGGTAATATGAAGAAACTACTCTTGCCCACGAATCTTCCAAGCTCAGCGGGCACGGGACTATTAGCTGTAGCTCTACCAGAAGCGAAGCAAAGATGGGAGAAAAAGTAGGAAGAGGTCGCCAGTCTTGAAGTCATTTCATAGT
The DNA here is from genome assembly GCA_037367405.1 of Ottelia alismoides. Lineage (NCBI taxonomy): Eukaryota > Viridiplantae > Streptophyta > Magnoliopsida > Alismatales > Hydrocharitaceae > Ottelia > Ottelia alismoides. Next base: position 870,636 of record JAZKJV010011044.1, read on the forward strand.
TCCCGAGTCTTCAATCAACACCACATATCTTATATATACTTTTTGATAATTGTATCCATATCTACTTTGAATGTGTATGGATACATACAATGCATTAATATCTGTATTGATATCAGTATTTATATATATTTAAACTATAGTTACGATTTATGTGTAACCATAGTTGGTACAACTATTATAAAATAAATATATTAAATATATTTATTCGACGTAAATATCCCTTGTACTAACTTTAATCTACAAAATGGACATGGATAAATTGTATCCAGTCCACTCAACCTTAACTACTTTTTATAACCTTACCATGATCTAACAACATTAGAATGGAATTAGTAAAGAAATGATAATTTCACTACTTAGAAATGACAGAGAGAATTTTCTAGACCCTTTCCTCAACAAGAAATGATAATTTCACTACTTAGAAATGACACAGAGAATTTTCTAGACCCTTTCCTCAACAGAGATTTGCTGCTCCTCAGGGATTTAGTTATTTGCTTTTCAAAGCCCCAGACGACAAATCAAAGCCTCTGCTTCCAAGAAGGTGGACCAACCCCCGCTTCTCTCCCAATCCATGGGAACGTCATGACCGTTTGCTCGTCTTCCGATCGGCGGTTGCGCCCACACCTGAGGATCGATCCTCTTTGCCCCCAATGAGGTATTGCCGTTCATCCGTTTACGAGGTCCTCGTCTTCTCCACGGCCGCATGACACGCATAGAGTGTTCTCTTCATCCTGCAGGGAGAGAACAGAGGGAACAACCCAACGGGAGAGGAAGGATGGGGGAGATCACACTTATTGATTAGGGTCGTGACTCTTCAATATGAAAAGTAGAGTGGATGTTTCCTCCCCTTATGGGGTTTGGGTGGGGGGAGGGGGGCAGCTATTTGGTGGGATTAAGGACTCTTCACCAATTTATGCCCATAGACCTTACCATTTTGGTTTGAAATTGGTAGGATTAAGGATTCTTCACCGATTAAGGACTCTCCACCAATGCTTGATGGGATCTCTGCTTCCATTGGTTATCCCCTTCATCACAACATGATGATCCATTCTCCTCCAAGAATCCTACGGAGTCGATGTCCTCCCATCCTTCGCCCTATCTGGTTGCTTAATCGTGTGCAAGACTTCCTACCTTGTTTGTCTCTAGGCTCCTTCAAGAAAATCTTGAACTCTTTTAGGAAATAGCAGAGTCACCAGCAGAGATGCAAACGGTCGGACACGGATACGGATATAGGTATTACTGTATCATTATCCGTTTTTAATACGAATACGGATGCAGATACAGATATTGACGGATATTAGAACTATCTTACCATATCCTTAGAAAACGGATACGGATGTAAAACGGATATTGATCGCACACCAGTAATTTTAGAAATACTCTATAGAATCGGCTTAATATATACGAATTGAATAGAAAACACATGATATAAATTTACTAAATGTGTTTGTATCATAAAAATTATATGAATATGATAAAAGTAGGTAGAGAATTATGTTATATAGGGTTAAAAATAAATCTATGACTATATTGATATATGAAAATGGATATACAGATACAAATGTTTGCGGATATCAAAACGATATCCATATTCGTATCCATTTTAAAATGGATACGGACGGATGTCAAAATATGTATAAAACAGATACGATGACGGATCGGATACGGATATATCCGTATCCATTTGCATCCCTAGTCATCAGAGTCTAAATGTTACTCGCTTATGTCCTAATCTTCCTTTCATCTTAAATTTTGGCTAGATCAAATATAGATTAATTTGGACCTTCTAAAATCAAGCCTCACATTGGAGATCTTAATTACGAAGGTAAGGGAATTCTTTAATTGCTTATCTTCTTGAAGTAGCACGACGAATTCTTTGTCCAGAGTAGGTTACAAATGACATTGTTGCGAATATAAAGCGTTAAGAGGTAATCAATCACACACAAACAAAATGATTTACAAGGTTCACCTGCAATGGGGATATGTTTTTAAATGGTTGTAGATCACTTGTACCACATGTAGAAATAAAGGATTATAGATGAATTTGTCATAACCTTAAACTCAGGGTTTAAGGAGCTTTTGTAGATTTCCTCTCGTACTAATAGATCAGTATATAACTTCGAATAAAAATCCAAGTCTTAATAATTAGCTTTTTATTGGTTAGGTTTTGGGGACTTGACCTCGTGAAGGGAAAAATGTCTTATACATGGCATAATTACATCCAATTAACTAACATGTAAAAAATACACCTCTAAAGTTATTTAACTTATTTTGGAATGTATTTTTTATCATCTTTTGGGATAGTGTTGATATCTTTTCTTTATTCTTAATCAATGTATTTAGGATGTTATCAGCCTTTGTTTAATTATCTTTTCCTATTCTAAAAAGGAATATTATTTTAGAAACCATAGTTGGATCACCCCTGACTGGTTGTGATTACTAGACTTGTAGGGTAGATAGACCCTTCGGTTAAAATACATAGTATATTCCATGCATAATATACAGGGGGATGTTGCATTTGCTAGAGATTTTAGATTGATTTGGACATACAAGTCCCATTAAAGATGATTTTTTGTTTTATGTGGAGGAATCAGGTGACGACCAATATGTCTTGGGCTTGCATCTTCTCCACCAACGAAGTCACTTGCCTATTTGCTAGGGGGGATCAGAGGATGTTTTATCACCTTTTCTTCTCATGTATTCTTTACACTCGAGGTCCAGCTAGAGGTGGATGTGGCATGGGTTGGCACCATGAATGTGGATGGTGTTAGCAGAAACATGCCGGTGCTCCTTATTGACCTGGGGAGAAAGATTGATGTTGTTTGCTTACTTGTTGGTATTAGGGCTTGCTAGAAGGGCTTTGATTTATGTGATGAGTGCTTCTATGTAGAGAATGCTCTTGCCATGGCCTTAAATGTCAACACTAGTGTTGTTTCGCCAATTCCACAAAAGGGGCATGCCATTGACATGTCGCCAATATCGCCAAAAATCATGAAACAACAATAAAAGTTGATTTTTTTCATGAAGTTAAGTTTTCTAGTGTTTTTAATCAATAAATAAGATAGAAATATACACTTATTTTCTAAAATGTAAATCTAAATGCATTTTTACTAGTATTGATATCATAGTTACTACATAGGCTAATTTACAATATTATGTAAGACATGAAATTAGAAGTTTAGTCATGGGGAGTGCATATATAAGATGAAATAACAAATAAAACTCATAATTCAAAATGCATGCAAGTACAATACTTGTCAAGTAAATATGTATTCATCACTTATCAGAACCAAGAGTCTTTGGCAGGATCCAACTACCCTGTTTATTGTCCTCCTTCCGATTGAGTCTTAAAATTTCACATAACTTCCCTACGTGTTTAAGTGGTATATGGATTTGTAGTTTATTAAATACTGCCTACATGCATGGTCAACCACATATCTGACAAAGTTAACCCCACTGCCCGACCCCACTGCCTGACCCCACCCGACCCTAGGAACCCCACCGCCTGACCCCCACTGTCGCCCGCCTAGCGCCCACACCTCTGCGACCCTGCCCCCACCACCCGCCCAACGACCCTGCTTCCACTACCTCACGCACCCCCACGACCCCAGCAGGGAACCTCCGCGACCCCCATAGCGACCCCGCTAGGGACCTCCGCGACCCCTCCAGGACCTCCGCGACTACGCCCACCAGGGACCCCACCAGGGAACTCCGCGACCGCACCCACCAGGGACCTCACTGCTTCACGCACCTCCGCATCTCCGCCCACCAGCGACCTCAGAGAGGAGCGTCCTTCAGGTGTTCACGAGTTTGTACCACTCATTTTTATTCTCAATGAGTTATATCATGTCAGTTCTGGAAGAAGGAGAACTTTCGAAGGTTGCACTGCAGGCATCTCGCCACCCGCTTCCTTCTTTATAGCCTCCCGAGAGCTCGTCTAGGGGGATTTTATTGTGCCCATTACGGGACTTTCATTGTTGTCCAGACGGTAGAGAGGGTAGCAAATATTTTACATGTTTGATTTTCCATTTCAAAAGAGTGTATCTCTCTTGTGAAGAACAATGTACCTTATTGTAGGATGCTCTTCAAAAGGATTGTGATTTATTTCTTGTTGTAGATGAGATCTTGAGGGTCCTTGATCATTGGTTATGTGGGAAGTGCATGAAGATACAAGCAAGGAGTCGCGCATGTCACCATAATGATGGTATTGCTAGGGTCACTAATGAGATTAGAGGGAATGAAAGTCATATTGTTGGCATTATTAAGCCTTTCAAGAAGAGTCTGGAGGTTTCTACGGCAAGGAGGGATTGGTCCTTGATGGTGAACTTCTTGACAGTCAAGAACATCCCTCCTAGTTGTCGACTTGACTTCTCTCAAACTTTAAAGACATCTCTTTATAAAGTGATCGCTGAGCCGGAATCCGTTTCTGCATGGGTTATGTTACTGCTTCTTCCACGTTGTACTTTGCAGGTGTTTCGTCCTCATAATAGACGTGATTGCAGGTCTGGCAACATAAAGTCAATGCAACAACACCTTATCCTCAAATCTCTCTCTACATATGGATAAGCTGGCGGTATTGCTATGCTTGTGGATCAAACGTTGAACGTTCCTGTGCCTATGGGAATGGACTATGATAGTGGCTACTCTGTAGAGGGAGAGAAGAAATTAAATCTAAATATCAAGCAATGTCTTCGTAAGGTTGCTAATGGTCATTTTATCAGCGGTGGTAAAGGTTTTGTCGTCTTCAGGTGTAGCACCTTTCAATGGAAATACTGTTAGGGAGTTGGAGGCGAAACACCCATGCAATCCACCTCCGTCCTTGCCAGATTTTCTCTGTTCTGAAGCCCCTCTTGTTGTGGAGGTTGACGCCATTCTTGGGTGTATTAAGTCCTTTCCTAAAAGGACTTCTTATGGTAGAGATGGGTTGAGGGCCCAACACCTACTTGATGCTATGTGTGGAGAGGGGTCTGTTTTGGCCATGAACCTTTTACATGTGATGAATCCATGATTCATTAACTTTTCTGTCACATTTTGTCTTAAAACCCTTAACAAATGCATGTAAATATTCATTAATTTCTATCTTTTATCCAAATCACATTCATGAATAAATATTAACTTTTAAGCATAAAAACATGTTAATAAATAAAAAATAAAAATAAAGAAAAGAAGGCAGATTGTGAATATGTAAATATGTACAATATGACTTATAAATATAAATATAACTACAAGGTATATTTATATAACCTAAACCCCAAGAACAAGTCAGCATGAATTGGTCGACAAATCAATAAGTAGGGGGAGATAAGGAAAGAAAACCCTAAAAATAAATTAAACCTCACTTTATATATTTATCACTAATTATTAAATAAATACAAAACTTCAATGAATTTTAATTAACTCATATGCGTATATTTTTCACTAAACTCTTCTCCTAATTATTCTAAAAAATGTATATAAAAATATAAAAATAAGTTAAAAATACTACCCTGTATATATACCAAGAAATCCTACTTATAAATTATCAAATTCTCAACTTCCGAACATCGTAACTTCTTCATACGAACTCCAATTTCACTTTACTCACCTTTAAAGTTTATAAAATAATTTTCTCTAATTAATAAAGGTTTCATCGAATTCGAAGTCCGTATGCAAAAAGCCGATTTTGGGACCAAATGACAACGGGGTTTCTGGGCTATTTATTTTATGTAGAACACATTATTTATAGTTTTTTTAATTTTATAATTCCTAATTATTTTCATGATCTTGTATTTTCACACTAATTTATTTCATAATTTTTGAAGCTTATTTATTATTTTAATAAAATCAAAAATCCTAAATTATAGGTAAAAATGAAATGGCTAGATAATATATGTATAAGTAAATTAATTTATTAAAATTTCTAAAAATTCACATAATCTTTATTTATTATTCTAATTATTAAGAAAATATAAAATTAATTTTAATTATTTATTTATTAAATTAAAAATTCAAAACCTATTTATTTATACATATTTATTAATATAATATTTATATTTTGAATAATATTTATTATTTATAAAAAGTAATTATTCCATAAATTAGATAAATAATCTATTTACATTTCTTGTATTTATACCTATTTAAAATAACACTATTTATTATTTAATATTGAATTTACAAGTAATTAAACCCATCTGCCAACCAGGTGCTGACACGTGTCAGCACCTGATTCATCTTCTTCAAAGAAGCCGTTCTGGAGTTTGTTCTGACCATCCATCTTCGTCGAATTATCCAGCGCATCTCTTAACTCCTTCCGACGATCTAACCCGTTGAATTTCTTCACCTAACAACCACCTTACTCGCCTACCCTTGGATTTTACTTGGAGCCCACGAATCTGATCTATAAAAACCCCTAAAGGTCGTCAGTTCATAATTAACTTTCCAACCACCTAAGCTTTCCAGCTCCAGTGGCCGACCCCTATTCTTCCTAGCCTCGCTTCGCCGGATTTGGAGGTGACAGCTCCGCCCAAGCAAGCCCGCGTGGAGGAGGGTTCATGGGAGGAGGTTCCAAGGCCACTTGCTGCCTTGCATCGCCGCCATCGCGCGCGTTTAGCTCTAGCGAAGGTCGACGTCGAGCATCATTCCGAGGTAATACACCTCTGTTCTTCACAGACCTATTCCTTCATCTTCTTCACTTTCTTTCTCGATTCTCGTGCCTTAATTAGCGTCGCTAAGTGCGACATTAGGATGCCTAATCATTTAGCTTAGACGCTAAAGCGCAATCATCTTTCATTCCTTTCAAATCCACTTCGAATCGCGTCCTCATTTCCTCGCCATCTTTCACGCCTGTTTGTTTTTAATCTGGAAAACACCATTTTCGAGCTTGCGGAACCATAACTTCTTGGCCGATTCTTCGCGAATCGAGCACATAAATCTCTCATTTGTAGGTTCATATTCCATCAGGAGAGAGATCAAGATCATTGGAGTCTTCGATCATCACAGAAATCATCCTCAAAGAAGGGGCGTCAGTCTTCATCAAACTCCAAGATCAACGAAATCGCCACCTTCTTCGAGAGTCCACTGCCGCGCTGCACCATCTCCAGCTGGCATCTACCACGGGCTTGCTCGAGGGGTGGAGGAGCCACCCCTCTGGCCCCGCCGGAGAGACAAAGTCACCACCATCTGCAGGAGAAAATTCGTTGAAGAAGACCCTCCGTCGTCAGCTGCATAACAACCTCAAGAACTGCAAGATCGCCCAGGCACACAGGCTACTGACACGTGGAAGGCGTGGGAGCGTTAGATAACGCTGCACGATATAATCTCAGCCTTTCATCCGAAACGGTGGAATATTTGCAAAATAAATCCTCCTACTTCCAAAAATTAAAGTCCGCTCCAGAAGGTTTCTGGATTTGCATTTAGGTCCCTCCGTAGGGACCTAAATGTAAAAACTTTTATTTTTCATTCAAAACAGTCCCTGTAAGCACCATTTTGCAACCATTTTCCAGACTTTTTATTGCGCTTATACCCTTGGGCTATAGGGGATTTTTGGACCTATTTTCGACCTCATTTTTTCGTAGATTTTTTTGGGGTAGTTACATAACTACCTCCACAAGTTTTCATTCATTTTTCGTGTGTTTTTATCGTATTTTTATCGTGATTTGATTCGTCGAAAATCATCTTCGTCTTGCTTTGATTTCGTGTGCTTTTTCGAGCCCATTGCTCAGCTTTTGACCTACTATATAGTATCATCTATTTTCATCTATATTCCACCTACTAAATAATAAATAAATCTTGTGGAAAATATCCCTTTGGAAAATTAAATAAAAAATGGAAAATATTAAAATCAAATAAAAATTTAAAATAAAAAATTCCTAAAAAATTGTAGCTTTTCTCTAATCACTTTAAGAAGAGGTAAAATAAAATCGCAAAAATATTTTCTTAAAAAAAATCAAAATATTCTATTCTGCCTCCTTGAGTTCGACCCAGGCACACTCACTTGGTAAAATAATTTGTGCAGGTTTTTCTCTAAAAACCGAATTTGTTTGATTGACTGAGATCTCTTCGCGGCTTTTCTACATCGACAACTTTATAACATCAAAAGCCGCGATCGGATTTTAGCCACATCAACATGCCATCACCTGTGTAGTTATTTATGGTTGGGAGGAAGATGCCCCATTTCCTTGTCAGAATTTATAACGTCTGCACCGCTTACACCATTGCTTAAACCAGACAATAGCATTCGACCTATTGCAGTTGGTACTATTTGGAGATTGCTAGTGTCCAAAGTGGCTATGACAGGAGTTAGTACAGATATGATCAAATATGTCAATGACTTTCAGTTTAGAGTGAGTGTTTTTGGTGGAGCTGAGGCTATTATACACAGTGTTAACAGAGTGTTGAATGCTCGTCATACTGATGGCTCTCTTTCCTTGCTTACAGTGGATTTTTCTAATGCCTTCAATATGGTTGATAGGTCCTCCTTATTACCTTAGGTGAGAGAAAGATGCCCTTCTATATATTTATGGGTGGAGTTCTTATATGGACATGCATCAAGGTTGTACCTTGGAGATAGGCATATCGGGTCTTCCGCTGGAGTGCAACAAGGTGATCCTCTAGGCTCACTCCTCTTTTCTCTTATTTTACACCCACTTATCCATTATATCAGGGATAATTGTAAACTACTTCTTCATGCATGGTATCTTGATAATGGTACAGTTATTGGAGATACAGTTGAGGTGGCTAAGGTTTTAAATATCATCCAACAACGTGAGCCAGACTTGAGTCTAGTTTTAAATATTCATAAAACAGAACTCTTTTGGCCTACTTGTGATGGCGGGAAACTTCGCAAAGTATTATTTCCACCTGATATTGGAAAACCTTTATTAGACGTGAAGTTGCTTCGAGGGGTTGTTAGTATGGATCAAAATTTTGTTGAAAGTCTGGCTTTGGAGAGGGCTGCTAAAGTGGTGAAGTTGATGCATCTTCTACCTCAGTTGAAGGATCCCCAGAGTGAGCTTCTCTTACTTTGTTCTTGTATGGACCAATCAAAACTCTTATTTAGCTTAAGGACTTGTCAACCTATGTACATGAAGGAGGCCACAATTTTATTTGACAGAGGCTTACGAGGTTCTATGAAGACATTGTTGTTTGTGGAGGACATTTGTTTAGAGATCTTCAATGGAGGGTGGCTTCTTTGCCCATTCGACTTGGTGGTTTGGGGCTACTTTCATCAGTGGAGGCTTCTTCCTATGCTTTTGTGGCTTCTAGGGCGTAATCTTGGGAACTTCAAGACCGCATCCTGTGTGACAGTAAAATTTACAATATGGATTTCGACTTCGACTGTGCTCTTCAAATACTTCATGGTTTGATTCCCTCATTTAATCTCAGTTGTTTCTCTAAAAAGGACATCGTCCCCCTAAGACCCAGAATGTTTTCACGAGTGTTTTTTTAGCAAAATAATTGAGGATATGGATGTGGTATTTAACATGTCCGTTAGACAAAAGGCAGTTTTCAGTGTCTTCAAGTTGATCATGCCCAAGATTTTCTCCTTACCTTTCCTGTAGATGGACTTGGACTTCACATGTCACCGGTGGAGAACCGTAGTATCCTCAGACATCGTCTCATGATTCTGTTATTTCCTGCTGATGAGATATATTCAGTTTGTCGCAAGGCATGCTTAGACAATTTTGGTGATCATGCATGCAATTCGTTGCATGGAGCTCCCAGGATTTAAGTACATACACGATCTTGTTAAAGACATTTTATTTGATGTACTCAAACGTGCAAATATTGATGCTAAGAAAGAGGCCATTGAACTTTTTAACTGATCCACAAGAGGGAAGATCCACACTTAGACATGTTGATATTTTGATTTTTGGGTGGATGGGAGGGAAACATGCTTGTGTAGATTTGACAGGAGTTTCATCGTTGGTGGGGTTGAAGAGAAGGGCCTTCACAGCCGGGCATGCTGGCCTTAATGCTTCTTTAGCAAAAGTGGTTAAGCACGAGAAAGCCTGCAAGAGAATCAACATGTCGTCATCCCTTTTAGTTTTGATACCTTTGGTTTCTTAGCACTAAAAGCTATTGAGCTTTTAAAGAGGATCCAAAAAGTGATGAACAATAATGTGATGGGCCCTAGGTCTATGGATGCACTGTTTAGAAGGATTGGCTTTGCAATTCAAAAAGGACTAATGACGCAACTTGTTGCCCACTTGCCTCCTATTTTGATGTAAACTTTTCCCATACAATTGAATGGGTTTACTGTTCTTTAGATATTGAGGATAATCATGGCCTCCAATATAAAGAACTCACTTGGCGGCCAATATTGATATCGCCTTATTATAGGCCTTCGTAATTCTTACTTTGTGAAATAAGGGAAACATGTGACCACGGTTTTAAAAAACACGAGGTAGGATAGAGGTGGTTTTCTGTCATTGAGGCGAGTTATAAGCCTCAAGACGGTCATTGTGCAAGCCTCAATTTATAGATAAAATGCGTAAAACCTATTATTAAATATAACTAATAAAATCCTAAACTTGACATTTTCAAATACTATATTATCATTAATCCCAAATTTGAATTTTCTCACATTTGAACACATGCACACAATATACCACATTAACCATATATGTTACTATGAATTTGTGATTATTTAATTACTTATATTATGAAATTGTGAATTTGCCATATTCTTACAAAAACGTAGAGTTTCCTGAATATATCCCATATGATTTCTTTAATGCAATGGTGGTGGTAATATAACATCGTAATATATATGATACGAAAGGGGGAAACACTCGGAGTGGTGCCCACTCCAAAATATATTAAATAATATGGTCTAATTTACAAAAGCCAGGAATCAAGCAGAGATCTAGCCATATGAACTACATACTCAACATAAAATTGTTACCCTCGGAAAATGTCTTTGTTGATCATTAACAAAATAGCCCACAACGTGGCAATCGGTCATTACACATCACCCACATATCTGAATTGGTTCACATCGACCCAAAAATTAGCATGTTAAAGATATCCAACCATGGAATATACACAAACTCCCAAACCTAACAAGTGCAAGGCAAGTATAAAATAAATGTCTGAGGTCTTCTAGGGCGAAACTGTACACGGGACAGGAACTGTCCTCTCCTGGGTGAAAAATATCATGGTGCACCTTGGTCAATGTCTTCTCTCTATGTTGAATTTATATAATAACATTTATCTTCATAAGAATATGAAGGGTTCAAATAAAAGCATACTCCCTCACCAAGACCCCAAGGGTGGGGTTTTGTGATGTCGTTAAAGCAACGTAAGCTTTTTTGATAAAAAAAAGTACCCATCCATTCAAACACAATGATCATGTCCTGTACTCAAGCTTGCAAAACTGGAAATTAGATCCATCAGCAGGAGGAATTCCTGAAGGTGTTAAGAAAAATTCCATGAAAAAGTCGACATCTACTGATTGTCAACCCATGTACTCTATAGTGATGCATCGGTCCGTAGCTAAGGTAAATAGGTATGAAAAAAGGTTCTTTAAATGTCCTTCCCCTGTCTAATTGTCCCTTCGAAATTTGAAAGATATCCCATTCCCCACTACATGTCATACATGCAACATCAAATCGTGAATCACTACACAAACCCCTTTCTAGAATGCTATCAACGAATGGTGTGATTTGGGAGGAATGGAAGTGTATGATGGGAGGTCATAGATCTTACGAACCAGAAGACATAGAAGGCCGTATTACCGATATATCGCCCATATATAGGTTTTGACAGAGAAGGGGTTTCAATATCACCTAGTATATCCTTTTACAGGGATATCGACGATATATCGCCGATCGGTGATAAATGACTGGATTTGGTACAAAAAATCCCGGATATCAATCGATACCGTCGATATTTCACCAATATCTCTATATATCAATGCTATTATTCATGCAAAATTGATTCCACTACTTGTGTAGTTACTCTCGGTATTAAAACACATATTTTGCTACACCCAATATTAAAACACATCTCTAGCTACACCCCCGTAATGGTAGGGTATGGTGGAGGGTGCATACAATGATTCTTCAACTTGGTGTATATTTGCAAGTTATTTCATGATATACGAACTTGAATAAAATCCATTTCTAATAGCTATAAGTCAATTCTTCAAAAAAATCTACAAGTCAAGAATTAACATTAATATCATATGTTCGAAATGATCAATATATGCGATATAAGCTTCATAGATGATCGATATATGCGATCTAAGAGTATATTTGTAAGTTATTTAGTGATTTAAGAACTTGAGTGAACTCCATTTTCAATATATATAGGTCAACAACTAACAGTATCAACGATATGTTCGATATAACCGATATGTGATAGTCTTCACAAATGATCTATATGTGTCATCTAAGTGTATATTTGTAAGTTATTTAATGTTATAAGAACTTGGATGGAATCCATTTCCAATATCTATAGGTCATGAATAAATATTAACAAGAATATGTTTGATATGACCGATATGCGTGATATATAGGCTAAAAATGACCGATATGTGTGACATAAATGTGTATTTGTAGGTTATTTGTAGGTTATTTGTTGTTTTAATATCTCGGATGATCTTAATTTCTGAAAATACGACAAATGACTTTTTTGAGCCATGTCCGACATTTCCACCGATATCGTCAATATACTCCGATATATCCATTTTCGAGCGGATCGAAGCGATATCGATACAGTCTTCCTTGTCAGACGACAAGTAAGGTCATTCCCATTTCTCCAAATCCTGATTGCCCATTTAAGGAAAAGGGCATTGTTCAGAAACAAATTCCTTAGGAACGTAGTTCGAAAACATTAATCTTCCACAAAGCCAACGGAAAATTTTTTCTGTGAATACCGTAGGCTTATCACATTAAATGTATGCGCTAAAGGGAAACTCATGGATTTTATGCGTTTTAAGGTAGCGCGTGATTTTTTTGCGCTCTCATACCTATAGCGCAACAAAAGTATGTGATATGCTCTGCAACTCAGGACAAAAATAAACAGAAGGTTATGCTGGGACAAAATAAATAAATGGAACTTGAACGTTAATGTTAGAATTATTATATTACTATTATGGTTGCAAACTTTCGGGTTCCGTAACCTTTAACCCTTCGGGTTCCGTAACCCCTCAAGGGTATTTATGTATTTTTCATCTTGTGCTCTCTAGGATTTTCTTTCTATATAAGAGACCCTAGCCCTATGGAATACACATCCCATTTGTCTCTCTTCTTCGCATGGTATCAGGGCAATGGTCCTAGACCGGGAATCTAACCTAAAATCCCCACCGCCACCTTCAAGCATTGCAAAAGCCTGCGCGGGCTCTCTTCCCTGAATTAGGGCCCTGCGCAAGGCCCTCCAATCGCCTCCAGTGCAGCAGCTTGACCCCAAAACTCATCACGGACCACTGCCAAGAATCCAAATATGCTGTCCATTGAGGGTTTTCAGTCCTTCTTCAAGGGCAAACGTGAGTTCTAGGGTATTTTTTAGTTCTTATATGCATCCTTAGTTGATCAGGATCTTCTTTCTATTTTAAGACCACCATGGAATCTTCTTCTACCGAGACAAAGCCCTTGACCACAAATATTATGGCACAAGGCACTACTGTCAAACTCAAGGGCAAAGAAATTACATGCTTTGATCTCAATCTTTTATGGTGTTCATTGGCGGTCAGAGGAAACCCTACATTTTGATTAAAGATCCTTTAGATGAAAAGGACAAAGAGTACGACAACTGGCAGACTGACAACTATTTGGTTATCACCTGGATGACCAACAATGTTGAGGCTCATATTGCCTCAAATCTTCTTGACAAAAATACGGCCAGGGAAATGTGGGAGGATATCAAGCAAACATACTCCCAGAAGAAGACAAAGTCACGCCTTGCATACATTTATAGGCGAATCTGGTTGGCATCTCAGGGTGATTCCACCCTCATTGAGTACTACAGGCATCTCTCCAGCCTGTATGAGGAACTTACAATATTCTAGCCCTCATGTTACACCAAACAGATACAAGAACATTCTGACTGGCAAGTATACCGCTTCTTTGATGGCCTGCATTCTAGATACCATGCAGTGAAAGAGCAATTTCTTATATCAGACACACTGCCAACAATGAAGGCCACTTTGGCCAACTTGAGGAGCTTGATATATCCGCTGCCAGCCTCCCATCTTGTCTTCAACAGAGAACTTTGCACACACTGCCTCGTCTGGGCAACGAGGCAGATACGGCTTGCGAGGAGGATGCGGTCATGATCCAATTCGTGGCCGTGGACGAGAATATGGACGAGGCCATGAGTTTGGTAGTGGTTGTGGGCGAGACTCTACTACCCCATGCACTCACTGTGGCAGTGGAACCATCCGACTGAATGATGCAGACAAAAGTTTGGCGTACCTTCTTATCACGCCTATAATGCTTATGAGGATGCACATGATGTGTAAGAGGCATCGCCTACCTCCGGTGGCAAGACTGTTTATCCTAGTGATGCAGATTACTCCTGCCTAATGTAGATCCTTCAGACTCCAGGGCCTACGACCACTGTTAACACCACAACTGTTGCTTTGGCTACTCCTTCAGGTACAATAGCCAACTCTGCTATCATTCCTACTCCACCTTGGATTATTGATTCTGGTGCCTTTACTCATCTTACTGGAGAAGGTATTCTACTCGCCTCTTCCATACCATCTACCTCTGTGAAGTCAGTTCGAGTCGCTAGTGGGACTCAATCACAGATTAATCTGTCGGAACTATGGAATTCTCTTCCAAGCTTCGACTTTCGGGGGTTCACTGTGCTCCTAATTTTCCTCTTAGCTTGCTGTCAGTTCACAAGCTTTGTGTTGAGCTTCATTGTCATGTGATATTTGACAAGTCTTGTTATTTTCAAGACATTTGGAAACAAATTTTTGGTGGGGGTCATGAGAAGAATGGCCTATATTATCTTGACACCCCCTTGGACTCCAATTTTGTTGGTGCTGCGTCCATCTCCGAAGATTCGTACCTATGGCATATGTGCCTTGGACATCCCTCTGCCAAGGCCATCTCCATGATGTTTCTTGAACTCTCTGCTCTGAAGCCCTTTCAGTGCGAGGCATGTGAGTTCGGGAAACACCATCGAGCTTCATTTCCTGTTCGTACTGAGTCTCGTAGTATTGCTGCTTTTCATCTTGTTATTGGGGATCTTGTCTGATCCGCACATTAAGTGGTCATCGTTATTTTACAATTTTCGTTGATGATTATAGTCGATCTTCTTGGGTATATCTAATAAAGGAGCGTTCAGAGATTAATCAAATTGTTAAACATTTCTTTCAATATGTAAAACTTACTTTTTTGGCATTGTTAAGATCATTCGTATTGACAATGCTCTTGAGTTAACCCAACATGACTTGACCTCTTTCTTTGCATCCTAGGGAACTGTTTACCAAACATCATGTCCATATACCTCACAACAGAATTTTATAGCTGAGAGGAAACTCCGACACTTGCTAAATGTTGCTAGATTTCTTCTTAGTCAAATGAATGTTCCTAAACAATATTAGGGAGATGCTATCCTAACTGCAGTATATCTCATCAACCGTGTTCCTTCATCTGTTCTGAAAGGGGCAACTCCATTTTCCTTACTTTACCCTATTGAGTCTTCTTTTCCCATACTTCTGCGAATTTTTGATTGTATTGATTTTGTTCATAACTTTCATGCAGTTGGCAAATTATCCTCTCGTTTCATAAAATGCGTCTTTCTTGGGTATTCTCGTACCTAGAAAGTCTACCACTGCTATAATCCTATTGGACGTCGATACTATGTGTCTGCTGATGTCACCTTCTTTGAGAAAACTAGTTATTTCACACAGACTGTGAGGGACATTCCTCTGGACCTCCCTCCTCCGCCAATCGTCTATACTCGCCAACGTACCTCTATACCTTCTATACCAGTGTCTGTACCTTTACCCGTCTCCTTTATGCAGGATGATATGACCACTTCGAGTGCTCCCACCACTGCTATCCCAGATGTACCTGTTGAGCTTCCTATAGCTCTACGCAAGCAAAAAAGGAAATGTACGTATCACCCCATGTCATATTTTACTTCTACAAATGGTTTATCTAGCGATGACAAGAGATTTGCAGATGCTTTGAATGCTATTTATGTTACAAGAGATCATTTCAGTGTAATGCAGGATCATGGTTGGCGACAAGCCATAGATGAGGAGATGGATGCACTTACCTCCCGGGTCACGTGGGATCTTGTGCCATGCCCCCCGGGAGTTTTTCCTATGGCTTGCCGATGGATCTTCACGACCAAACAGTTACCTGATGGTTCTATTGACAGGTTGAAAGCTAGACTTGTTGCCAAAGGTTTCACACAAACATTTGAAGTTGATTATTTTGAGACCTTCTTGTCTGTTGCCATAATGGGGTCGATATGTACCATTCTCTCTGTTGTTGTAAACAAGGCTTGGCCCATTTATCAACTTGATGTGAAGAACGCCTTTCTTTATGGTGATCTTGAGGAGGAAGTCTATATGATGCAACCGCCGGGGTATGTAGTCGCGGGGGAGCATGTATGTCAACTACGCAAGGCCATTTATGGCCTGAAGCAGAGCCCAAGGGCATGGTTTGACAGGATCACTATGGAAATTAACACACTTGGTTTTCAGAGGACAACATCTGACTACTCTGTCTTTGTTAGACGACGGTCTACTGGCACGATCATCCTTGCTGTCTATATTGATGATATAGTTATCACAGGAAATGATGTAAATGGTATTCACGAAAGATCTTGACCAACTTCGTTATTTTCTTGGCATCGAAGTAGTACGTATAACAGAGGGGCTCCATCTTTCACAAAGAAAGTATTACCTCGATATTCTGACTGAGGCGGGACTTCTTTGATGCAAGCCATCTGGCATCCCTGCATAAGTGAGAAAATATTCAGCATTTACTGATCCATCTTTTGAAGATGCAACACGATACAAAAGCTTAATGGGAAAATTACTCTATCTCACTGTTACTAGGCCAGATATATCATATGCTGTGAGCAGAGCCAGTCGGCATATGGAGAAGACTCTTTACAATCACTGACAGGATGTTCTTTTGATCCTTTGATATTTAAAGGAATCTCCCAAACATGGACTCTTCTATGGGGTGAATGGGCACACCAATATATCTGCCTATAGATTCTAACTATGCTAGCTCTCCTGAGGACAACCGATCCACTACAGGATACGCCCTGTTTGTTGGGGATAACCTTGTCACTTGGCGAAGCAAGAAGCAGACAGTGGTCTCCAGATCCAATGCGGAAGCAGAATACAGGGCAATGGCTCAGGTCACATGTGAGATCACATGGCTTGTTTCTTTCCTAACAGAACTTGGCACGTCAGTCGCCACTCCAGTACCCTTATACCGCGACAACAAGTCTTCTACATACATCGCCACCAATCCAGTTTTCAATGAGAAGACAAAACATATTTAAGTTGATTGCCATTTTATTCGTGATGCAGTACGAGGAGGATGAATTACCACTCCACGCATCTCCATTGAACTTCAACCTGCAGACATCCTCGCAAAGGCTCTTCCAAGGAAGCGCCTCATGTACTTAGTATCCAAGTTGGGCATGATCGACATATATGCTCCAACTTGAGGGGGAGTGTTAGAATTATTATATTACTATTATGGTTGTAACCTTTCGGGCTCCGTAACTCTTAACCCTTTGGGTTCCGTAACCTTTAATCCTTCGGGTTCTGTAACCCCTCAAGGGTATTTATGTATTTTTCCTCTTGTACTCTCTAGGATATAATGTAAAAGAAGATAACAAAATCTGGTTAGTTTTAACAGTTAAATGGATGGAGATGAATCAAAAGGTCTGTATGTTAAAGGTTATCAAGTTTACGGGGTTGGGGGAGGAATTAGGATATTTCAAAGGTCGTGGAGGTAATTGACAAAGATTATAGGGTCTGTCGGGTAAGAATACCATTTAAAAATGTAAATCGTGAAAATGAAATGAAATAAACATCATAATTTTTTGAGAGAAATAACAAATCATAACTTACATCACCCTCCCATACTCGACGTGAGTGATGTCGATCCTGCTGCGTCAGCACATTTCGAAAATTCTCTTCAAAATTTGCAAGCCCATCAACGCCTAAGATATTGTAGAAGGGTATGAAAGAGGCAATATGAGAACCATTTGGTACATCATGCACAACATTGTTTTCAACTTCCTCATTTTCATTCTCTATCTCATCGTAAGTGGCCTACGAAGGACAGTCATTCAGAACACAATTCACTTCCCTCATCAAAGCCTAGCTAATATAAGTACTCTCATCATTACGTGCCAGAATAGGTGGGTCACCGCTACATAGATATGGAATTAGGGGCGTACCATGTGGTCCCAAGGCGTGGTGTTCGGTTTCACATTCAATCAGGGAGGCATCTACTACCATCTCTATGGGAGCTGACTTTTGCCTGTCTTTGCGTAAGAAAAACACCTTGTACATCATCATCATCTGTAATGGATGTCATCACTGGACTGGTTCCAATGCGCTGCAACATCTTGATGTTGTGATGCTCCTATACAATGAAAATTTTTTACAAACCAATTCCAACAACTCTTCATAAGATATGGACGTTCGCAATCCCAAACCTCGCACGACTGCACAAATAGAGTCATTATTATGGCTCTTCAATTCAAATATGCAATATATAGAATCCATTGACCTCCTAAAAATTGCACCCACATTATTTTAGGTCATATAAAAGGACAATGTTCAACTAAAAAAAGGGCAGTGATCCAAAGAACAAAGAACCCTATTTTACTAATGTGAGAGAAAACTACTCTTGAAGAATAAAACATTGGTGGCGGAAGCAGAGAGGATCGACGACGGAGGTGGAGAGGGCTTCGGCGGCGGATGTGGAGAGGATGGGCAGCGTAGGTTGTGATAGTCGGCGAGGGAGGTGGCCTGCTCTGTGGGAGGGGGTTCGTGTCGTGCGCGAGGGGTTCTCAAACAGAGCAACGAGTTTCTGGTTGCGTAAGTAGCTCTTCCTTCGTTCTGTCTATTTTATTTTTGAACTGCATACCATAACACAGGGATTCTATGCGTTAGTGGGAAGCCCAAAGCGCAAACAATATATGCGCTAATGGGAAGCGGAGAGATTCATGCGATTCCCCATATCATAGACAATGTATGCGATATTCCAAGGTTCAGGAAAGCGGTATGCGTATGCGTTCGGACATGTCACAGAATAGTGATTAAGCGATATGTGGGGGCACATAAGGGGTATATGCGGTTCTACATGATTTTCTATTTTTATTTAAAAATAAATAAATATCTACAAAAGTGACTACAACTAAACTGAATTTATGAATAAAAGTGGTCTAACAGAAGATCTAAGAAAAATGATTTTCATGTTGAGCTCAAAATAGTACAAGTAAATATCAAAATCATCAAAGATAGTGTTACATAATCTGATTTAATATATAGAATCAAAATAATACAAGATCTGAATCTTAAGATTCGGATTCGATTACCCAACTGGACCTTAAGCAGGTGCATGGAGCGCATAAGCGCATGCACAGCCTGCATATGTAGGCCATATATGCGCAAATGGTGCATAAAAGTGGGCCTTCAGGTAATTGGTGCGCTGAGGAGGCCACTTAGGCATATGCGGCCGCGAGGACCGCTTTCATGAACAGAGCGATATGCCTACAGTAATGACAAGAAAAAAATGTTGGCTTGTTAGAAGAATAGTGTTTTCGAACTACGTTACGTAGGAATTTATCTCGCATTGTTCATGTCTTCAAAGCTTCGTATCTGAAGCCCACCATCATGTAGAGGAAGGGGTGACCATGTCTCAATTCACTAGTTACATATTTTTATTGTGAGATGAATGCTACAAAAATCTTCTCATACAAGCTTCAAGACACCAACGGATCTCCATATGTTAAATGCGAGTAAACATGAAGAACATCGGACGATTGCCAAGAGTCTACCTCCTTTAGATATGCAGAAAGCCTTCCACCATGCCCGCTTCCACTCTAACCTTTCTATTGCATATAGCCAGTCCAATTGATGCAATCTTCCACTATGAAGTGGCAACACTAAATAACTCAGAGGAAGACTTTCTCAGGGTGGAGGTAATCACTGAACACTCTTTGACCTCTTCCTCAGAAAAACTAAATGGCTCAAATATCTGTTAGTAGCAAGCTCGAAAATCTCTCCATAGATGTCAAGTATTGTGGCCATGCCTTTGATATCTGAACTTCCTTCTTCTATGAAAAACAGTGTCATCTGCATATTGTAATAACATGATGGAAATATCGCCATTACCATACCTGATGTGCCACCTCGCTTCACCACTTGTCTCACCATTATTGTAAGAACATCTGCTGCAAACACAAAAAGTAACGAGGCTAATGGACAACCCTACCTTACCCCCCATGTGGTCGGAAAAAATCCCCTTGGGGTTCCCATTCACTTATATTGTAATCGATGTGGTATTGACACACTGCTTCACCCAGAAGATCTAGAGATCCAGGAAACCATGCTTCGCCAAAGCTACCCAAAGAAAACGTCAATCTACTTTGTTGTAAGCCTTTGAAAAATCAATTTTACATAAAATTCCTGAAACTTTTCTATGCTTCCAATCTCGTACTAGTTCTGAGGCTAAAACAATGATATCCATCATCAATTTATCATGAATAAAAGCAGCCTGGGCATCGTCAATAAGACCATCTACGACATTATACAACTGGTTAGCCAACACCTTAGACACCATCAAATAGATTTTGCCCTTAACTTTCTTCAAAATCACATCTATGCCTTGGCACTTCAACAAATCATCAAAAATAGAAGAAAATCTGAACAATTCAGAGAAAATTCCAGTGTGATCCTAATGATATTTAGAATCTACTTATATATGTTCTAACATATTTTAAGATCCGTGAGTAACAAGAAAAATAAGATTTTATTTGAAATAATAAGATCAAAAATGCCTTTGTAAATACAATAAAAATTTACGTAAGGTGTCTGAGTCCCTATAAATCGATCATCTATCCGCTCTATGCTTATTTTAATATCTATTGGCTTGTAGTTGAATAAGAATTATTTGAAATCTCTCAATTTTTGTGTGCATACACAACACATAAAACACACATTTAATACACTGAAAATTGTGTTTTCACGAACCTACTTAGCTTTGATTCCAATGACACCCTCGTCTAGCCCTCCTCAACCTTCCCCCCCTCAATCTGGTGGCCCTCGAACCTCTCACCCTTCGACCTCCTTCGTCGACATCTTTTCTCCTTCAAGGATTCTCGGAAACCCGACCCCTCTCACTAGTAATGAAATAATATGTTACGGGACTAACATATAATATGGCACTGTAATATATGTTGCGAGTCTTGTAACTAACATACATATATTTTCTGAGGAAATGTGACTAACATATATGTTTATAACTTGACATGCATGTTTGATTCGATGTATTAGTTTTGTTACTCGACATGTTACTGACTGCGATCATGACTTGTGTGTTTATGACTAACATTTATTTACTCATGTTTGCAACTAACATATATTTATACCTTTTATATTATTCTAAAAATATAACTTTAAATAGGTTCATATATTTATTTTAAAAATGCAAAGTAGAGGTGCGAGTCGATGCCTGCTTCGAAGGGTTATGCCTTAGGTATGTTGACCGAGACGCTTACCTCGATGCCTTGAGGTATATTTTTTAAAACCATGCATGCGACTAATATCATCCATATCAGGTGAAATATATTACAAAAAAGAGGAATTTTATCTTTCGTTGCTTTCACACATCGTTGATGTTTTGGTGATATATCGATGATATCGGTGATATATTGCTGGCAATGACATGCTGTTGACCTGTGGAAAAAGATTTTTCTCACTTATCAATATCGTTGACTTGTCTATACCGACAATCACCGACATGTCATTGATATTTAAGGCCATGGTTTTGGCTCACACGAGATTCTATTATGACTCCTGGATCTTACAATTATTAACTTTTTACAATAGTAGAATGCACTGGGGGAGAGCCATGAGGAGGGCCACCCTTCAGGAGAGCGAGGGGCTTTGAGAGAGAAGGGCATCACGCTAGGGCTCCTCAGGAGTAAAAGAGAAGGTGAGAGAGAGGTGTTGAGAGTTGGGGGTCTAGCGTATGGTGGCGAGGAGTATCCCCCACAATGATGTGCCTCCGTTGTGCAGGAGGAGGAATGTCCTAGAGGCACTAGCCCTTCTTCTCAGAATTCGGGCAGCGCTGGACCTCCTTGTCGATTCTGGGGCAGCGTTATGCGATCGTCTGGTGGTATTGCTCCTCCTTCTAGGGGCACATGGGCTCCACCGGCTAGTAGGGCTTTACTTGGAGGTAGGGCCCCACCGAGAGGTGTTGGGGCACCATCGGGAGCTTGGGGGCTTTGTCGGGAGGAGATGGGGGCCTCACATGGTGGTAATAGGATGTCGCCAATTTGTTTACAAGGTTAGGGTTTCTGATGATGCTGTTGTGACCCTAACTAACCTTGCTAGATGTGTGGGAAACCCTTTTTTTGTGCTGGAGGATGAAACTGAGAAGTATAAGTGACCGACTTTTGTTGTTGATGATAACTAGGAGGCGGTGCGTCAGTGTGGGTCCCGAGGGAGGTTACGACACCTCTGATCCAGGAGTTAAGGTGTTTCAAGTGTGGTGAATGGGTCCCCCGACATAAATTATACAAGCTTTGTAAGGTGTGGCAGCATCGCGTGATTCAAACCTTGAGGACAGGGGGGAATACGATTCGACATTCCAGCATTCTAGATAATCAACACCCCCATGTTGTGATTTCCTTTGTGGCCTGGAGTGATTTGATGGAGATGATGGGAGGTGCCTTGGACTTTTCTTCCTAGATGATTTTGTTGTCAACATGGTCTTGTTGGATTCATAACAATCTATATACGTAGTATTTTAGCTTCCTAGATGACCATTTTTTTAGGGCAGATATAATGGAGTTTGGTGTGTTTCGAGGCATCGTGTTTAGGGACGGGGAAGTGGCATGTGGTCCTCACATGCTTTTCCATGTTATCTGTATGCCATTTATGTCTTGCTATTTGGAGGGCGTTAAAGGAGCACTAGACGACATTACGAGGGTGGTTGAGATCACCTCAGATGACTCGCGACCAAAAGATGGCATTGATGCTGTGATTGCAAGTAGGAGTTGTTCTGTTTGTCAATTATTCAAAAGCGGAGCACATGATAGGTAGAATGGTGTTCTAAATGTAGCTGGTTGAGTACATGTCGCCTTCGTTTGTCCTAGGGTCCTCCTAGTTTTGGGATCCCTGTGGAAGATGGTCCTAATGAGGAGTCACAAGCCAGTCTTACTTTTGATACGATGGATGTGTACTTTGATGCACTTGGAGAAATACATGCTCTCATGGTGGATCCATTGTATGGATCTGATTGTGCAGGTCATATGATCCCCGTAGACCTTAGTTTTCTTTCATACTTCAATCGTGGAGGTAGCTCTTGATCTTGTCAGTCTGGTTTTCTCTAAGCAAAATGTATGCTAACACTTCAATGGATCTTGTGATTGGTCCCTAGAGGAATCTCGAAATCATTATTATGCTCTTCAAGGACTGTACTAGTACTCTTAGATCTCGAGGCCCAACGTCTCTTACCCTTGCTATTTGTAAGGTCGATCGATGGAAGGTGTTTATTCATCGACGAAGGCGGCGACCGTTGGGTCCTTAGCTGCATGTAGTGAGAGCCTCAGTTGTGGAGGTGACTGTTGACGAGGTGCATGTGGAAGTGCAATTAGTTGAGGGTTGTGGAGTGATCGATAATCCTAAGGGGTCTACGAGCCATGAGAGGGTGATGGAAAAGCGAGATGTAGTTGTGAATTACGTGGGGATGGTGTTGGCGGGGCTTCCTCCAACCAGCTAGATAAGATAAGGTCAGACAAGAGAAGAATAGTGGGCCTTTTGGTAGAGGCCTGGAAGGTAGATATTGTGTGCTTGAAGAAGACGAAGCTAGAAGCGTGGAATAGATTCATTTATCTTGAGTTGGTGGGTCATGTTTCTCTGGGTACTATACAATGCAATCGATCGGTGCCTCGGGTGGCATGCTTGTTAGTTAGAATGTTGATATGGAGTTTATGTTCCCAGTGGGGCCCAAATGTCGAATAATTTGTGAGACGAGCTTAGATTGATGTGTGTTTGTTTCATAGATCTGACCTATTATGTTGGTGATGATTTCAACCTCACTGTACTTGTGGCAAATCGTCCGCGTGATGTTGGGGGCGAGGGGGGAATGGACCCTAGTTCCTTTTGCCTCTTTTTTAATATATATGGCAATGAAGGTAGTCGATGCCATGAACTTGAGATATACCTGGAGAAGCAATCCATCTAGTTCCCATGTAGACCACTTTGGTTCAATTGGCCTTTTAGAGAGTTTCCCTCTGGATTTGTGGTGGCCTTGTCGAGGTCACACAAGGATCATACGTCGATTTATTGGGACAGGTAATAGTCAACGTCCGGTGTGATTTTTATTTTGTGCATTCTTAGATGTAGGAGGGAGTTTTCGAGATGTCACAAGGTGCTGGAAGGAGCATAAGGTGATGGGGTTGGCATCTAGGAAGATGGCATAAAAACATAGAGCCTTACATAACATGCTATTTTAGTTTAGGAGGGAGTCCTGTGATCTCCGAGGCCAATAGAGATATTTAACGCATGCGAAGGTTGTGCGTCGTGACCAACTAGAATATTTTAGGGAGTTGCATGAAGATGCGAAGGTGGCGAGATGCGAGCAAAATCATATTCTTTTGAAGGAGGAGAAGAAGTGGGAGATCGAGTGGAAACAACCCTCGAGGCAGACATGACTGAAAGAGGGAGATACACACAAGGTTCTTCCATGCGATGGCCAGCAAGTGTCAAAGATGTATTATGATTCACTTGATTGAGGTGGATAATAAGGAGATGGTGAGTGACTATCCCATTGGTGATGCATTGAGGTGTCATTAGCTTGAGCTCAATTGACGTGTACCTAGTAGTGATGCCATATGAGTGGGAAGAGATGTTCCTCGCTTGAAATGACTTGTAGTATGAGGAGTTGCTGAGATCCTTCTTGCTTTCATAGGTTAAGCATGGAACCTTTGATTTAATGCAGATGTCTCTCTGGGCTCATATGGTTTCCCAATCTATTTTTCAGAGAGCTTTGGGGCCTGGTAGGCCAGGAGACTTTAAAAACGGAGGAGATACGTCAGATGAATAGTGTGTTCGAGTGATTGAAGTGGTCCTTATTTTTCCTTTTGCCTAAGAAGGATGTGGTGCGATTTACGGAGGACTTGCGCCCTATTGCGTTATCTAATGCTATTTATCACATTGTGGGTACATTGCTTGCCAACATTTTACGTGAGAGACTTGGCTTTATCATTGACGCGACCCATATGACATTTATCCTTGGCTGTCACATGATTGATAGCGTTATTCTAGCATATGAGATTGTTGCGGAGTGGCGAAAGAAGAAGACGAAGGGGTTCTTTATGGAAGGTGGATTTTTCGAAGGTCTATGCATGCATTAACTGAAGATTTATTTGGGTGTCTTGCATTATAGGGGCTTCCCAAGTGAGTGAATTGATTGGATAAAGAGATGTGTGATGACATAGTTCTATGTTGTTTTAATGAATGGTAGGCAAGATGGTGGTTTTTTTAGCCGCAACACGGGGATAGACAGTGTTGTCAGCTGACACCATTGCTCTTTATTATGGTTGTAGATGCTTTTATTAAATGGTCATGAAGGCAAGGGAAGTGGGTTTTCTTGTTGGCTTTTGTATGCCTTATTCTACATTATGCCGATGATACTATCTTTTTTGTGGAGGAAGAGGCTGCATCTGTGGAAGGGATGACTGCTATTCTTGATCTATTTGGGTTGATCTCTGGCCTAAATATTAATCATGCTGTGGAGAAACAAAGAGAGAATGCAATGTGATAATCTTATTCAAGAGGTCTAGGAATCTTATATAGATGGAAACCCTGGAGCACTCATAAACAAGAAATTACATAAAAGGACCTCGAGGGGTTATAACTAAATAAAACAAATAATGTCATCTCTAACACTCTCCCTCAAGTTGGAGCATATTTGTCGATCATGCTTGTTAGAGTATTTGGTTGTGCGCCCATTGAGTTGTAGCAGGGTAAATGGATCCTGGAGAAGATCTATTTACCCCATCCAGTGTTTAGTCCCACATCGTCCAGTGGTGGGACTTGGAGGCTCTAGAGAGGCTATATAAGGAGCCCCAGATCTCCTGTATCCATTGAGAAAGAGCAATGCATAGCATGCCCCTTTGAGGGCTTCTCCCGTCGTTTCATCCCGCTCCTTACGGAGTAGGGTTCCACGTTAAATCATGGTGTTTCATGTTTGATCTTTCTTGTTTATGCTCTGTTTATCCATCGCTTCCGCATTCTTTATATTTTATAACATGGTATCAGAGCGGATTCGATTCTCCGGGAGTTTTTTTTCATTTGTTCGAGAGTCGATTATGGTGCTCAGTTCTTGAAAATCTTTTTATAAAGATCATTCGAGATTCGAGAAGGTTTGGGTGATGTTCGGTGATGTTCTGAGTTCCTGTTTATGGAACCCTAATGATTTGGCGGCACCTTTTTGGGCTAAAATCCCTAGCCGCAGCAGTCCGATCCTTGCGAAAAGCTCCCAAGGCAGGGAGCCTCTTCTCCTGCAGTGTTATACAACTTCCAGGTCGATGCAGATAAATCCCCAGAACTCATGATTGATAAACAGAAGTTGTGGGGTTTGCTTTTTAAAACCCTAGCCGCACCAGTTTCTTTTCTCTCAAGTTACAACAGACGGGGCCGTCACCTTCTTCCTCAAGATCTTCTGCCATTGGGACAAGGCAGCACCGCCCCAAAGATCAGGCGGCAACAGTGTCGCGCTCGCGTTGGTCTCCAGGCGCAAGACCCGCCTCTCCTCGCGTGTGCACCCCCAGGCGGCGCAAACCCCCCATCGCGCCCCCTCCGAATGGCGATGCCTCTTCCAGGCGTCCAGATCGAGAAAGCGAGGAGGGCGGCGCATCTCCAGCCTTTCTCCTCTCCTCTAAGGGCGGTGACATTGACCTCTTTCAATCACGGCGCGGCGTCAAGCGGAGACCCCATCACACCTGGCAGAACCCATCATCGCGTGCGACCCTCCCTGACATCGCCCCCTTCATCGCGTGAGACCCTCCAGGCGGCGGCGCTCCTTCCCCCGCGCCCCCTTTCTCCTCCCAGCGCAGCAACTCGATCTCGCGCGCTCCAGGCGGAGGCACACAAGATCGCCCAGACGGCATTGCGCCTCCATCAACACTCTAGTCCTTGCGCGCGAGATTCACGCGATCCCCAGATTCTCCAAGCGGCTCCCCCAGCCGCGCAACCCTACAGGCGTGCTCCATCCATACGGCGACCCCGCTCCCTCCTCTCCAACCCATCGCGCATAGGCGGTGCTTCCCTGCAGGCGGTGACAGCTCACGCTCCCCATCGAGGGCGACTTGCGTTGAAAGAAGGGTTCCGCTGGGAACCCTAGATAAATCAGGGGGAAGCGATATTAAATAAAAAAATCCGTTGTAAGTGGCCAAGTGGGCCGTATGTTTATTTCTCTTAAAAAAAGAAGGGGAAGAGCAGAGAGGGGAAGGGGTCGTGAAAAAAAATAAAAAGGGTGAGGGGCAGTCTAGTTTTGGCAAAAAAAAGGTGCTTTAAAAAAATGAGGTTTGTTAAAAAAACCGGAAAAAAGGGACGCGTGCAATTTTAAAAAAAGGAAAAAAAAGCCGCACGCATTTCGAAAAAAATGATGATGAAAAGCCGAAAAAAAATGAAACGGTTTATAAAAAAAAGAAAAAAAAGGAAAAAGAGAGTGACGGCTTTAAAAAAATGATGAAAAGCCGCAAAGAATTTTTCGAAAATTATTCATGTTTTCCCCATCATTGTTGTCTTCTCCCAACTTGATCGACGTCCATGTTTTCCGACACGTATGGGAGAAAGGGGGAGTATATATGTAGAGTCACAGGTCTTCTCCAGATATCAGAGATTCAGATGCCAGATGCAGATTATCTAGACCGATCAGATTTTCAGACTCTACAGTTTCAGATGAAGATCCTTCATGCGCAAGTTTTAGACTCGACGTCCAGATTCCGAGTCCCAGTTTGATGCGCAGATTCAGACTTGACGATTGATCCCGAGTCCTCAGTTTTCAGACACGCATATGTTTGCGGTCATTTGCAGATGAGCATATGTTGCCATCATTTGTTCGTGGTCCCCATCATTATTCTTGTTTTGTCGGCCAGATTTTTCATGTGAGCCATAGGGACTCCAGAGTAGAGGACCATTCCCTATGCCATGTTGGCAAGGGTTTTCATGTGGTATCATAGGTACACCAGAGCAGTGCACCATTCTCTGAGCCAGATGGGAGAGACCCAGTTCTCCGACGAGGAGACTTCAGACGCAGTTTCAGACTCGATGATCAGATTCCGAGTCTTCAGTTGACTCACACTCCAGCCCGTTCGTCCTCCTCACCTGCACGGCATGAGAAGCAACGTCCTCGACTGCAGCAATGTGCGCGTTGGGTTGATATTGTCTGAAGTGTCCTGTAGCATTGAGTTGAGTTTATTTATGTTTGTCCAAGCTGAGCATTGCATGCTCCAGCTTGAGGGGGAGTGTTAGAGTATTTGATTGTGCACCCATTGAGTTGTAGCAGGGTAAATGGATCCTGGAGAAGATCCATTTACCCCATCCAGTGTTTAGTCCCTCATCGTCCAGTGGTGGGACTTGGAGGCTCTGGAGAGGCCTATATAAGGAGCCCCAGATCTCCTGTATTCATTGAGAAAGAGCAATGCATAGCATGCCCCTTTGAGGGCTTCTCCCGTGGTTTCATCCCGCTCCTTACGGAGTAGGGTTCCACGTTAAATCATGGTGTTTCATGTTTGATCTTTCTTGTTTATGCTCTGTTTATCTATCGCTTCCGCATTCTTTATATTTTATAACAATGCTCATCTTGGAGATTATCCACGAGAGGCCTTTTTGGTAGCGCCTTCGTGAATATGTCTGCAAGCTGAAAATCGGTGGAGATGTGTGGAGTAGTGATCTTCCCTCCTCGTACATCATCACGAACAAAGTGACAATCAATCTTATTATTGTGCTTGGTCTGCTCATGGGTAACATTATTAGTAGTAATGTACGTAGAAGACTTGTTGTCATAATACAAAGGAACGTGAGTAGTGACAACAATACCAAGTTCCTGTAGAAAAGAGAGTCACCAAGTAATCTCACAGGTAGTTAGAGCTATCACCTTATATTCTGCCTCTGTACTTTGATCTTGAGACTACAACCTTGGTGATTCCTTCATGTAGCGTAGGCTTAAAAAAACATTCTGCCAATGACTGTAAAGTGGTTTCTCCATGTGTTGACTGGCCGCATAAGATATATCCGACCTAATAATAGTGAGGTAAATAGTTTGTCAACTAGGCTTCTGTATCGTATAATGTCTTCAAATGCATGATCAACTGAAGTAGAGTGCTTCCTCAGGTTTGCAGGGATGTCCGAAAGCTTGCATCCAAGTAGTTCAACCTCAATTAGGATGTCCAGGCAATACTTCCTTTATGAGAGGTGAAGTCCCTCTGTAGTATGTATCACTTCTATGCTAGGGAAGTAGCGTAGTTGGCCAAGGTCCTTCGTGATGAAGATCTTCTGAAGGAAAGCCTTGGTCTCTAATATACCTTCATCATCATCACCTGAGACAACCATATCATCAATGTAAACTGCATGTACCAGTGGATCGTCTGACGAAAATAGAGTAATCATATGTTGTTTTCTAGAAGCCAAGCATGTTGATTTCAGTAGTGAGTCCATCAAACCATGCATGAGGACTTTGCTTTAGGTTATATATGGCCTTACGGAGTCTGCACACATACTACCCCTCAACTTCATAACCTGGAGGCTGCATCATGTAAACCTCCTCCTCAAGATTTCCATAGAGGAAAGCATTCTTCACATCAAGCTGAAATATAGGACATCAATTATCGGCAACCACTGAAAGGATAATACAAATAGAACCCATCCTTGCCACTAGAAAAAAGGTCTCGAAGTAGTTAACCCTTAAGTCATTGTAAGCCCTTTGGTAACCAGTCGTGCTTTCAATATGTCAAGTAGACTCATTAGGCAACTATTTGGTTGTGAAGATCCATCTACAAGCCACATGTTGAATTCCCACGGGACACAAGTACACGTCCCATGTTCCACTGGATGTAAGAGCATCCATTTCCTCATCCATTGCCTGTCTATAGCCATGATCTTGTAAAGCACTGTAGTGATCTCTGGGAACATAAATAGTCATGAGAGCATCTGCATATATCTTGTCAAAGCATGATAAACCAACAATAGAAGTGAAATGAGACATAGGGTGGAAAGTACATTATCTCTGCATTCTACGTAGAGCTATGGGAAGCTCTTGAGGAGCATCCCTGGTTGCAACGTGGGAGCACTTGAAGATGGCATCTCACGCGTAAAGGCACATGAGCAGACACAGATGTATGCTTGCACTTATAAACAATTGATGGTGGAGGAAGATCCAATGAAATATTCATGGTAAACCGTGTAAAGAAACTAGTCTGTTCAAAGAAAGTAACATGCCTGGAAATATATTATCGATGCCCAATAGGGTGATAGCACCTTTTTTGGTGCGGGAATAGCCAAGAAAAACACACTTTATTACCCTAGGTGACATCTTATCAATAGCATGGAAATTGAGGGTAAATACTATACACCTAAAAATTCTCAGAGGTTGTGGAAAGGGCGACTCATTGGAATAGAGTAACGCAAAAGGAGTGGACCCCTTTAGAATCGAAGATAGGACCATGTTGATAAGATGGAGAATAGTAAGAACAAACATCACCCCAGTAAGTCTTCAGAACCTTCATTTGAGTGAGAAGGGACCGAGCAATGCCAAAAAGTTGTCTAAGTTTCCTTTTCGCTACCTCAATTTGCTGAGAGGTATACAAACATGAGGTTTGGTGGGCAGTTCCCTATGAAGCAAAGAAAGTTGTCAAGTCATGTTGGGTGAATTCCTAAGCATTACCAAAACGAAAGATTTCAACAGATGTAGAGATGATAGTTTTGATGTACTGAAAGAAATTCTTGATAATTTTATTATCTCCAGACGTTCCTTTAACATATAGACCCAAGATGATTGACTATAATCATCAACGAAAACAACAAAATATTTGTATCCGCTCACAGTACGGATCGGGAAAGTTCAAGGAACATCATGGAGATAAACTTGACAGATTGATGTTCAAGGCGAAGATGCCAAAGTAAAGGATTTTCAGAGATAGACGCAACCCCAACAAAACTGGGATCAGATTGAATGTCAAAATAGTAGATGTTATTCTTTTCATGTCCCCCACTAAAAATCTGCTTGTCCGAATGCCCTGACAATAACAACATAATTAATCAAAAAATGACTCGACAACTAAGCTCATCACATGACTTTTGAAGATATAATAAGCAAAGAGGAAATGCAGGGGCATAGTGCTGAGCTTAATTGTCAGTTAGTTTAAGAGGAAATGGAGGGTTAATAACAACAGAATTCATCAAAAAATGGACTCCAATCAATCGGATCTTGGAGAACTCCATAGTTCCAACAATCATGATGGGGGAATGGGACCCATTAGCAACGTGAATCATCTTCACAGAAGTAGAGGGTTGAGAGAAGGTAAGTAGACTACATTCCCTCGTCAAGTGCGTGGATGCCTCTGAGTCAATAATCCATGTAGGGTTAGAAGCGGAAACGGATTTGGCTATTGTACATGAAGTTGTAGCCATATCAGCAATAGTGCAATCATAATACTATCATTGGTGGAGGTGCTGGAGTTTTGTAGAAGCTGTCTCAGGCATGAGTATTCTAAAGCACTAAACATGGCTGACGTTCCATTAGAATGCTGATCAGGCAAGTCCTCTACAGTATTATAGGATGTCTCATATGAGTCTCTCTCATAGGCACTGTTGGCATTAGACTGTATGCCAAACTTCGCCCATCAACGCTCTAACAGGTGGTTCTAGCACCCATAATGAATGCACGTTGGATACCGAGGAGAAGTAAATTCATGTCTTTGACTACAACCAAAGTCACGTCCATGCCCTGAGTCGCGTCCACAATCACGATCAAAATCACAGCCTCGACCTCCTCGGAAGCTCTATTATCTTCTGTTCTCGGATGATGCATAGTGAGCAGAGTTCTCTGCAAATGACAGGATAGACAAATGTTTAACAGATGTCTGAAGTTCCTGTAGACGACCGAAGATGGTCTCAATCGATGGCAATGTATCATCCGTCAGAAACTAATCATTCATAGCTTTGTATCGTGGATGTAATCCAGAAAGGAAGCGGTAAACTTACCATTCATATCGCTCTCCCACTTATTTGTCACAACAGGCTAGCGGAAAAATTGTAAGCTCCTCAAAAAGATCAGTTAAAAGCATGTAGTATTCGACGAGACCACTCCCCCTGAGTTGCAGACCAGATCCCAGTATAAATGTCTGAGATGTGAGACTTGGTTGTCTTCTGGGTATAAATTCATTCCAAATTCTCCCACATCTCCTTTACAAAGTCTTTGTAGAGAATATTTGTCGAAATATTTTGATCGATGCTATTTGTCATCTAAGTGATTACCTGGCAATTGTCTGCATACCAGGTGTCATACTCCTTATCTGTCTCCTTGAGCGGATCCTTGGTGAGGATATGATCCTTATGCTGACCACCAATAAACACCTTGAAAGATTGAGACTAGAGCACATATTTTTGTGCCCTTTAGTTTGATAGAAGTGCCATGTGCCATCGGTCCATTACAAAAGAAGTCGAGTACGAGGGCTTGGTCTTAGAAGATGTCATCGTGGTCAAGAAGTTCAAGAAAAAGTGACTTAGAAGAAGATATTGTTGTTTTAATCAAGTATATGTATGACGTAAATCACCCTTTCAGACCCCTTTCGGGCTTATCGGTATGCAAACTGTGGCTATGATGCCACAAATCAGATTTGCTTGTTGAAATCGTGTCCCACAACAGTTGTTGAATACCCACAAAAGATGTTAGGGACCCAAATCTCTTTATTAGACACCCGTAGGACATAAGGGGTCGCTAGGGTCCAGGCGGTGGCCTGATGAGTTACTGCGGGTCCAGGTGGAGGGTGGTTGGTCCAACAGAGGTGCTGCGGGGGCGATGATGCCCTGGCGATGGTGCTACAGGTGTTGCGAGGGCGATGATGCCTTGGCGAAGGTGCTACGAGGCGGATGGAGCCCATGTGAAGGTGCTTCAAAGGCAATGGAGTCCTGACGGTTCCAGGCTAAGGCTCGACGGAGATGATGGAGGCCTCAGTAGTGTTGCTTGAGGGAACTGGGGGCCTGCGTGTGTGATGAGAGGGTTGACAGGACCTTGTGCGGGGTCCTAGTTGTTGGAACAGGCCCATGCAAGGGCTGTAGGAGACAAGGGCTGGTGGTGGTGGCTAGATCTAGGTCAGAGCACCTGTCTAGGATTGCTGCTCTGATACCATGTGGAGAAAGAAAGCGAACACAATATGACAATCTTATTCAAGAAGTGTAGGGGTTCTTATATAGATTGAAACCTTAAGGCATTCATAAATGAGCAATTACAAAAAAGACCCTGATGTAACGTTGTTTCTAACACATACCCTGCTTTTGTTCCTTTTGGGTTGGACAAGGAGGAGATGTAGGTTTATGAGGCTGCATTGCAAACACATGGGGGGCCTTCGCTATTATCTACATTGGGTTGCCTTTGGTAGGGGGCAAGCTTCGACAGTCTGATTGGTTACCTGTTATCTATATGTTGGAGAAGAAGTTGACGAACTTGCATGCGACCTGTTTCTCGAGAGGTGGTCATTTAATGTTGTTGAAAGTGATTATCTCGACTGTCCTTGTGTTCTTATCTATGCTTCTGTTGCCTACTGGGGTGAAGGGGAAGTTGGAGGCGCTTATGAGACATCTCTTCTGGACCTCGTTTGGAGAGCCTCATGTGATGCCTTTAGTGAGGTAGAAGACCCCGATGGTTAAGGAGGAGGATGGTAGGTTGGGGATATAGAGCTCAGAGGTGATGTATAAGGCCCTATTGACAAAGTGGGTGACCTGAATATGGGTAGAGGGTTTGATTTGTTTTCCAGGATGATACTCGATTTATGATGTTTCTCTGGATCCCTCTTCACAGGTCACTGCTGCTTCCTGGCCCTCCAACGTCTGGAAGGGGATTTGCTTAGTGATACCTCGTATGACTCCTCTCATGAGGCTTATTTTATGTGATGGCAGTGGTTTCTGTTTTTGGATTGATGATTGGACATACTACGGAAGGCTTACACTACTTGAAGATGATCTTTGATCCAACGAGCACATGTCTCCCTACGGGTTCAGATTTTTATTTGGTTGCGGAGAAGGGATAACCTAATAACTAGTGAGTGAAGAGTTAGGCTCTTCCCTAGGACTAGCGACATGTGTTAGCACGTTGTTTGGCAACTGATGAGGACGCTGAGTATCTATTCTTTGGTTGCTCTGTTGCGAGGGAGGTATGGGCATCATTACTTTTTGAGTTGATATAAACCTCTGATTGGATTAGTTTTTGGGATTCTCTGGATGAAATGGGACATGGAATCGGCCCCGCAAGGTTTGGGTGGTGGCTATCTTGTGTTTCGTATGTCTTGCGCGGAATGGGTCTATATTCCTGGGATAAAGAATGTACATGTAGAATGCTATAGAGCATGCAAAAAGCTTGAAGACTTTTCGGTCTTTGCTATTATTTTTTGGACAACGTGAATATATAGAAGTTTACGGATGGGCGTCTCCTCGATGTCACACCCTCTTTTTTTCTTAAAAACTCTTGAGATTAGTGGAAGAAGTTTAAAGGGTGAACATGATTCTTACGAATGGTGTTCACTCCCCAATTTAATTTAAAAATTTGGACTCCATAGTACAATGAGAACAAAGTCGAGCTTTTGGTTTATTTAATGCTTAACAACTGTCGATTGGTTTTTTGCTTTTTGAAATACTGCATGACTAGTAGCATGACAGTATGTGCAACCCAAAGAAAATGAAAGGTAAGAGAATTTTCTTGAACATTCAATAAGTGATGAATCTCATACCATAGAATTAGAGGTTTTATTCAGATTTATGGGATAGATACGATGATATCAAATTTGGGAAGATCTTTATCTATTGTGACAAGTAATTATTTAGTTGAAAAAAAATCTCAAAAATCCATGTGTTTACAAGAGAGTGGTATCTTCTCAGTAGAGATGGATACCTTTTATTATAAACTTTGGTTTTTTCAAACTGAAACGGATGGGTTTGATTCCTTCTTCTAAGGTCAATTAGAAAAATAATCGTAATTATCAACCGTAATCATCAACTGATTCAATAAATATGATAATACTTATCGTATTTAATTTAAATTCTTATGTAATTTAGAAAGTCTACGAACACATCTCAATGATGCTAGTTTTTTTTAGAAAATGTTATTGTCCATTTCTAAAGACTCATGGTTAACAGTTGTCACATTTGTAGCTTTTAGATACTTTTCAGTTTTCTTGGAACTCTGATCTTTTTAATGAATTAAAGTTTTCTTCTTAATTGGTTCTACGGAATGTAAGAATACGTACCTCTGTGTCCCAAATTGTTTCTATGAAATGTAAGAGTACATACCTCTTTGTCCCAATTTGTGAACAGCATAATCACCAGAAGCAATATGAGTTGCACCAAAAGAGCTAAAGTTATTCCCGACCATATTCCCTGCTCATAAATCAAATATTTACTATTACAAAGAATCCTGTTTGCTTTGCAATGAAAAAAGGATAATATTAAATTAAAAATGGTGAAACCTTCTCCCACTTTTAAGTGGGCCGGTTACATAAATTCTTACTCAAATCCATGTTGAAAGATCTGACTATTTTTATGCTGGTTGTCGACTAAAAGGATAATATTAAATTGCATGAGTAAAATTATTGGTGAAGTTATTCCAAATGAGAGCCACTTGTTTTCAAGATCCAATTCCTCATAAAAGGCAACTCTTCTCATTCTGAACAGTGCCTATATAGGATTGCGGAAAGGCATTCGTTGTTGAAATATTTAGGATAAACTACTTACTAATATTTCTCGAACATATTGATGCCATTAGTATGAAGAATTACTCTCGGATTCACATCACAGTGCTATATGTTTTGCCTCTTACAATTATTTAGTCTTCGGATTGAAGAATGCAATCTTACATGATTAAGTAAGCAGTAAAACACACTGTTAACCAGCATAATGTTTGATATTGACTGAAATGAAAAATATTTTGAAATTTTAATTATACGAAGTAAATGATTGAATTAGAAGAAATCTGTATCAAGTACTCTGACTGAACATTCTGTGACAAACGTGTTGTTTACCCTGCCAATTAATTACTAGCAAAGCTAATTTTCGCTCTTATAGTATATGTTTGCTATAGAACGTTGATTGCAATCATGATAAATTACTATGCAGTTTGTAATGTATGTGTATAAAATGCAATGTTTTCTAGGTAATTATGCAACCAAACTAAATAAGAATCCAATCTGAATATCTTTTTCTTTATAAAATGAAGACTGCTTCCTGGATTCTGGTCATTCTAGCACAAAAACAAAAGATTCTTACTTTACTCACGGCCACAACTTTTATCATGTAAACTAATTCTGGAGTTTAGAAATAAGGTATTTTGTGAAAACCTTGTCTCCGATCTTTAAAAAAAATGCCATGAAAGCACCAATAGGAATGCCGGCAAGGTAATAAGCCGCAAGATTAACGTAAGCACCAATCTTCTGTTTTCCTGATCCTCTTACTGCTCCTGCATCCAGAATTAGGATTTCATCAGATGATGTTTTCCTTCATGATTTATCTGTTTAATTAGAATTAAATGAAAGACAGAATTCTGTCAGGTGCTATTTCTGCACTTTCTAATACTTTCTAATTAATAACAAATGTTTGCGAATGTCATTTTCAATAGAAGAAAAACAATCCTAACGACTCTGGCTAATTAATTATCCCTATGGATAGGGGAACCCAATGATCTTGTTTTGTAAGTTGAATTATTAACTTGTGTGTGTTGGTGGTGGTGGTCGGGTTTGGGAGGGCGGTGTGTGTTCTTCCCTTTATAGCTTGTCTGGTAGTGCCTTAATTATTGTTTATTCTTGGATGATGCCATTTTTAGTAGATTTCAATTGGCACCACAAAAAAACCTGGACATAGTAACTATTGTCAACTTTTTTTTTTGAAATCCTGAAACGAGGGGGATACACTCGTTGGTGCTCACCCCAACTTTTATTCAAAAAACGAAGATAGAAGCAAGGAGGATAAAACAAACACACGCCCACAATAGAGAGCAACTACAAGACCCATTCCTCCACCAAACGCTTGGCATGAATCTCCACATTCTCCTTATAGAACCGCTGGCTCGAGAACAACAAATCATTCCTACCCAGCCAAACCGTCCACAGTATGGCCAAAGGATAAAGCAACTCCCTCCTCGGTCTATCTTTATTGGCCAGAAGCGCGTCGCAGAACAACTGGAGATCCTCAGTGCAACACCAGGCCAAACCGCCCCCCTCCCATATTTGAATCACCATGGGGCACTTGAAGAAGAGATGTTCCACGGATTCAATCGCCTCACTGCAAAGAAGGCACCTGTCAGAGGCGATTCCCATAAGCCTGGCACATCGGTCCCTCGTCATCAGCCTCTGTCTCCTGAACAACCATAAGAAGAAACCAATTCTCTCCGGAAGCTTAAGAGCCCACAAGAACGCACAATCGCGAATCAGAATCTCCGATTGGGACGGCGGCGACCTGCTGATAGCCCTAAAAGCCTTCTTAACCGTGAACGGGCCCTCACGCCAACTCCAGTGGTCCCTCCCTTCCGATGGGTGCCCTACCTCCCTTACAGCATCCAACAAGGCCAAGAAATCTTCCAATCTCTGGTCGGAGAAGTTAGCGGAAAAAGTCGGGTACCAATTACCATCTGACCAGCAAGCTGCAACTGAAATTAATTTGTCTTCAGCAAGAGCAAACAAGCGAGGGAAACGCGAGTAAAGGGTCCCTCCCCCCTCCAATCGTCCGACCAAAATGAGAAGAATTCACCCCTACCAAGGATCGGCCTAAAGAGCGCAATATTTTTCAAGAAAACCTCCACGACCCCCTCCAAAAGGGAGTGGGAGAGCCCAGGCGGTCAACCTGCGCCGGCGGCGCCCCCCTCCACATCATAGATCCTGCGCACCACGTCACAGCAAAGATCCTGCCCCGGCCCCCAAATTCTGCTTGCCC
The DNA here is from genome assembly GCA_037367405.1 of Ottelia alismoides. Classification (NCBI taxonomy): domain Eukaryota; kingdom Viridiplantae; phylum Streptophyta; class Magnoliopsida; order Alismatales; family Hydrocharitaceae; genus Ottelia; species Ottelia alismoides. Next base: position 908,992 of record JAZKJV010011044.1, read on the forward strand.
ACTTAAGCATCAAGGCGTCGTTCATTTGCTCGAGAGACTTCACCCCCAGCCCTCCCCGATTCTTCTTGAGCGTAATATCCTCCCACCCAACAAGGTGGCCCCCCTCGACCCACCCTTCTGCTTTCCCCATAAGAAGGCATGTATCCGCTTCTCCAGCCGATCTCTAATTCCTTTTGGAATACGCCGATTCGAGAGGAAGTAAATCGGAATGGAAGAAAGTACCGCCTTGAGAAGGACCAGACGACCCCCTCTCGACAGAACAACGGACTTCCATCCCGCCAACCTCGTCTCCACCTTCTCCACAACTATGAGCCAATCTCTTGTCCTCGTTCTGCCCGAAGTCAAGGGCATCCCCAAATAGTCCATCGACAAGGAAGAACAACCCGAGCCCAGTGCCTGCGCACAGGCGTCGGCCTCTTGCACAGAGAGGCAAAAAGGGACGATCTTCGACTTGTTATCATTCTTAAGCATCCCGGACAGCTCGCCATAGATCTCCGAAGCCATGGCCATGCCATTGGCCTCCTCCAGTCCCCCTTCAATGAAGAAGAGGGTATCGTCGGCGTATTGCAGAAGCGGAACCAGCACGCTTCCCCGTGAGTACCCATTTGAGAGCCCGCGGTTGACCACACGAATCGCAATATTATTCAGGATGTCCACTGCAAGGATAAACAACATAGGCGTAAGAGGGAAACCCTGGCTCACCCCCCTCTGAGGTTGAACCATTCCCCCCTCCGGCCGGCCATTCACCATGATCGAAAAAGAGGACGTGGTAACAAACCACCTCATCCAAGTGATCCACTTCTCCGGGAACCCCCTTCTCTGAAGCACCGACCAGAGGAATCTCCAATCAAGGCTATCATAAGCCTTTGTAAAGTCCACCTTCCAAAGAACACCGCGCATGCCCCTCCTCTGCCAATCCGCAATGATCTCGGATGCAAGAGTGAGGCAGTCCGAGATCTGCCTCCCTGGAATGAAAGCTGATTGCATCGGGGAGACAATACTGTCAAGAACGCAGCTCGGCCTGCTTGCGAGGACCTTCGCAGTAATTAAATAAAGGGCGTTAGAGACCGCAATAGGGCGATAATCGTCAATGGAATCCGGCGCCGATGATTTGAGCAGCAAGATGATTAACGCACGGTTAACCCTTTCGAAGCCCGCATTGCCCAGGCAGAACTCAGAGACCACCTCCAACACCTCATGGCCGACGAGATCCCAGAAGTTCTTGTAGAAAGAAAACAGGAAGCCATCAGGTCCAGGGGCAACATCAGCATTCAGGTCCCACACGACATCTTTAATCTCTTCCAGGGTCACGTCGCGAGTGAGCATGTCACAGAAGGAGTCCGCCATGGGCGTCATATCAAGGCCCAACCACCTCAAAGTCCTCAGAATAGTTCTTGAAGAGACACCCTTAAAGTGATTAGCAATATCTCTCCCCATTTCTTTGTTCCCCTTCACGCGGACCCCACCAATCGAGATGGAGCGCAACGCATTGGACCTGCGCCTCCCACTAGCAACACGATGAAAAAATGATGTATTTATGTCCCCCTCCTGCAGCCAAACACTTCTAGACCTCTGTCTCCATTCCGTGACCCGCTTCCTATCCTCCATGGTAACTTTCATCTGAGCAGCTGCGCGACATGCCAATTCGTCCACCGAGAGCTCCCTAAGGTCCTCCAACGCATCGAAGCTCCGAATGATCTCCTCTGCCTCCTTCCTCGAACGCATCTGGCCGCCCTAGACTCCCTCTTGAAAGCAGATAGCCGTACCTGTAAAGAAGATAACTTCTGAACAAAACGAGATGCGGCGGACCCATAAACAACCACGCTTGACCAGTGAGAGACAACCAACTCCCTAAAGTTTTCCTCCAATAACCAGCATTTTTCATACCTAAAAAGCCCCCTGTGCACAGGGGCAACACCTGATGACCAAACAATTGGAGTGTGATATGATAAAGTCCGCGGTTTGGCCTCCACACAGGATAGGGTAAAAGCCTCCAGAAGCTCGTTTGAAGCCAAGAAGCGATCGATACACGATTGAGAGTTGGTACCTCTCCAATTGATCAACTTAAAACCAATTGATTATTGTTTTTTTGAGTTTGTTATTGAATGTTTGGCATTTTGACATAGTAACTATTGTCAACTTAAGGCCATTGATCATTGTTTTTGTGAGTTTGGTATTGAATGTTTGTCCCTTTAGCAGCTAAATATACACGATTTGGAGATATTTTTTCAAGATCTTTATGCGGATTTTTGAACGATTTTTTTATGTTTGGGATTTTCTTCTTCCAATAAATAATATTTCTTGTTCATAAGTATAATACTTGTCTTATTCAATTCATTATTACTACTGTCATGTAATAATACATCTTTTACAATGTTCCATATTTGCTTAATTGCCTAAATAAGTGCTTGATATGTACTTTGACCTCTTATTTTCTTTAGATTTTATTGTCATATAATGCAATCATCTAGGTTGGCTTCTGTTGGACTTGTAAGCCTTTAGTGACTCATTAATGCAACAAAAGTTATTGTATTTTCATGTCCATCTGAAATGAATATTTATCAATGCACTTTAAATATATGTCTCTTTGTACAAATAAGGTTATGTATCGTGACCATATTGAATACTATGCAGATGAGAGGACACAACTAACATTAACATGTGATGATCAATAATGATCTCCAGTATGAGAAAGAGATGGCAATCTTTCTCTAAAGACTGATTTCCGACCAACTTCTTGATGCAGGTCCTCTACATATGAATAGAGATTCAGAAGTGTGGGCATAGTCAAGTCAAAGAGTTGACTTGATGAGGTCGAGATAAACTATGATCTGAATCATAACTTTCACTGTTCATGTACACATCCTTTGACCTGAGACAGATATACATCTATATGCCTAAATGTGCACATTAGACATACCATTAGGTTGAAGGCCTAATCAAGGTCCATATACCAACGAGTTGGTGTGCATGTGGAGACATTTGAGAAGTATGATCTCTCAAAGAAATCATACATATTTATACTTGATGAATCGGAAGACATAGCTCAATCATGAGATATTTTGGAGTCATAAAGATTTCCATGCATGGTCATCTTGTTTATAAAATAAGACACGAATTTGAGATATTAATATATGATTTTAGAAGTATATGATTAATACCTTTGCCTCATTATCGAATAGGAATTCTATTGATATGTTCGGATGTTCCGAAGAAGACAAACATAATAGCGTTTGAACTTCAGATATATCAAAGTCTTCCAGTATAAATGATGAATGAGTATTGGGAACACTTATGGTTAAATCTATCTTAATCATCTACCATGATACTTCCATTCCCAGGGAATGGTGAAATCGTATGGATTTTAATGACTCCACTTCTTTGCTTAATGATACGAGAAGTAATTGGATTAAGTCTCATTTCATTTGATTCCAACGTCCAATTCCAATTCAAATTTCAAAGTCCAAATGTATGAATAGAAACATAAATGAAAATGATGATGAATTCAGCTCATGAGATCATTTCTAAGCTCTAAGATGTTTAGACATTGATTAGAAATTGTTGAGATATTTGTATTTCTCGGTTCTTATTTTATATTTCATATTCGTGATGACTACTTTATGTAATTTCCCCATAGAAATGTTCTCATATATAAGAGAGCTCTAGGGCTATGATGAATACAATTCTATTCTACATTTCTCTACATGGTATCAGAACGATTGTCCTAGGCTAAACTGCACCATAGCTATCCTACCCCATCAAAACCCTAACGTGACCCCCTTACCACGATCGTTATCTCCAGGCACGACAGTAGCAGCCTCATTACCGTCGAAGCAACCTCATTACCGTCGAAGTAGCCTAAGGTTGCTGCCGCCGCCACAAGCAGTCCTAGCAGTAGCAACCCCGCTATTGCTATCATCATCGAAGCTGCCCAGGGATACGCCGCTACGACATTAGCAACCCTAGTCACTCTCTCCACCACCCCAATTGACGCGTGGGACTCTGTGACGCACTAGGGGTCCTCGTTTGACACGTTCTGAGGCCTGAAAATTGCTCTAAAGGGCGATTTGATTCTTATTCAGTCTGATTTTTGGTTTCTGGGGTGTGTTGATCATTTAAAACCACCCTAGTTACCCAGAGAGACCTTCAATGGATGGAAGAGATCTACACCCCAACTGTCTTCCTCTATGCATGTGTAGACACAATCATTCTTGTCTACAACCCCGTCTTAGTCACTGTTGCCATCGTATCAGACAACAGATTTGACTCTAAAGCCGATGTCTCATCCTTGGGAGCCTTCAAAGGTCAAACACCCATTGTCAAGATGGAAGGAACAAATTATGAATTATGAGCGATGAAATTCATGAGCCTAATGCAATATAACAAAAAGAAACACATCCTCACGCAGGATGAGCCAAGCGACAAGATTGGGGTTAACGCCTCGTGGGAGGCAGACAATGCATATATGCATGTATGACTGTCTAAGACTGTATCAATAGAGATAACCAATGCTATTCTGAGTTAGCCTACTGCAAAGGCAATGCGGGACATACTCGCTGCTACATACCCCCAGTGAAAAATGAGTCGAAAATACTGCAACTTCAGCATGATATCTTCACATCGAAGCAGAACAGATGTCCTCTCCATATCCTTTACACTTTTCTAAGGGGTATGTTTGAGAAGCTTCATGGTTTCATTCCCTTGACTCCTACGTTATAAAAGCTCAAAGCGTGTAGAGATTTGGTGATGACCGGAGTTTTTCTAGTAGCTCTTGACCTTGAGTATGATGCTGCTCGATCACAGATTCTTACTGATGCCGCCATACCTCCAATGGTGGAGGCATACCATAGATTAAGCATGCTCTCTATTGCTCCTGGTGGTGTTATTCAGCAGTGTCAAACCTCCTCAGCTCTGGCTGCATTTCGTGGTAGAGGTACTACACAATACTGTGGACATGGTAACCGTGGTAAGGGAGGGGGTAGTCGACCCCATTAGCAATGCACCTACTGCCACATGCCAAGCCACTCTGAGGATACATGCTATTCTAAGCATGACTTTTCGGCTTCAATGCGTGTTACAGAACAGACTCAACAAGTTTGTATTCCACTTCCTACTTCTGATAAGAGGTTTGATGAAATTATAGCACGACTGAGAGAGATTATGCCTACACCTGGGTCGTCCAGCACTCCAATAGAATCCTCATAGGTAGCCCACCTTAATATCTGCATCCACATCAGGTACATCATACGCTTTTACTAGCTGTTACAGGGCAAATTTGTCAGAATAGATTTTTATACTCGGGAGATTCACACCATCTTTGTGGTGATTGAGGACAGTTTAGTACATACATATCGACTCAACGAGGTAGATATGTAGTCATAGTAGATGGACCCATTCTCCTATTACTGGTCAGGGGGAGGTGTAGTTGACTTCAGCAGTGCACCTACAAAATGTTTTTCATGCTTCTAATTTTTCTATGAGTTTGTTTTCTATTAGTCAAATCACCAAAGACTTATATTGTTGTGCCATATTTGATCATTTTTCTCTCTTGTTTCAAGACATTCTTAGGGTCAAGGTGATTGGATCTGGCCGTGATCAAGGATGTATGTATAGACTGGTTCAATCTCCACATGTTGGTACCTCAACTCTTCATAGTGAATCGGTCCCTCCATATATTTTGTACCTCCGATTTGGCCATCTTCATCTACAGAAGTTGTGTTACATTCTACCTTAAATTTCCCCTCGCTTTACTTTTCAGTATAAGGCCTGCCAGCTTGAGAAGAACCACCGGTCTACCTTTCAGAGTCGAACGGGTCGAAGTAGTCAGTCTTTTTGAGTTGATTTATTTTGATATTTGGGTCCTGTAGAGACTTATATATATGTTACGTTTTACTGTTTCCTAATTTCTATTTATATTTTGTAAGACTCTGTAATTTACCCAAGGGTTTTCTCCCTATATAAGAGACCCGAGGGCTCTCTGGAATAAACACATTGAAGTATTCTATCATGGTATCAGAGCCATAACCCTAACCTAGGGTTCTCCACCGCCCCCCCTCTTCTTTCCCGCCGCCGCCGTCGACTCTAGGGTTTCGACCCCTCCCTCCCCGGGCTCGCCGCCTCCCAGCCGGCCTTCCCAGCTCCCAGCGCCCCTCCCCACCGGGCTCCCAAGCCCCCAGCGGGCTTCCCAGCCCCTCGCGCCCCTCCGATAACCGCCGCCCAGCCCCATCCACCGCCGCCCAACCCCCCGGTCTCCAGCCCCCGGCCTCCTGCACGCCGCCAACAGCCCTCCAGCCGCCATCCTCCTGTAGTAGGGGCTCCCAAAGCCTCTACTCGTGGCCGGGGTACCGCTTCCTCGCTAGGACTCGGCGTGATGTTTGATTCAAGTGCGTAATCGTCTACCTATGCACTTGAATCTTACAAGGTCTCGGTAGACAATACTTTCTTGGTCTATCAGTACTTGTTCTTCTCCGGCATTATGTCAGACAGAACAGAAGCTCGATATGCCCGCCATAGGTGCCTTCAAAGGTTCGGCACCAATCGTCAAAATGGACGGGACTAACTACGAGCTGTGGGCGATGCAGTTCCTCAGTCTCATGAAGTCGTGTGGTAAGAAGCATATTCTTACCGAGGATGAACCGCCGGAGAAGACAGGGATCTATGCCTCATGGGAGGCTCACGATGCGTACGCCAAGGTGTGGCTCTCAGGTACGCTTACGACGGAGATAGCGAATGATGTCCTTCACCAGCCCACCGCTAAGGCGATGTGGGATATTTTGGCTGTGATGTACTCTCAAGTACGCAACGAGACGAAGATGCTCCAGTTGCAGCATGATATATTTACCACGAAGCAGAATGGGAGGCCTCTCCATTCATTGTACACGTCGCTTCGTGGCATGTTCGAGAAGCTCTATAGCACCATTCTGCTTACAGCCACACCGGAACAGCAGAAGACGTTCCGCAACGCCACTATGGTTGGCGTATTACTCGCTGCCCTAGACCCAGAGTATGAGGCCGCACGGTCTCAGATCCTAGCAGATGCCACTATCCCGCCGATGGAAGAGGTATACAGGAGGCTCAGTCGTGTACCTGTTCCGTCCAATACAGCGTCTGCGACTCCGTCAGCAATGGCAATCTCCAGGGGACGTGGTGGTTCGTCCTCATTTCGTGGAAGAGGAAGTGGTGGACGTGGTCGCGGAGGTCGCATATGTTCCACGTGTTCATTCTGCCGCCGTACTGGTCACTCAGAGGATACGTGCTATTCCAAGCACGGCTTCCCTCCTTCTGCACGTGTCGCGGATCATGTTCAGGGTCCTTCAACTCCTGCTATAGACCACAGGTTCGAGGAGCTAGTGGCACGGCTTCGTGATATCATGCCACAGTCATCGTCAGAGGGTGCTGACACCTCTGAGATTGCCGCTTCGGCATCTGCCAGTACTTCTGCCTCTGCTACTGCCTCAGGTAGTCCTCCGGTCTCATATCATAACCATGATCTCACAGGTTGGATTGTTGATTCTGGAGCCACCCATCATCTATGCCATGATAGAGATATCCTGCAGTCCTATAGAGCTGTTCAGCCTGGTCGCTCTGTACTCATTGCTGATGGTACTCATTCCCCGATCGTCGGTCAGGGGGAGACGGATTTGCTGCCCTCTATGCACTTACAGAATGTTTTGCATGCACCAGAATTCTCTATGAATCTATTATCCATTAGTCAGATTACTAGAGATTTGCATTGTCGTGCTATATTTGATCCATCTTCTGTCATTTTTCAGGACATACTAACGGGCAGGGTGATTGGCTGTGGTTCTGAGCACAATGGCCTCTATTGTCTTGTACGGACCTCGTATGCTGGAGTCTCACTACATTCTCAGGGCTCCGTCTCTCCATATACCTGGCATCTTCGATTTGGTCACCTGCCACTACAGAAAATGCGCCACCTCCTGCCTCAGATATCTCCGGGTTCGTCTTTTCGTTGTGAAGCATGTCAGTTAGGGAAGCACCATCGGACTAGCTTCCCCAGTCGTCAGGGTCGGAGCAATCGCTCCCCATTTGAGTTATTTCACATAGATATTTGGGGTCCCAGTCGTGTCCCAGATCATCAGGGGCACAGGTTTTATTTAGTTGTTGTTGATGATTTTTCTAGAGTGTCCTGGACTTTTCTTCTCAAAAATAAATCAGAAGCAGGAAGTGTTATTCAAAATCTTATCAATGAGGTTCAAAATGTTTTTTCGTCTACTGTTAAGTATGTGCGTACTGACAATGCCTTGGAATTTTGCACTCGTTCTCTTGCTCGCTTTCTTTCTTCTAAAGGCATTATTCACCAAACCACATGTGCATACACGTCTCAACAAAATGGTGTTGCAGAACGAAAGCATAGACACTTTCTTGACATTGCTCGCACATTACTTATTCAAAGTTCCGCACCCTTGTCTTTTTGGGGGGATGCTATCCTTACAGCATGCTATCTGGTCAACCGCATGCCTACAACTGTACTTGGCGAAAAGTCTCCTTTCTCTCTTCTATTTCCTGACAAAGATTTATTTACACTTACACCTCGGGTCTTTGGTACTGTTGCGTTTGTCCACCGGTTATCTCCAGGACTTAATAAGCTCTCTCCTAGAGCTATCAAGTGTGTTTTTGTGGGTTACTCCAGGACACAGAAAGGATATCGTTGTTATGATCCCATTCATAACAAATACTATGTGAGTGCTGACGTTACCTTTTTCGAACCAGTCATGTACTTCTCCCCTGCAGGTGACAGACTGATCTCCTCCACATCCACGGACTCTCATGTCTATGTGCCTCCACATCCAAGTCTGAGTCAATCATCTAATCCACCTCCACCACCACCGCCACCTCCAATTATACCATTTCCTAAGTTCTATACAAGGCGAACAGGGCCAGCTCAAGCTACATGCCAACCATCCAGCACGCCTCAGGTATGTTCTGATGTTACCACTAATGATGGATTAGCCGATGCATCGGTGCAGGAGTCTTTACAACAGGAGGAAGATCCGCCAGTCATAGACGATCTTGGTCGGCCTATAGCTCAAAGGAAGCCAAGGCGACAATGTGCTTCGTACCCGCTTGCTTCTCATGTCTCATTTCATCGTCTCAATGGGGACTTCCAGAAGTTTGTAGCTGCTGTCTCGTCTGTTGAGATTCCACGGACCTATCAAGATGCCATGAAGATTGATTGCTGGCGTCTAGCCATGGAAGAGGAGATGCGTGCTCTGCAGTCTCGAGGGACTTGGTCTCTTGTTCCCATTCCTTCAGGTGCTCCTGTGGTGAGTTGCAAGTGGATCTTTACGGTGAAATATCATGCGGATGGACGTCTTGATAGGTACAAGGCAAGACTTGTAGCACGGGGATTTACCCAGACATATGGGGTAGATTACATGGATACTTTTTCACCGGTGGCTAGACACTCCACTCTTCGCATCCTCCTATCTGTTGCTGTGGTACGTAACTGGACCATTTTTCAGCTTGACGTCAAGAAAACCTTTTTGTATGGAGACCTACAAGAGGAAGTCTACATGCAGCAGCCACCAGGATTTGCTGCTGAGGGGGAGACTCAGATGGTGTGCAGACTTCATAAGGCTATCTATGGCCTTAAACAAAGTCCCCGAGCATGGTTCCAGAAGCTGTCTCAGCTAATTGAAAAACAGGGGTTCAGGAGATCAAATGCGGACCATTCGTTGTTCATCCAGAAGACCCCAAGAGGTACAGTTGTTGTCATGATATATGTTGATGACATCTTGGTCACAGGAGATGATGCTCAGGGGATTGAGATAACCAAGTCCCTGTTGGGAAACCAGTTCATTACGAAGGATCTGGGCACGATACGATATTTTCTGGGGATAGAGTTTGCACGAAATGCACAAGGAATGGTGATGACTCAAAGAAAATATGTCACGGACTTGCTAGCTGAAGCAGGAATGACTGGATGCAGACCTTCAAGTACACCTATGGACCCAAGCATGAAGCTGTACGATGATGATACCGAGGAGGTGGACAAAAGAAGGTACAGAGAGATGGTGGGTAAGCTCTTATATATTACTATAACTCGACCGGATATTGCCTTTGCAGTAAACCGGATGAGTCAATTTGTGGAGCAGCCAAGGCAAGTTCATATGGATGCCTTGTATATGATATTGAGATATCTGAAGTCTTCCCCAGGCACAGGGTTGCTATTTAGGAAAGATACGGATCTATCTATTTCAGCTTGTGCAGATGCAGATTATGCAGGATGTCCAAGGGATCGTAAATCCACTTCTGGATTTGCTATCTTCATAGGAAGCTCTTTAGTTTCTTGGAAAAGCAAGAAACAGACTGTTGTGGCGAGGTCCAGTGCGGAATCCGAGTACAGAGCCATGGCACAAGCAACTACAGAAATGATGTGGGTTAAAGCAGTCTTAGAAGATCTGACTGTAGATGTCCCCTTGCCTATGAATCTCCAATGTGACAATCAGGCAGCATTATTTATTGCCAATAATCCAGCTTTTCACGAGAGAACAAAGCACATCGAGGTGGATTGTCATTTTACTAGAGACATGATTCAGAAGGGCTTCATCTCCACCTCTCATGTCAGTTCAGAGGATCAGACGGCTGACATATTCACCAAACCACTGCTCAGAGGACCTTTCCAGAGATGTTCTTCCAAGCTGAGCATGATAGATATCTATGCTCCATCTTGAGGGGGAGTGTAGAGACTTATATATATGTTACGTTTTACTGTTTCCTAATTTCTTTTTATATTTTGTAAGACTCTGTAATTTACCCAAGGGTTTTCTCCCTATATAAGAGACCCGAGGGCTCTATGGAATAAACACATTGAAGTATTCTATCAGGTCCAACTCATGTGTCCCAGACCATCAGGGACATAGATTTTATCTTGTTGATGTAGACGAATTTTTCACATTCCTCTCTTGATTGCGTTTTCCGCGAAGGATCTTTTCTCCCTCACTCCGTGTGTTTTTGGGTCAGTTGCCTTTATTCGTCATACGTCTTCTGGCCATGACAAGCTCTCTCCTAGAGCTGTTAAGTGTGTCTTTGTGGGGTATTCCAGGACTCAAAAGGAATACTGTTGCTTTGGTCCTTCTCGTAGAAAGTATTATGTTAGTGCATATGTTACTTTCTTTGATTCCACTATGTTTTCTCTCCTACAGATGATAAGTTGATTTCTTTAGAGTCTGGAGAAGAAGTGCACATGCCTCTATCTCTGGTTGTGTCTACCCTAGACCCACTTCATCGCCACCACCTCGAACACCACCTCCTTCACCACCACCTCGAACACCACCTCCTTCACCAACATATGTCTTTTTGCTACATGTTTACAACCACAAACATTGTGCTCATGCGCATTCTCCATAATCCAACATGCCCTGGGTATGTATGTCTTGAGCACTTGGTTTCACTGATGGTAATGATGATTTGTGTTTACAATAGTATGCGCAGGTGTTTTTAGATACTCTAGCCTCTTCCACTGAGGAGGTTGATGACCATGACGTGCCCATTGCCTTACGAAAGAAACAACATACATATACTATGTACCCCCTTGATTCCCATGGTTCTCTTACGCATCTCTCCGAGGAGTTTCAGAGGTTTGTTGTCAGACTGTCTGCAATAGAGATACCAAGGTCATATCAGGTGGCGTTGTAGACCAGTCAGTGGCGTGTGGCTATGGAGGAAGAAATGACTGTGTTACGATCTCGTGGCACGTGGAGTATTGTATGCTCCACTTGGTGCATCTGTTGTTGGAAGCAAGTGGGTATTTACGGTGAACTGTCATGTTGATGGTATTATAAATAGATATAAAGCCAGACTCATTGCTCGTGGGTTCACCCAAACATATTGGGTGGATTATCATGATATGTTTTCTCCTGTCGCTAGGCACTCTATACTGAGTATTTTTATTTCTATCGTGGTAGTACGTAACTAGTCTCTATTTCAGTTAGATGTCAAGAATGCCTTCTTGTATGATGACTTGCAGGAAGAAGTCTACATGCATCCGCCTCCGGGGTTTGCTGTTGAGGGGAAGTCTCATATGGTGTGTAGACTTCACAAGGCTATTTATGGCCTTAAGCAGAGTCTGAAGGCTTGGTTTCAGAAGCTCTCAGAGTTGATTGAACAACAGGGGTTTGTCAGATATACTGCATATCACTCTCTTTTTGTTAAGATATACCAAAGAGGTACTGTTTATATTCTGGTCTACGTGGATGACATCATTGTTACATGGGATGATGAGCAAGGTATTCATGCAGCTAAGGATTTCCTTGGACAATAGTTTGTGACCAAGAACCTTGGCAATCTTTGTTACTTCCTTGATCTTGAATTTGCAAGGAATCATCATGATATGGTGATGTCGCAAAGGAAGTATGTTACTGATCTTTTAACTAAAATGGGCATGACAGGATGTAGGCCTGCCACTACTCCAATGGATCCTAATGCTAAGCTATATGATGATGACTCAGAGGAGCTCAAGAGACGATATAGAGAGCTAGTGGGGAAGCTTTTATATCTCACTATCATCAGACCTGATATATCATTTTAGTTAGTAGAGTCACTCAGTTTATGGAGTAGCCCAAGCATGTCTATATGGATGTTGTTAACATGATTATGAGATATTTGACGTCTTCTCCGGAAGCATGAATCTTGTTCAGAAGAGACACATCTCTTACAGTTACAAGATGTGCTGATGCAGATTATGCAGGGTGCTCCAATGACAGGAGGTCCACATCAGGCTTCACTATGTTTGTAGGGAGTTCACTATTTTCATGGAAGTGTAGGAAACTGACGGTTGTAGCTAAATCTAGTGCTGAATCAAAGTATAGAGTCATGGCACAAGGGAGAACGGAATTGATGTAGGTCAGAACCGTCCCGACTAACCTAAATATTGAGGTGCCACTTCCCATGCACCTCCAATGCGATAATCAGGCCGTCGTGTATATAGCAAATAATTCAGCCTTCCGTGAAAGAACCAAGCACATCAAGGTTGATTGCCATTATACTTGGGATCTGATTCAGAAGGGATTTATCTCCGCTTCTTATGTTTCTTCAGGCTACCAAACTGCAGATATGTTCACTAAAGCCCTTGCTAGATGTCCTTTTCATCGTTTTTGTTCCAAGTTGAGCAAGATAGGCAGGCATATATGCTCCAGCTAGAGGGGGAGTGTTGAGATATTTTTATTTCGCAGTTCTTATTTTATATTTCATACTCCTTCCGTTTACTTTATATAATTTCCCCATAGAGCTTTTCTCCTATATAAGAGAGCTTTAGGGCTATGATGAATATACAATTCTATGCTACATTCCTCTAGAGAAATGGTCATGGAAGTTGGGGTTCAACTCATTGATATATTCTCCGACTCATGGAGTGTAATGCATTTTGTTGTGCTCACTCATAGTGTGAATCATTTCAGCTCGAGCACAACATTTGTAAGTGCATATTTTACCCAAAGTGATATAAATCTTGAAATTGGATAGTTATCCAAATTTCAAGTCACTATACGTCGATAATATGATCTCCCCGATATTATCTCCAAATAATTGAGATTTCTGCTTATGAGTCCTGATTGTATCATGACTCGTACTTAATAATATCAATAATATGATAATAATTATTATTATCATAGATATGCAAATATCCAGGGTTTTGTGGATACGAACCACTTCATAAGTATTTAATTAATATGAATATTGATTCATAATTGTTGAGATATCATTTTTTATCTCTTTTATTTTTTTTATTCTTTCCTTCTTCATTATATAATTTGCCCAACGGGTTTCTCCTCTATATAAGAGAACCCAAAGGCCTCATGAATAAGCAAGTCATTGTTTGTAAGACCCCTTATAATGAGACCCAAACTTGTTTGTAAGAACTGATCTTATCCAGTGTCCAAAAAATTTGATTGAGCACTCCACCGCGTAGTGCTCATCAATACATTTCCAACGAATCGAAGAACGTAAACATTTGAGTTCGAGAGCCCGAGTTACGATCATTTTAGCGAGTCAGAGTTTGAGTCAAATTCAAATCTGAAGCAAGATCCGGATCAGAATTTTCTCACATAAAAAACCCCAAAAGTCACTCCTCTCTTCCAAAAAATGTGACATCAACACTGATATAGTATTTTCTGCACAAATGATCATAACACCGGTATCCCTTTTGAGTCATGGAGTACCTAACAAACACACATCTGACAGCTCTAGGAGCGAGCTTGTCAAGACCACAAATCAACTGGTTAATAAAGGCAACATATTCGAATACACGAGGAGCGAGAGAGAATAACCCCTTCTCAGGGAAAGCTATGGAGAAAAGAATTTTCTCACCCAAGACAGATGATGGCATACGATTCACCATATAGCATGCTGTGAGAACTGCATCACCCCAAAATGAATGTGGGGCATGATCTGAATGAGAAGAGTCCAAGTAACATCAAGAAGATGACAATGCTTTCTTTCAACAATACCATTTTGCCGAGAGGTGTAAGGACAAGATATTTAATGAATAATCCCTCGAGATGAAAGAAAATGAGATAGAGTCGCACAAACTTCACATAGGTAGAGAAATCATTATGCACTTCAGTAATAAAGGTTTTGATCATATCCCCGGCTTCATATTTATTTTTCAAAAGAAACACCCATGGCAATCGTGAAAAATTGTCCGCAGTCACAAGATAAAATCTGGGTCCTTGGTGATCAGGAACACGACGTGGACCCCAAATGTTAACATGAAATAACTCAAAAAGGGAGCTACTATTCTGACTTTGACAACTGGGAAAGGCAGACCGATGATGCTTTCCCAACTGACGAGCCTCGCATTGAAAGGAAGAAGGTGAGATCTGCGGTAGCATATGACACATCTTCTGAAGAGGGAGATGACCAAACCAAAGGTGCCAAGTGAACGGAGAGATTGATCCGGACGAATGAGAAGATATGCCTGTATAGGGGGTCCAAACCAGGCGATAAAGGCAGCCCTGCTCACGGCCACATCCAATCACTTTGCCCATAAGAATGTCCTGAAAACAAGAGACGATGGGTCAAAATAGCTCGGCAGTGCAAATCCTTTGTAATCTGACTAATAGAAAGCAAATTCATAGAGAAATCTGGAGCATGTAGCACATTCTACAAATGCATCTAAGGCGTCAAAGTGATCACCCCCTATTCTATGATTGGGGAATGAGTCCCATCAACTATCACAACTGTTCTCCCTTGTGGAACCTGTTTACATGACATGAGCTGATGTCTGTCTCCACATAGATGATGTGTCACACCAGAGTCCATAATCCACTCTGTAATATCATATCCATGATAGGATGTAAAAGTATAAGTACCTGAGGTGCTAGCTGTAGCAGAGGTACTAGCAGAAGTTGAGTTTGTCACATCTAAATGATCTTCTGAAGATGGAGAAGAGGAAGGAGGTATAATATCCCTCAGTCTGGCCACGAGGTGATCAAACCCCTAATCTAAAGTAGAAGCAACAAGAGACTGAATCTGCTTTGCAATGCGGGTTGATGCCGGGAAGCCAAGCTTGGAATAGCATGTCTCCTTGGCATGACCTGGGTGATGACAGAAAGTGCAGGGCTGATGAGTGCGACCTCGTCTGCCACGAGGTTCACGTCTACGGAAGGTAGAAGGGCCTCCTCTTCCTCGAGAAGCTGCCATGGCCAAGGAAGCCTGACTAGAGGCTATGGATGGAATAGTAATCCTGTTGAGTCTGCAGGACGCTTCCTCCATGGGGGGAATAGTTGCATCCATTAGAATCTGGGAGCAAGCAACATCATATTTAGGGTCAAGGGCTGCTAGGAATATCCCAGCCATGATAGCATTTCTATATGTCTTCTGATGCTCTGGAGTCGCTTTTAGAGGCATGAAACTGTGGAGCTTCTCAAACATCCTACATAAGGATGTATACAGTGAATGAAGAGGACGTCTGTTTTGCTTAATAATGAATATGTCATGCTGGAGTTGGAGGACTTTTATCTCGATGTTGCTGCGAGGATATCCTTCATCGTCTTAATAGTAGGCTGATGTAACACATCATTGGCGATCTCAATTGTCAATGTATCAGAGAGCCAAACTTTGGCATAAGCATCGTCCGCCTCCTACGAGGCATTTACCCCAGTCTTCTCCACCGGCTCCTCCTATGTAAGAATATGTTTTTTACCATTTGACTTCATCAGGCTCATGAACTGCATAGCCCATAGCTCATAATTTGTCCCGTCCATTTTAACAATAGGCGGTGGACCTCTAAATGCGCCTGTGGCGGGTACATCGACTTTGTTCTCAGACATATTGCCGGATGTAGAAGACTAGGGTTTTATAGACGAAGAATCAATGTCTACACAAACATACGTGGATTTGAATGCATATGTAGACTTATGCACCCAATCCATCAAATAAACTGAGTAACCGACATCGACGAAAAACGAACGGTTAAAGGACAAGCTGCGCGCGTATGCGTTGCACGCGGGGGCACCGCGATGCTTCTCCTTCAATCTTCAAGCATTTTCTTACTTCTTAACATTTAATAAATTTGTACGCCTAGGCAAACCATGCTCACCTAAACTCTCCATATTTTTACAGGAATGTCATCATGTCCTACACCTTTACTAGGTCTCATAACCTTCGAATCCTCCTCTACTTCTTTCCTTTGTATTCGTCTATGGATTCCACAATTCTAGTAACTTTAACTACTAGCTAGATCTCCCAAATTGACCTCTCTATTTCCTTCCCCAATGAAAAGCTTATGGAAATACTGCTTCCATCTAGCCTTTATATCCTTCTGAATAACAAACACCTGACCTTCCTCATCCTTAATGCATCTCACTTGATAAAGGAGTTTGGTATTTCTTTCTCTTGCTTTGGCCAACCTGAATATTTCCTTCTGGCCCTCACAATTGCGATTTTCGTACAAAACTTCATAAGCTTTTGACTTAGCTTCGCTTACAACATTTTTTGCTTCCTTTTTCGCTATTTTGTAGTTTGTGACAGTTTCCTCTGTTTTATCTTTAAGACATATAAAAAAGAAAATTATTTGTTACAAAGCATTACACTCTCCATTATATACATAACGCTCTACAATGTTCAATCAAATTCTCAATATAGCAAGTTTGCCCCCCCCCCAAAATGACTCCATTCCTAGTGCACCAAATCGCCCAAAGGAGCGCAAAAGGCATTGCACTATCCTCATGCCCAAACCCACATACGGATCTAGCACCTTGCTAAAAACTGGCACATTCCTGACTACCAATCCAAGAGATGCTTGCTTTGCGCTAAATTTGGGAAGAGGTAGTGCATGAAAAGAACATGTGGTCTGCATCTTCCACCGTAACCCCACATCTGACACAAAAATTGTTAAGAAATAGAAAGCGGAAGCGGAATCATAGAATAAAGAGATAAATACAGGTTCTGCACACATATATGGCCTTACGGAGTCTGCACACATACTACCCCTCAATAAAACCCTCGAGAATCAAACCCGCTCTGATACCATGTTAAGAAATAGAAAGCGGAATCATAGAATAAAGAGATAAACATGGAAGAACACAGATTTAACGTGGAACTCTATTCCGTGAGGAGCGGGATGAAACCACGGGAGAAGCCCTCAACGGGGCGTGTTTGTCTATTGACTTTCTCAATGGATACAGGAGGTCTGGGGCTCCCTATATTGCCTCTCCAGAGCCTCCAAGTCCCACCACTGGACAATGTGGGACTAAACACTGGATGAGGTAAATGGATCTTCTCCAGGATCCATTTACCCTGCTACAACTCAATATGGCGCATACATGAATACTCCAACACTCCCCCTCAAGCCGGAGCATGCAATGCTACATGACACTACGCTACATGACACTACGGACAATATCAACCCAACGCGCACAACTGCTGCTGTCGAGGACGTTGCTTCTCATGCCGTGCAGGTGAGAGGACGAACGGGTTGGAGTGTGAGTATGTTGAATCTCCTCGTCGGAGAGCATGCGCTCTAAACTGCGCCTGTCAAAGTCGCTGCAACTGGAAATGAGTCTCCTCGTCAGAGTACTCTGGCCCGCCACAATAATGTGGACAATTGCTCCATCTCTGAAAAGAGCCAAACTAAAACGAGGCCGTGGCTGTGCAATCCTCGTCAGAGTCCACGGTCGCTGGAGAATGGAGTCTGAAATAAGTCTCCTTGTCGGAGAACTAGGTCTCTCCCATCTGGCTCAGAGAATGGTGCACTGCTCTGGTGTACCTATGATACCACATGAAAACCCTTGCCAACATGGCATAGGGAATGGTCCTCTACTCTGGAGTCCCTATGGCTCACATGAAAACTCTGGTCTAAACAACAGGAATGGATGGGGACCACTGACAATGATGGCATACAAGTGCTCATCTGAAAATGACCGCATACATGTGCGTGTGACGCCCCTAGGATCCGGATACTCGGCAAACCAATCCATGCATATATATTCCACATTCGAATATTTGCCATTCACAAAAGAAGGAGAAAATAGAAACATGCAAAGGAATTTTTTTTGCTTCCTATTGCATTCAACCTGTTCACAAGCACATGTATTTCCATTCACCGATTCCATTACATTCTATTATCCATTTCCATGTCCACAAAAAAATACATGTAAGCATAAATATAGATGTCCACAATTTATATATCACATGCCATGTCTCTCAGAAACTACAAGTAAAGAAGACAGTGACAACTACTACCAACTGTGCTACAAGAAGTGTAGTGAAGCTGCACTAAAAGTGATGTCTCCAAACTGCTCGCTGAGGACCTGCGGATCCACATGTAGGTACGTTATGAGAAAAGTTGCCCAATCCGAATTAGATAAAACTATACAATAATAAGAGGGATATAATTTAAATGTGTGCAAAAGAGAAAGAAACTGGGTAACCAGATCTCACAAGAATCACATTTTTATTATGGTTATCAGATATTGATATGAGTAACCAAGCTTTGTGGATAGTCTGTGGTCTTGGTCTGGTGAGACCTCACACTATGACTCCAAGGCAAAAAGAATACCTTAGGGTTGGGGTGCCTCCGTAGGCATGCGGTGGGGTATAATGCATCCTAACTAAGTTCCCAACACGTCCACTTAGCTCTACTTCACAATTGATACTTCCGATTCACAATCTAGATTCCAACCCGCGAATCTTCGTGAATAGCCCAATCCTCCTTATGCACAAGAGTTTCACGTCCCATCACCAACTTCATTAACCACATTTCCCGGAACTCTCCTCTTAGTGCTCCCACTCGGAATACCGACCAATGTGGTCTACATTGGCCTGTACACGAGTGTTAACTCTAAGTGACAAGCGAAACACTAGCCGACCAACCACGACTACTTGGCCCGCGCTCGAGCACCGGGCTAAAGCACGCAAGTGCCGAGGCCAACACCGTCAGATTAGCATCTGGGTGTGCCAAGCAACATGTCCCCCAACCATCACAGCTATAATAGCAGTTGGGATCGCGGTCATCTAGGCTTCTACCCGAGGCCCCAAGGGTGCATGCCCCTCCCTTGGCAGCAACTACTCTGCTACTCGATTCTCGTGAACTTTCCACAATTTTAGGATAGTCATCGTGATTGTAAACAGTAGCAGTGATTAGAGATGCTTGATTGGGTGATTTTGTATCTTCTGTTTAACTGCACAGAGAGTAGATGTGACCTTGGGAATGATTCACTTAGGCCCTGATGCTTAGAATGAACTGAAGATCCTACCCTTCGAGTAGAGATAAAAGCCAATATGAGTGAGTCATCCTCAAAACTGGGGCTGGTATTGATTCAGGAAGCGCAACCACCACTTCAGAAACTTATTGAATCAAATGTCTGCTGGCAACAATTTAGTCTTCAAGCTACTGTTGCACTAATTTCAACTTTACCCCATTCTATCTTCAATCTTTCACTTCTCTTAGGAATAATAGGGGGTTCTTTCTTCACCTTGGATTCTTTCTCCCAACGGATAATTGAACTTTAAAGGTTTTTCAAACACCAATCGTTATTCATCTCCATCCAGAAAGCCTATCTGTGGGCTTCCTTCTGCATCAACATTTGTTACAACCGGCTTTTTGAATCTAGAGATTCTTATGCATCTCTATTTAATGTATCAGACTACATGATACCTTGAGCTAAAGTATGGCTTTAAGTCAGGAAGATCGATTCTAAATAAATCTAAATGAAGAAAATTTGTAAAGGGAGTAGTGTTGAGCACACAAGGTAGAGAAGAACACCCCATCCATGTGGCTGTGTATACATGCTATATATAGGACCAAAATCTGAATTTTCAGAACTGCCTGTTGTAGAACAATGGCCTGCCACCTATCTTCATCCTAGAAAAGAAGGAGATGCCCCAGACTTTGGGTAATTTACATGGGCAAGTAAAATGACATCCGGGTATTTCCTTCCAGATAAATGCTTCCTTCGGGATATATGTTAACCAGGTGAGAAACTGAAACAGAAAAAAATTGCAAGTGTAAAAGGTGGAGGAGAACCGTAGATGCACTTGCCCGGTAGAACAGCACCTTTATTTTTTTTGAAAGTCTATCCACACAAAAGCTTAAATATAAACCGATCCTCTTAATTGAACAAAGAATAGAGTTATTCCATGTCCAATTTTATCAACTGAGACCGAGGTATGGAAATGCTGAAACTTAGATGATCATTATTGTTGGGAGAAAAACTGAGATTTGATTATTCAAAGAAACCCTAGGCTCTCTTATATAGGGAGAGACCTTAAGGGTAAAGTACAAAGTAGTCCAGAGAAAACAGAGAAATAACGAACAGGTACACAACATAATAATAATATCTATCTCTACACTCCTCCTCAAGGTGGAGCATAGATGTCTATCATGCTCAGCTTGGATGAACATCTCTGAATAGGTCCTCTGAGCAACGACTTGGTGAATACATCTGTAGTCTGATCCCCTGAGCTCACATGAGTTGTAGATATCAACCCTCTGTGGATCAAGTCTCTAGTGTAATGGCAGTCAACCTCTATATGCTTGGTTCTTTCATGAAAAGCTGGATTGTTGGTAATAAACAAGGTTGCCTGATTGTCACACTGAAGCTGCATGGGTAGAGGTACGGTTACATGTAAATCCTCTAGTACTGACCGAACCCACATCATTTCCGTGTTGACTTGCGCCATGGCCCTATATTCGGATTCAGCACTGGACCTTGCCACAACAGTTTGTTTCTTGCTTTTCTAAGAAACCAGAGAGCTTCCAACAAACACTGCGAATCCTGAGGTTGATTTTTCGATCCTTAGGGCATCCTTCACAATCGACATCTGCACATGTCGAGATAGACAAATCTGTCTTTTCGAAACAGCAACCCTGAACCTGGAGAAGACTTCAGATACCTCAGTATCATGTATATAGCGCCCATATGAGCTTGTCTTGGCTGCTCCACAAATTGACTCACCCTGCTTACTGCAAAAGCAATATCAGGTCGAGTTATGGTAATGTAAAGGAGCTTACCCATCATTTCTCTATATCTCCTCTTATCCACTTCAGCAGTATCATCATCATACAACTTCATGCTTGGATCCATAGGAATACTGGATCGTTTGCATTCAGCCATGCCTGTTTCAATCAGAAAATCTGTAATGTACTTCCGTTGGGTCATCACCAAACCCTGTGCATTCCTTGCAAATTCCAACCCCAGAAAATATCTTAGGGTTCCAAGATCCTTTGTAACAAATCGACGGCCTAGGAATGCTTTCGCCCTTTCTATGCCCTAAATATCATCTCCTGTAACCATAATATCATCAACATAGACCATGATAACAATCGTACCTACCGATGACTTCTGAACAAACAATGAATGATCTGCATTTGACCTCTTGAATCCCTGTTGTTCAATAAGAGTAGAGAGCATCTGGAACCACGCTCTTGGACTCTGTTTGAGGCCATAAATTGCCTTTTAAAGTCTACACACCATATGCTTCTCTCCCTCAACAGTAAACCCTGGTGGCTGCTGCATGTAGACTTCCTCCTGCAGATCTCCATACGAGAAGGCATTCTTGACATCCAATTGAGATATACTCCAATCACGGACCACAACCACATAAGAGAATGCGAAGGGTAGAATGTCGATCCACTGGAGAGAAAGTGCCCATATAGTCCACGCCATAGGTTTTTGTAAAACCACGCGCGACCAAGCGTGCTTTGTACCTGTCTAGATTGCCATCTGCATTATATTTAACTGTGAAGACCCACTTATAACTCACAATAGATGCATCAGGATGAGGAATAACCAAAGACCATGTGCCACGAGACCGCAATGCACGCATCTCATCTTCCATAGCCAATCTCCAGTAATCAATCTTCATAGCATCTTGGTAGGTTCGTGGTATATCCACGGAAGACAACGCTGCAGCAAATCTCTGAAAGTCTCCAGTGAGACGGTGAAACGACACCTGTGAAGCAAAGGGATAGGAGGCACATATCCGCTTGTGCTTCCGGATGGCAATAGGAATGTCAAGATCATCTCCTGTTGTACTGGATGGTGTGGTTTCCTCCTGCAATGAAGAATCCTGCACATGTACCCTATCTGACCCGTCACTGGTAATGCCGTCTGAACATACCTGAGGCGTGATGGGCGGCTGACGTGTAGCCTGAGCATGACCTGACCGACGTGTATAGAATTTTGGTAGAGGTGGTATGGGAGGTCGTGGAAGAGGTAGGGGTGGTGATGTGACGATGACTCAGGGGCAAGAACAGGAGGAGACTCAGCTGAACTCCAAGTAGGAGGTGGAGGTACATAGACATCATCGTTGGTAGTGGATGGAACCAGTCTGTCACCTGCAGGAGAAAATTACATAACATACTCAAAGAATGTGACATCAGCACTAACGAAGTATTTTTTGTTTATGGGATCATAACACCGATAGCCCTTCTGAGTCCGAGAATAAGCGACAAAGTCACACTTGACAACTCTAGGAGAGAGTTTGTCAAGTCCAGGAGACAGAAGATGAACAAAAGCCACAGTACCAAAGACACGTGGAGTTAGTGAGAATATTTCCTTGTCAGGAAAAATGATAGAGAGAGGTATTTTCTCACCAAGAACAGAAGATGGCATGCGGTTGACCAGATAGCATGCAGTAAGAACGACATCCCCCCAGAAAGAAATAGGAGCACAACTCTGAATCAATAGGGTTGGAGTAATATCAAGTAGATGGCGATGCTTTCTTTCCGCCACTCCATTCTGCTGAGATGTGTACGCACAAGTGGCTTGGTGAATAATGCCCTTTGATGAAAGAAATTGGGAAAGGGACAGTGTGCAAAATTCTAGGGCATTATCTGTACGAACATATTTGACAGTAGAAGAGAACATTTTGCACTTCATTAATTAAATTCTTGATCACATCTCCTGCTTCAGATTTATTCTTTAAAAGAAAGACCCAAGATACACGAGATAAATCATCCACTACCACTAGATAAAATCTGTGCCTCTGATGATCGGGTACACGACTTGGACCCCATATATCTATATGAAACAACTCAAATGGGGAGCTACTGCTCCGACTCTGACGACTAGGAAAGCTAGACCGATGATGCTTTCCCAACTGACATGCTTCACAACGAAAGGACGAACTGGGAGAGATCTGAGGTAGAAGATGGCGCATTTTCTGGAGCGGGAGGTGACCAAAACGTAGATGCCAAATGTACGGAGAAACTGGTCCGGCGGAATGAGAGGAGACGCCAGCATAGGAATTCCGAACCAGCCGATATAGACCATTCTGCTCAGAGCCACAACCAATCGCCCTGCCCGTTAGTATGTCCTGAAAAATAAGAGAAGACGGGTCAAATATAGCACGACAATGCAAATCCTTCGTAATCTGACTAATAGATAACAGATTCATCGAGAACCCAGGAGCATGTAGGACATTCCGTAGATGCATAGTAGAGGATAGGGAGACCTCCCCCTGTCCAACAAGGGGGGAATGAGTACCATCTGCGATCAGCATTGAGCGGCTGTGAGGAATGTCCCTGTAGGACTCAAGTCTATCTCGATCTCGGCAGAGATGATGTGTGGCACCCAAATCTATAATCCAAACAGAGATATCATGAGATGGTATAAATGCAGTAGATCTACTTGAGGTACTAGCAGCAGCAGATGAACTGGCGGAGGCTGTAGCAGCAACATCTGAAGGTCCACCAGACGAATCACCAGATGATTGTGGCATAATATTGCGGAGACGTGCCACGAGTTCCTCAAAATGGTTATCTGCAGTAGATGCCAACTGGGACTGAGAGAGCTCTGCAACACGTGCCGATGCTGGGAACCCATGCTTAGAATAACATGTCTCCTCCGAGTGTCCTGTGCGGTGATAATAGGAACATGGCTGACTAAAGCGACCACCCCTTCCTTGGGGTCCACGTCCACGTCCACGTCCACGACCTGACGACGAGCCACCTCTCCCACGCAAAACTGCCATCGCCGATGGGGGTGGAGTAGAAGAACTGGAAGAAACTGTAATGCGACAGAGTCTCCTGTAAACATCCTCCACTGGAGGAATAACTGCATCGGCTAAGATCTGAGAACGGGCGGTGTCATATTCAGGATGAAGGGCTGCAAGTAGGACGCCCACCATGGTGGCATTCCGAAATGTCTTCTGTTGTTCAGGAGTCGCTGTGAGTGGGATAGTACTGTATAACTTCTCAAACATCCCCCTCAGGGATGTGTATAAGGAGTGAAGAGGTCTGTCGCTTTGCTTCATCGTGAATATGTCATGCTGAAGCTGTAACATCTTGGTCTCATTTCGCACTTGCGAATATGTAGCATCTAGGATATCCCACATCGCCTTGGCAGTGGGCTGATGGAGGACGTCGTTGGCAATCTCCATCGTCAATGTACCTGACAACCAGACCTTTGCATAGGAGTCATCAGCCTCCCATGAGGCATATACCCCTGTCTTCTCCGCGGGCTCATCCTCGGTAAGAATGTGCTTCTTACCATTCGACTTCATGAGGCTCATGAACTGCATCGCCCAGAGCTCATAATTCGACCCGTCCATCTTGACTATTGGCGCAGGACCTTTGAATGTGCCTATGGAGGGCATATCAACCTTCGATTCTGACATATTGCCGCTGGAGAAGAACTAGGGATTGTAGACAAAGTACTAGATGTCGACACAAACTGCATAGGATTCGAGTGCGTATGTAGACGTTACACACTCAAATCCATATATCCGGAGGAAGAGACGAGTACAGGCATGCCAGGGATCGCCGAGGATCGGCTAGGGCACCGGCTAGGGCACGCTGGGAATCGCCAAGAATCGGCTAGGGCCGCCGGGATGCGATGGCGACGAGACTAGGGGGCCGCCGGGGCTTTTGCGGCGGGGGTGGGAACCACCGGGGGTGGTTGGCGGTGGGACTGGGAACCACCGGAGTGGTTGGTGGCGGTGCGGGGGACCACCGGGACTCGGGGATCGCCGGGGGTGGGGGGGTCTGAGTCGGCGGCGACTGCGGAACATGGAAGGCCGTATCCCGATATATCGGCGATATATCGCCGATATATCGGTATCGACACGATATCGATATCGAAATCGATATATCGATATATCGATATATCCGATTTTCAGCATTTTCTTCAGAAAGATTACTATATATAACGATATATCGGTGATATATCGTCGATATATCGGCGATATATTGATATTGACACGATATCGAAACGATATCGATATCGATATGTCCTTCCATGTTGCGGAATGAACAAGAGAAGAGAGGGCGGCGGGTGGGGAGAGGGAGATAGCCCTAGGGCTTAGGCTCTGATACCATGTTGGGAGAAAAACTGAGATTGATTATTCAAAGAAACCCTAGGCTCTCTTATATAGGGAGAGACCTTAAGGGTAAAGTACAAAGTAGTCCAGAGAAAACAGAGAAATAACGAACATGTACACAACATAATAATAATATTTATCTCAACAATTATTTCATATAAGTAGAATCAACTGTATCAATTGTAAATGTTGTGTATAGTTCTGCTAATGCTATGGTTGAACTTAGTTCATTTGCAGAATGTCTGAACCATTAGCTTATATCAGTCAACAGCTATAAGCAGCCAACAGTTGCAATTCATCATCTGATTCACTAATTTTTTCAAGAATGCAAAGATAATCTCAGTAGTTGTACAACCTACATTAACATTATACAATGGTTGTGAGGCGACAAGGAGAACATATCACATGTTCCCTTTTCAAGCAAATGCGCAGATGAACTCGAAATGGAGGAACTAAGGGTGTTGATTATCACCGATGCATATTATAGAAGATTTGTGTACACAACATTTCCTTAGGCAGCATTAATTGCCACGACCCAACGGAGAAAACAAATCCAAAAGACATGTAACTAGGGCTCTAACGAGGAAAAACACATGATCGAAATTCGTGTGGAACCACAGCAAGAGGGAGGGAACATCGTACCTTAGATTTTTCCCGTCACCTCGTAACCTCCTCCCGCGAAGAACGTCGCGGTTGGCGCTCCGATCGTGAGATGAAAACGTCCCCGAGTGGCCTCGCTCTCCTCTACGCGTAGGCGGTCTTGGATCGTCAATCCGAAGCGTTCCGGCGAGCTCCGGCGGAGCTCCGGCGAGGTGGAGGGATAAGGAAGGGAGGAGGAAGGCTGCTGGTTGAAGGGAAAGAGGTTTTGGATGTTTTGGGGGGAGATGGGGGCGGTTTTATTGGGTTGAACCCGAGTTCGGATCCGGATTCGGATCCGAAATTGAACTGGACCCAGTCTCGCTAAAACGGCCGTAACTTGAGCTCCCGAACTCGGATTTTTGCATTCTTGGACTAGTTCGAAAGATCTCGACGAGCACTATGAAATGGACTCCTAATCGAATTTTTTGATCACTGGAAAAATACAGATTTTACAATTAAGCCCATACTCAGTCAAGATTTGCATTTTAGTCCATGTTCATTATTCGGGATTTGACATCATAAAAATCTCAAAGGAAGTCTCGTCCCCGAGACTTAGGATGATTCTAGTAGATTACAATACCCAAACCCCATTTCATCCAAGTCTCCTAGAGGAATGATCCCATAAAAATCTCAAAGAGAGTGAAACCCATAAAAATCTCAAAGGGAACTTGACTACGGTTTCAATTCCATACCTGTGAACAGATGAGGGTATTTCTCCCTCATGTCCGCCTCAGGTTCCCATGTTGCCTCCTCGACGTCTTGACTTCGCCACAGGACCTTGACCAAAGGGATCTCCTTCCGCCTCAGCCCCTTGACCGTGTGGTCCAAAATCTGCACCGGCTCTTCTGGGAAGGTGAGGTTTGGCTCCACCGCCCAACCCTCTTAGTTGATCATGTGTCGACGATCTCAGATGTTCTTCTGTAGATTCGACACATGAAACACGTCGTGGATACCCTCTAGGTGTAGGGGAAGGGCCACCCTGTAGGCCACTTTCCCAACACGGGCCAAAATCTCGAGTGGTCCCACAAAATACGGTGCTAGCTTGCCCTTGGCACCGAATCGTTGTACGCCTCTCATTGGGGACACGCATAAGAACACGAAGTTCCCAACCTTTGATCACGAGAAACTCTTTACTCACATGGGATTGGCTAAGAGTTATACCCATTAGGGCATGAATGTAGGATGACATACCTGAAACTCAAGGTATCTACGTTGCTGGTCGGCATAACTCTTCTGACAGCTCTGTGCGGGCAACAATTTCCTCCTAGTAGCCTCCTCTACCCTGCAGGTCTCCTCAATGATCTGTGGGTAAACATGGTGTTATCACCCACCTGCTGCCAACACAAAGAAGTGGTGCACCGCCTCCCGTACAATGCCTCAATTGGTGCCATGCCTGTACTGGCATGGTAGCTATTGTTGTACGTGAACTCAACTAGCGGAAGGTGATCCTTCCAGGATTCCTTCCAGTCAACCACACATGCCCGCAACAAGTCCTCCTATGTTTGAATGGTCCTCTCGAACTACCCATCTGTCTGTGGATGGTATGGTGAACTCATGCGTAGTTCGGTCCTCAAGGCTCTCATGAATTATCCCAATAGTGTGATGTGAAATGGGAATTTCTGTCTAACACTACTTCTTTGGGTATCCTATTCAACCGAATGATGTGCTGAATTTATAAGTTGGCTAGCTGTACTAGTGTATATGTCATGTTGACTGGGATGAAATGGGCTGACTTCGTCAACCGGTCAATGATGACCCATATCGCATCATGCCTCTAGGGGTGCACGGCGATGATGTGAAAAAAAATCCATGTAGATGCTCTCCCATCTCCACAATGGGATGGGAAGAGGCTCAGTAAACCAAGAGGCCTCTGGTGCTCTTTTTACACCACCTGGCAAATAAGACATCTGTTAACATGTCCAGCTACATCCTTCTTCATGCCTTCCCACCAAAAGTGTTGGCGGAGGTTCTTATACATCTTGGTGCCACCATAATGTATGTAAAGTCTCGAGCTATGCGCCTCATCCATGATCTCTCTCTTCAACTCTTTGTCATCTGGGACACACACGACCCCCCTTCCATACGATGGATTTAAGGACTCGAAATCCGTCGAATTCATCCTTCAAGCACTTGTGGTACAACTCCTGGATCCTCAGATCTGTCGATTGGCCCTGAACAATCCTGTCTTATAAGCTACTATACTTGGCTAGCACTGTCACCGCATCGGATGTGCTCTCAAATGGATACCACTCACTAAGTGTAGTGAGTACATCCCAAGTCTGTAACCAAGCTGTTGATCCCTCAGTGTGTGGCCGCCTGCTCAGGGTGTCTGCCACCACATTCCCCTTACACGATGGTAGGAGATTGTACAATCATAGTCTTTTAGTAATCCCTTCCATCGCCTTTGCCTCATATTCAACTCCTTGTCATCAAATATTTATTTAAGCATCTTGTGATAAGTGAAAAGTTCAAACGTCACCCCATACAAATAGTGGCGCCATATCTTTAATGAAAAGACTACGGCCTCCAACTCCAAGTCATGGGTGGGGTAGTTGCGTTCCTGGTTCTTTAGTTGTCGTGACATGTATTCTACAACCTATCCTCGTTGCATCAACACAACACCCCATCCTTCCTTGGAAGCATTGGTGTAAACTGAGAAGTCCAAGGTATCTGAAGGAAGGGTAAGGATGGGTGTGGAAGTCAACCGCTCCTTGAGCGTATGAAAGCTCCACTCACATTTGCCCCTCTAGATCAATGACATGTCCTACATCAGTCGGGTGAGGGGTAGGGCCAACTAGGAGAACCCTCTAACAAATCTCCTGTAATACCCGACGAGGCCAAGGAAACTACGGATCTATGTAGCCATCTTGGGTCGCTCACCAGACAACACTGCCTCTATCTTGGCGAGGACAATCGACACCCTCGCCCCTGAATCCACATGGCCGAGAAATGCCACTTCAGAAAGCCAGAACTCGCACTTGCTGTATTTGGCATACAACCGGTGCTCTTGAAGTGTCTCTAACATGGTGCGGAGGTGAGACTCATGCTCGTATTCATTGCAGGAGTAGACTAGAACATTATCGATAAATAAGATCATGAATCTGCCCAAATGCGGGCGAAAGACTCCATTATTCAAATCCATGAATGTGGCAGGTGCATTTGTAAGTCCAAAAGGCATTACCGGAAACTCATAGTGATCATATCTAGTGCGAAACGAAATGCGGACTTCATCATATCTTCCTCCTCAATTCTCAATTGATGATATCCCGACCATAGGTCAATCTCGAAGAACACCGCTGCTCCCTACTACTGATCAAAGAGATCATCAATCCGTGGGAGTGGGTACGGTTCTTGATTGTTCTCTTGTTCATCTGTGTGTAATCTATGCATAACCACAAGGATCCACCCCTTTTTTTCACAAAAAGATTGGTGCTCCCCATGGTGATGTATCGGGGCGGATGAATCCCGTCTCCAATCCACGCATATATATTCCACATTCGAATATTTTCCATTCACAAAAGCAGGAGAAAATAGAAACATGCAAAGGATTTTTTTTGCTTCCCATTGCATTCAACCTGTTCACAAGCACCTGTATTTCCATTCACCAATTCCATTACATTCTATTATCCATTTCCATGTCCACAAAAAAAATAGATGTAAGCATAAATATAGATGTCCACAATTTATATATTACATGCCATGTCTCTCAGAAACTACGAGTAAAGAAGACAGTGAAAACTACTACCAACTGTGCTACAAGAAGTGTAGTGAAGCTGCACTAAAAGTGATGTCTCCAAACTGCTCGCTGAGGACTGCGGATCCACACGTAGGTACGTTATGAGCAAAGTTGCCCAATACGGATTAGATAAAACATTAGATAAAACTATACAACAACAAGCAGGATATAATTTAAATGTGTACAAAACAGAAAGGAACTAGGTAACCAGATCTCACAAGAATCACATTTTTATTATGGTTATTAGATATGGATATGAGTAACCAAGCTTTGTGGATAGTTTGTGGTCTTGGTCTGGTGAGACCTCACACTATGACTCCAAGGCAAAAAGAATACCTTAGGGTTGGGGTGCCTCCGTAGGCATGCGGTGGGGTACAATGCATCCTAACTAAGTTCCCAACACGTCCACTTAGCTCTATCTCACAATTGATACTTCCGGTTCACAATCTAGATTCCAACTCGCGAATCTTCGTGACTAGCCTAATCCTCCTTATGCACAGAAGTTTCACGTCCCATCACCAACTTCGTTAACCATATTTCCCGGAACTCCCCTCTTAGCGCTCCCACTCGGAATACCGACCAATGTGGCCTACATTGGCCCTTACATGAGTGTTAACTCTAAGTGACAAGCGAAACACTAGCCGACCAACCACGACTACTTGGCCCGCGAGCACCGGGCTAAAGTACGCAAGTGTCGAGGCCAACACCGTCAGATTAGCACCTCGGTGTGCCAAGAAACATGTCCTCCAACCATCGCAGCTATAATAGCAGTTGGGATCGCGGTCATCTAGGCTTCTACCTGGGGCCCCAAGAGTGCATGCTCCTCCCTTGGCAGCAACTACTCTGCTACTCGAATCTCGTGAACTTTCCACAATTTTAGGATAGTCATAATGATTGTAAACAGTAACAGTGATTAGAGATGCCTTATTGGGTGATTTTGTATCTTCTGTTTAACTGCACAGAGAGTAGATGTGACCTTGGGAATGATTCACTTAGGCCCTGATGCTTAGAATGAACTGAAGATCCTACCCTTCGAATAGAGATAAAAGCTAATATGAGTGAGTCATCCTCAAAATTGGGGCTGGTATTGATTCAGGAAGTGCTGCCACCACTTCAGAAACTTATTGAATCAAATGTCTGCTGGCAACAATTTACACTAATTTCAACTTTACCCCATTCTATCTTCAATCTTTCACTCCTCTTAGGAATAATAGGGACTTCTTTCTTTACCTTGGATTCTTTCTCCCAACGGATAATTGAACTTTAAGGGTTTTTCAAACAACACCAATCGTTATTCATCTCCATCCAGAAAGCCTATCTGTGGGCTTCCTTCTGCATCAACATTTGTTACAACCGGCTTTTTGAATCTAGAGATCCTTACGCATCTCTATTTAATGTATCAAACTACATGATACCTTGAGCTAAAGTAATGGCTTTAAGTCAAGAAGATCGATTCTAAATAAATCTAAATGAAGAAGTTTTGTAAAGGGAGTAGTGTTGAGCCCACAAGGTAGAGAAGAACACCCCATCCATGTGGCTGTGTATTCATGCTCTATATAGGACCAAAATCTGATTTTTCAGAACTGCCTGTTGTAGAATCAATGGCCTGCCACCTATTTTTATCCTAGAAAAGAAGGAGATGCCCCGGACTTTGGGTAATTTACATGGGCAAGTAAAATGACATCCGGGTATTTCCTTCCAGATAAATGCTTCCTTCGGGATATATGTTAACCAGGTGAGAAACTAAAATAGAAAGAAAAATTGCAAGTGTACAGGTGGAGGAGAACCGTATGTGCACTTGCCCGGTAGAACACCACCTTTATTTTTTTTGAAAGTCTATCCACACAGAAGCTAAAATATAAACCGGTCCTCTTAACTGAACAAAAAATAGAGTTATTCCATGTCCAATTCTATTAACTGAGACTGAGGTATGGAAATGCTGAAACTTAGATGATCATTATTCCATATAAGTAGAATCAACTGTATCAACTGTAAATGTTGTGCATAGTTCTGCTAATGCTATGGTTGAACTTAATTCATTTGCAGAAGTCTGAACCATTAGTTCATATCAGTCAACAGTTTTAAGCAGCCAACAGTTGCAATTCATCATCTGATTCACTATTTTTTTTCAAGAATGCAAAGATAATCTCAGTAGTTGTACAACCTACTTTAACATTATACAATGGTTGTGAGGCAACAAGGAGAACAGATCGCATGTTCCTTTTTCAAGCAAATGCGCAGATGAACTCGAAATGGAGGAACTAAGGGTGTTGATTATCACCGATACATATTACAGAAGATGTGTACACAACATTTCCTCGGGCAGCAATAATCGCCACGACCCAACGGAGAAAACAAATCCAAAAGAGATGTAACTAGGGCTCTAATGAGGAAAAACACATCATCGAAATTCGTGTGGAACCACAACAAGAGGGAGGGAACATCGTACCTTAGATTTTTCCTGTCACCTCGTAATCTCCTCCCGCGAAGAACATCGCGGTTGGCTCTCCAATTGTGAGATGAAAACATCCCCGAGAGTGGTCTCGCTCTCCTCTACGGGCAGGCGGTCTTGGATCGTCAATCCGAAGCGTTCCGGCGAGCTCCGGCGGAGCTCCGGCGAGGTGGAGGGATAAGGAAGGGAGGAGGGAAGGCTGCTGGTTGAAGGGAAAGGGGTTTTGGATGTTTTTGGGGGAGATGGGGGCGGTTTTATTGGGTTGAACCCGAGTGCGGATCCGGATTCGGATCCGAAATTGAACTGGACCCAGTCTTTGCATTCTTGGACTCGTTGGAAAGATCTCGATGAGCACTATGCAATGGACTCCTTACTCGAATTTTTTGATCACTGGAAAAATACAGATTTTACAATTAATCCCATACTCAGTCAAGATTTGCATTTTAGTCCATGTTCGTTATTCGGGGTTTCACATGCGTGTCTAAAACTGGAGTCTCTCTCTGGAGAGCTCGAAAATGGACCTCTCTCTTTGGAGTGCCTCGAACTTGGACTCGGAACAATCTGTCGAGTCCGAACAGCTGTAGAGTTTGAACAATGTCGGGCCTGGAGATTCTGGATCAATCTGGATCTGAACCGAAATCTGAAGAATTTGAATCATGGCCGAAGAAGAACTCTACACAATACTCTCCCTTTCTCCCATACTTGTCGAAAACATGGATGTCGACCAAGTTGGGAGAAGACAACAATGATGGGGACAAAACAAAACCACTTAGCCGATCACAACTTTGTCGGCTTTTCAAAACATTCATCATTTTTTTTGAACATTTTTTTAAGACATTGAATTTTTTTCGGCTTTCGCAAATCATTTTTTTTACTTGCGTACGATTCTCTTTTTTTTGTACGCGCCTCTTTTTCCTCTCTTTTTTTAAAGTCGATCAACCTTTTTTTAACTCACTGTTTTTTTAAGCTGGGCCTCAACCCATACTTATCTGCAGCCCCCATCTCTTTTTTAAAAAAAATAGTAGCAGCCGACTCGGCTTCCCTTTCATATGCGTCACTTAAATTTTTTAATAAAATCGGGCCACCGAGCCCTAATTCCCACGATGGGAAGCTGCCCCCGATGCTCTATTCTGCCGCCACCAAGAATGGCGATGGAGGACCCTAGGGTTTCCACGAGGGGAACCTCCCTCCATTGCCGCCGCAACTGGGAGAGGGAGGTGCGCGCGGCCTGGGCGACTGACGGCGCTGCTGAGGAATTGCCGGCGCAAGATCGGGGGGAGTCGATGCTGGAAGAGATGTCGTCGATGCCAGGAGGATCTTGTTGGAGAGGCTTCGTTTGGAGTTGTCGTGCAGGGAGGATCGTCATCTGCAGTACGCTGATGGGACGACACCTGGAGGAGTCCCACCGCTTGGGACCTGTGCACTAATAAACGAGAGGGAGAGACGGTGGCGAGACGATGCATGCGGTTTGCAGTGGAGGAGCTGGTGATGCGAGATGTGCGCGAAGGTCCAGATCACGCCATGGCTTTGAGGGTGCCTCCACTTGAAAGACAGCTTGAGCGAGAAGCTTGGGCTTCTCCTGTACGTGCAACGACACTGTAAGACCACCTGCGAAGGGCAAGGACCCGCGAGGGCTGCCTGCAGCACTGGGGGAATTGACTGGTCGCCTGGAGCTCTCGCACGCCTGGAGTTGCTCGAGGGCACCGCCTAGATGGTTGTTGTGCCGAGTTGGAGGAGCACCGCGAATATTGAGGGGCTTCATGCACATGGCTTTGCCTGGTGCTGCAGGAAGCTTGATGCTGCTTGGGGATTCCTGATCTAATCTCCTAGAGCGGAAAGCTGCATAAGATCTGAATCGGGGAGATGCACCGACAGAAAACCCCACCAAATTAGGGTTTCCCACAAAACCTTAAAAATTAAACTGCAGAACCTCCATGTATGAATCACAATCCTTCAAACGGAAATCAAGGAATAAGACCTGATTCTTCAATCTTCACGAACTTAGGGTTCCAACAAGAACCCTAGAACTAAATCTCAAATCTCGATTCTAAAAAAAAATGAATACAATAAAACCCTCGAGAATCAAATCCGCTCTGATACCATGTTAAGAAATAGAAAGCGGAATCATAGAATAAAGAGATAAACATGGAAGAACACAAAGATTTAACGTGGAACTCTATTCCGTGAGGAGAGGGATGAAACCACGGGAGAAGCCCTCAATGGGGCGTGTTTGTCTATTGACTTTCTCAATGGATACAGGAAGTTTGGGGCTCCTTATATAGCCTCTCCAGAGCTTCCAAGTCCCACCACTGGACAATGTGGGACTAAACACTGGATGGGCTAAATGGATCTTCTCCAGGATCGATTTACCCTGCTACAACTCAATATGGTGCATACACGAATACTCCAACAAAGATCAACCTCCATTCCCAACACCTGCCTCTGGCGGGCATACGTGAGGATTCTACCAAGTCGGAGAAACCAAAGAAAGATCTTGATACGGTTTGATGCCCTGCTTCTCCATAACGATCTGTATCGACAACAACCTCCTCATCCACATGGTCACTGTCCTCCAACAAAAATGATAAGCCCTATTCACTTAGAATCTCCCATCTGCCTAATCAACATGATCACTGCCCGTCGTTGGCCCCTCCGTCTGTGCTAGCTTCGCTTGCAACACTAAGAAATCCTCAAACCTATGATCCAACATACTCGAAGAGAAAGTCGGAGACCAAGACCCATGCTCCCAGACTCGCTGCACCACCTCCTTTCTGTCGTTAGCCAGTTGCATGAGGCACAGAAAGCATTCTCCCGAAGAACCATCACTTATCTAATCATACGCCAAAATCGAAAACCAGATCCATCTCTAAGAATCGGGCGCAGCTTCACTCCCAGCTTAGGGATCACCTCAGTGCTCCCCTTCCACAAGGAAGACGACAACTAACTCAGAATGATTGCCAGCGAGTGGGAGACCTCGTACACCTCCCTCAGAAGCCTACAAACAAGGTCCTCAGATTTAACCTATACACGGACCACCCATTTTATCATGAAAGCCTTGTTCATCTTGCCCACCTGGGGAACTTTTTGACCACCCTTCTTCTTTGACATCGTCACCTTTCCCAATCAATCAAGTGCACCCCCTCCTCATCTACCTCACATATGACCAAAAGAATCTCCTCATCAAACCCACAATCCTCATATGCATACGTAGGAAGCAGTCATGTAGAGCAAAAGAAGATAAGTTTGACCGAATGAACATGCTTCAGGAGTGCCATCTTCCAGCCTCTCGACTACATCGATGCCTTCCGTCCTGTCATCCTCCCCTCCAGCCTCTCCAGCAAAGCCCCTCCAATCCCTAGTCCGCAGGCTCCCAGCCACCAACGCCAAGCCTAGATATGTGATCGGTCGAGTGGCCATTGGGCAACCCACGATTGATGTTGTTCTCTGCACCTCCACCTCCATGAGCCCAAAAGGAACCATCATTGATTTACTGCGATTGATTCGAAGGCCCGAAAAATCTCTAAAAATGTAAAAAATTAGCATTGCCCAACACATCTTCTCCTCGTCAGCCTCCATGAATAACAGAGTATCATCCGCATACTGCAACATGTAGATGGAAAATTTCCTCCCTCTCATATCCAGAACACCAACCCCCGCTGGTTGCCTGCCTCATCATCACAACCAACACATCTACCACCACAACAAACAGAAGCAACGCTAGTGGGCATCCATGCCTAATGCCCCTCTTGGGTTGGAAGAATCCTCGTTCTGGTATGTTGCTAACCAACACAACATTGGATGTCATCATGACACACCTCTTGACCCAAATAATCTACAGCTCCGGGAAACCTCTCCACATAGAGTTAAAGCATTCTCTTTAATTTTGAGCTTCTCTTGCACCCCTCTACTCCACCACCAAGCATGGAGCTCCTCCCTTTGACTCGCCTAGCATCTCTTTGGCTATCCTTCGGATACAAGATGACACCGCCTCCCACATCTCATTTGCACTTCTGTTACAATCCTAAGATAAGTCTTCTAAAATCTTCTCCATGAAGCTTGATTGCTTCAATTGAAGATTCCACCGTCTAATTCTAGTGATATTGGAAACCCTCCTTTTCTTTACTAACCCTTTTATTTGCACATCTATGACTAACATGCGATGTTGGATTGTCAAACTCTCTCTTGGGATTACTTTACAATCTTTGCAGTACAACCAATCTCTTCTTCTCAATGCAAAGTAATCTTTATGTGTTCTAGTCGAACCACTCTTATAAGCAGTTAAATGCTCCTCCTTCTTCTTGAAGAGAGTGTTTGCTATGAAAAGATCGTAAGTTGTTACAAAATCCAGAATGACTTTTCCCTCATCATTTCTATCCCCGAAGTTATGGCCTTCATGAACACTAGCATACCTTGAAGTATCCTTTCCCGCTTGTCCATTAAGATCTCCATCTAGACAAATCATCTTTATTTATGGTATTCCTTGCATAATCTTATCCAAACCCCCCCAAAAGCTGGTTTGATCCTTTCATCTTAATCTATTTACGGTGCATAAACTAAGATGATATTCAGAATTTCTTCTTCGAGCACCAATTTTAGCGAAATAATCTTGTCCTCTAATCTTCGCACCTCAACCACAAAATCCCTCAAATTCTTATGAGCAACCACTCGAACACCATTTATTCCCTTATCTTTACCTAGATAGCAAAGTTTAAAGCATGTCTTCTCGATCTCCCTAGCTTTCTCTCGAACCCATTTTGTCTCTTGGAGATATAGTATTTGAATCTTCCTTCTCCGTAGGAGATGGTATACTTAAAAGATTGAAGTATTTGTCTGAAAGTCTTATGAGTTGAGATAAATGTGGACATGATGAGTGTCTTCATTCTATTATCTCTACTCAAATCTTTCACGAAGTTTCATAATATTCATATTGTATGAATCAGATGAAGGAAGTAAATGTTCTCACATTAAAGTTCTTTGAGGACATGCTTAATTAAAGAGGTCATTTATCTTGAGCAATGGATGTTTAAGCATTAAAGGAAGCATAGTGGTAACATGAGTCCAACCCATATAAGGAAAGTCAAAGAGTTGGTTGTACTTCTGTGAGTTACACGCCTATGGCATCCAAAGAGTTGGATAAATGTCAATACTGCAACAAGCTGATATACTGAAAGTATAACTATCCAGACTACATAAAATTTTTATAAAAAGATTCAGGCAGTACATTGAGATATCCTACATCTACAATTCATCATTGAAATTGGGCTGGATAATTGTATCTGGGTTCTCTATAACACTTGCAATTGGTTGCATAGGGTGTTTAGGCCGGGCGGGAGCGCGCTGGGAGGCGTCGACAGGAGTTGCTGCTCGACCAGGCGAGGGTGCGCGGGGAGGCTTCGGCAACAGTTGCTGCTTGGCCGGGCAGGGGCACACAGGGGGGGAGACATCGGGAGCACTGCTGTAGGGGGGAGGGGGCTTCGAAGCGAGGGAGGGGACGTTCCGATTTGTGGAGAGATGCTGCTCGATGCCGGCTACAGTGGATGGCAGGAGGAGCTACTGCTGGGGGGGCTTCGAGCAGAGGATCGACGACGAGCTTATCGACAGCGGGTTGCTTGGGGCTTCGAGCAGGCTTCCACCGGGGAAGAGAGGATGGCATGCTTTGTAAATAAGAATGAGCTTTAGGGGCAGTACAATCTTTTTCAACAGAAACCGTCAAATATAACGGGGGTCCCAAACGGAATATAACACGGGCTTATATCATGTAAGAGTTAAGCATTACTTGGGGTTTCTCATGTAATTTATGATTATGCAGGGTTATAATTGTAATTGCGGAATTACTTAGAGTTATAGGTGTAAATATCCCTTTCTAATAATGGAAATTAAAACTTTTAAAATCAAAAGAGGATGAAGATCATTTAAGAATGTTCTAGCCAAGACCTCAAATGTCGGATTTCGGTTTCGTTTCGGTAAGCCCAGAAAAGGAATTTCAGTGGAATTTCGGTGAAATGGCCGGAAATTGGGAAAATGAATTGAAAACTCATTTTTTTCAAATTTTAAGATTTCTAATGTTGTTTAATCAATAAAAGAGACACAAATACAAGTTTTTTTGCTTATAATAAGATGTTATAATGTTCAATGCCTTAAAATAATGATTTCGGTCATCATATCGATGGCTGTCCAGAGTGAAATTTCATATTTCAGTACACAGTTAAATTTTGGCATTCAATTTTTCTGTCAATTCTCAAAAGAATAATAATACTTTTATTTAAAAGTAAAATAAGACACACACAAGCACGAATATTTTAACATGTATGCCAAAATAAATGCATAGTAGGGCTTGTGATCGTAAAATGTATGTTATACGAGACACAAACAAATTAATTAACACCAAGAAATTGTGTAGCATTCATAAGCACAACCTACGTCCATCCTAATAGTAGAAAAATAGTTACAGTCAAAGACTTGGAAGGTTGTTAACAACCTACCACATGTACAGACAAATTGGCCTAGGAAAAGATAACAAGATGGTTATAAAAAGACTCTAACTATGAAGATTCTGAACTCTGAAGTTAGCATTCAAAGATGAAAAAAATACATATTTGGCATCTCGAAGTATGTTAAAAAAAGATTATGAAAAAATATGGTAAAATACTTACCTTACGTGGAATTTGGAAACTTGGCTCTCCAAGACTTAAGTTGGGTTGTGAATTGTGACTTGTGAAGTTGTGAGATGGAATGAGAACATATACATTATATTTATTGGGTTTAAAGAGGACCCTAAATGGCCTTATTTATTACAATGGTGGTTGGAGTAGTGGCTTATATTGCAATGGTGGTTAAAATAGTGACCAATAAATTTCATTTAGTGGCCAAATAGTGCCTATGAATATCAATAAGTGGCCTAGGCATGACATAAGACCTAGAACAATTTCAATCGAATGGACCGAAATGAACCGAAATTCCACCTAAATCCGAGAAAATTGTGAACAATTTTCACCGAAATGGACCGAAATGAACGAAATTCGACCGAAATTTCGGCCGAAATCCTGGAAACTGATATTATGCATGGTTTTGATATCGGTATCGCTACGAAACCGAATTTCGACCGAATTTCGGTCGAAATTTGCCGAAATTTAAGGCCATGGATCTAGCATCAAGATGTGGATATGTATTTTTTGATAGGAACAATAGACTAAAAGGGGACACACATTTATTTTGTCTGAAAGTTCATAAGCTACCTATTTATGAATAGGGATTTTTACCCGGCGGACCCTATAATCTTTGTCAATGACCTCTACGACATTTGAAACATCGTAATTCCTCCCTCAACCCCGTAAACTTGTTAACCTTTACCCTAAAGACCCCTTGGTTAATCCCCATCCATTTAACCGTAAAAACTAACTAGATTCTGTTATCTTCTTTACATGATACCCATTTTATTTATCAAATTTACGATAAGTGTCACTCCCTCCCACCCTCCAGTTGAACACATCCGGCGCTGCGGCCTGAAGCCCCCCGCCGTCGACCGGCCTCCCCTGCTCGTTCCCCCGCCGCCGCTTGAAGCCCCTCTGCCGCCCACCCCCCGCTGCTGGCCGGACCTCCCCTGCGACCCCCGCTGCTGCAGGTCGAAGCCCCTCCCTCCCCCTCCCCCCGCGGGCAACCTGCGAAGCCCCCTGGCACCGCTCCCCCGCTGCCTCTGCTGCTCAAAGTCGTACCCCCCTACCTGCCTCCTCCCATGCGACCCCCCCTGACCTCCCCTGCTCGCCGCCGATCGAAGCTCCACCCCCGCCTCGAAGGCCCCTTGTCGCCTCCCCCCGCCACTCGAAGCGCCGCCACCCCCCAACCCCCCGGTGCCGACCTCTGCTCGACCCCCCTGTCGTCGAGCCCCTCACCCGCCCACCCCCCCGCTCGAAGCCTTCCGTGGCCCTTCGCCTCCACCTACGAAGCCCCCCGCCCACCGCCACTCGACCCTCCCTCTGCTCGACGCCCCCTGCCTCCACCTGTGAAGCCCACCTCGTCCCGCCCACCGTCTCTCGACCCTACCCCTACTTTCGAAGCCCCCCAACCACACACCCCACCCAGCCCACCGCCTCCCCCTGCTCGAGCCCTTCTCCAGTGCAAGCCGCCTCCCTCGACCCCCGCCGACCTCGGGTGGAACCCGACTCCCCGTCCACCGCCAACCTCCTCCAGTCGAGTCTCCCCTCGGTGCTGCAATGGGAGAGAAGCTGTTAGAGGAGGGAGGATTATTCTTTGTTTTCTTGATTAATTCTAGCCGTCCAATCATGGACTCATTAGATTAACTCGTTTTTAACTCAAGGAAGTTAACTCTAGATGTGTCAAATTTAACGGTAGAGTTCGTGGGGTAAGACAGAGCAAGTTTATGGGGGTGAGGGAGGAATTACGATGTTTCAAAGGTCGTAGAGATCATTGACAAAGATTATAGGATCTGTCGGGTAAAAATCCCTTATGAATATTGTATTTAAAGTAGAATGTCTAAGGCACCCTTCTCTAAGAAAGGTGTAAGATGCATATGTATTTAAGACCTACATATTGATGTATGTGGACTCTCCATACTATAATGAACATTAATGATATGTAGTATCCATTGATAATCAATCACATTATGGGCCTTCTTCCTTACATGTTAGAAACCTTTGAAAATGTTCAAAGATTTCACATTTTGGTTGATAACCAAAGTTAGAGGGAAGATGAAAAGAACCCGATCTGACCAAGGTAGCCAATACCTATCATATGAATTCAAAGAATACATTATATAGAAAGGAATATTATTCCTATCTCACTCCTCCAAGAACACCTCAACTCAATGGAGTTGTGAGAAGATACAACTGGGTCATGTTTGACATGGTTAGATCAATGATGGTTCATAGCAGGATTAACTCTCAGTTTCTTGAGATATGCAGTAGAGACTGTAATATATATATATATGTGTGTGTGTGTGTGTGTGTGTGTGTATTCTTAACAAGATTCCTAGGAAGCATGTACCCAAAACCTCTCTTTCGCTTTCGTTTGGAACCAACCCAATATTAAACACTTGAGGGTTTGGGGTTGCTTGATCCATGCCAAGAATGTGGACGAAAGTAAGTAGTAATCTCGTACTAGAAAGAGCAACTTCATTGGGCATGTAAAGGATGATATTCGATAATTGCTTTATAACCCCGAGTTTCTTAAAGATTTCATATCTAAGGATATGTTTCTTAGAGGATGACTTCCTTAAGAGTCAAAATAGGAATGGAGTAAAGGAAATCATAGATTTCATGAAAGATAATGAGATTCTTAAATTGGAAACTAAAAGGATAATTGAAGATGAACCACTCATGCCACTTCAAATCAATTTGAGGGTGGTGAAACCACCTAGATGGTATGAATTCCATGTATTAGAAGATTCTGACAATGACCCCACTTCATATGATGAAGCATCTATGGATCATGACATGGGAAGATGGTTGTTAGCAATAAATTCTAAAGTAGACTCCATGCATAAGTGTTCTGTATGGACCCTCGAGCATCCACCTAAAGAAGTCGAACCTATTGGATGTAAATGGATCTTCAAGAGAGAGGGACCCTGATGAGAGGGAAGAGATCTTCAAAGCATGGGTCATATCCAAGAGCTACACTCAGAGTAGTCACTTGCGATGGGACTTGCTTTCTCTTGGG
The DNA here is from genome assembly GCA_037367405.1 of Ottelia alismoides. Taxonomy (NCBI): domain Eukaryota; kingdom Viridiplantae; phylum Streptophyta; class Magnoliopsida; order Alismatales; family Hydrocharitaceae; genus Ottelia; species Ottelia alismoides. The sequence goes on from JAZKJV010011044.1 coordinate 951,276, forward strand.
CATGCTTATATCCATCAGGAAATTGCTAACTTTAACTACACAACTTAACTATGACATCTAGAAGATGAAAGGCAAGACGACATTCCTCAATGGATACCTGAATGAGGATATTCATATGAAGTAACTCAGGGGCTTCATAGTTGAGGAAGGCAAAGTGTGCAAGCTAAGATACTCCATCTATGGGCTCAAACAAGCTTCTTATAGTTGGAACATAAAATTTGATGAAATTATAAAGGTTATGATTTCGGACAGAATCTTAATGAACCATGTAAAGCTTAGTGGGAGTGCCATTATGTTCATCATGCTAAGTGTAGATGAAATCTTAATCTTTTGGAATGATATAGTGATGATGATAGAAAGTGTTTATAATACAGATGTCCCATACCTTTGAGTTATAACCTCAAGGATGCCTCTTAAGTCTTAATTCTGAACTTGTTCAAAAGCAAAGAAAAAAGGACATTGGGACCATCACATCATGGGTACACCTTGGATAGATCCCAATGCGAAATTCAAATGAAGGTTTCTTTCCCTTAAGATATGGTACTAACATGTCTAAAGGAATTAACACCTTAAAGTGTTGAGGATGTGAGTGCTAAAAGCTACATGTCCTTGTGTATCAACTGTAGGAAGCATGGTGTATGCCAGATGTATACAAAAGACCAGGTGTCTGCCATGCAGTTGGAGTGGTAAATTGTTGCTAATGCTACTGTAGAAATAGAACACTTAATTACAGTAAAACATCATCAAGTCTTATCTACAGATATCTTATAAGAATTAAGACTATGCATTAGTCTAAGGAGATGGAGATCTCCAAGCATAAAAGTATTCTGATAAGGATAATAGAAATCCCTTACTGGTTATATTAACTACATAGTTGAAGTGCTAAAGGTTAAAACTCGCAAGATGCAAGATACTGTGACTATTTTAACAAGATTGAGTATTGGTTGCATAGATGCAATATTCACATTGGATACAAGCACTCTTACCAGGGGATGTGCTAGTCTGTAAAAGGACTTGGCATAATTTCTCGGGATATAGTGACTAATAAACTGCCAAGCTATGTGTATACATGGCTTATGATTAGCACATGAGTGTGGATTTAAAGATTTGCTCATCTCTGGGACAGTGGAAGATTGTTGGACATGTGAGCCCTTGGCGTGCCTTTATGCTATAAAAGTTATTACAAATCATTTCTTAATCTGAAATAAAGAATAAATAGTTTGTACAATAGGTCCCTTAGTACAATTAGGGTTATGTACCTTGACCATCTTGATATTCCGACAACTATTGATCAAATGGATGCATCATGGAGTTTGGTGCGAAGATAATATCTAAAGAGTTAGATTGAGGACATAACTAGCACCTTCAAATGATTGTGAAGAAATGATCTTAAGCTTGAGAAGGAGTTGGAAATCCTTACTCCAAAGGCGGGCATCCGACCTATCTTTTGATGCAGGTCATATGCATAAGAATACATATTCAGAGGTGTCGAATAAGTTAAATCAAAGAGTTGACTTAATGAAATCGAAATAGCTAAGACCTATGTCATATTTTATCATGATATAGGCACATATCATCTTACTAGAGATATATGTGTTACTATATGTCTGAGTATGTACACTAGGCAGATCATTAGGTTGATGACCTAATCAAGGTCTATACATTGGTGAGTTGGTGTGCATATAAGGGCATATGAATAATAAAATCTCTCAAAAGGATCATACGAGTTCAGTTCTGAATCGGAAGACATGAGTTCACTCATGAGATATTGGGAACAACCAAATTCCATCGATGGACATTTTGCTTTGGAAATAAGACATGATTTCTAGGTGTGATATATGCTTTTGGAAAGCATATGATCGATACCAACTCTGAATGAAGAATGAGAAACTTAATGATAAAACCTTAAAGAAAATAATTCAATAATATCAAAAATTCGAGTACAATCGAGCTCTTCCAGTATGTAGGACGCACGGGTATTGAGAATACTCGAGAGTGATGTGATCTTCATCGATTTTATGCCATGACACCTCCATTTCGAGGGAGTGATGAAATAGGTTTGGATTTTAGTGACTCTACTCAGTAGACTAGTTATCAGATCTCGGTCTAAATGTTAGATATTGATTTAAATATGATTCGAATGTAGTGAAAAGATTGGATATACCATCTGATATAATTTGACATCTTTGAGAGGTTTCCTAGATATGGATATGGTATTAGATCTCAATATTCAAGTCACTATATATGGCAAGTATCTGCGGAGAAGGCACACTATTCTTGAAAGAGTTCAAGAATCATTCCATTAGAGACAATATCTGAGCATTGAAAAATAGAGAGAATTAATGACAATTAAATTGGATTTGATTAGCATTAATAATGCAGATATGATTCACATTATTTAAACATGTGTAAAGAGACATAAGATAATTAAATTGGATTTAGTTATCATAGATGAGATAAATGAGGATAATATTATCCACAATAATTACGATAATGTTGATGAGATTTACAATATCCTAGAGAGACATAATTGTGAATAGGATTCACAATTTAATGTTAATGGAAATTGGATTCACATTATGCAATTAAATGTAATTGTGATTTACATTTAGTTTTTTTATGGATAAAAATGGTTCATAGATATCAATGTCCTATTTGTAATTATCACAAATAATTTGAAATTATTTAGTAATAATTAAATTGCAATAGAATGCAATAATTTAAGATTTGGGTGTGATCTTGAAGATTACATCTGGTAAGGAAGGAATAAAGAGATGCTCGAACTTGGAGAGGGGCACCATGGTAGAAGCATCATGGTAGACGTCACCCCATATGGTATCTCTCTCTATTTTTTCCATCTTTATTTATGTGGAGACATGTAATCTTGTAGATTACATGTAATGGTACAGCTTCCGTTGGAATTAGAATTGATAATTTATTTATCAACTTCTAGTTCTATTGTAGAATTTATCAATTTCTAGTTTTAATTGTGGAGGCCACGATTATCATCGTGTGCATGTCGTGCTATCAGATTGATTGCTCATGGTTATTCATCTGTGGGTGGCTCGGTCTTCTTTTCTTTTGCTCGGTCAAATCCTTGCGCGGACCCCTGGGTCATCCGTCTTAATGGCTCCGTCAAGGACCGAACCATGCCTCATGCTCGAAGGTTGTGAATTTTGTATGATGAAATCATGAGTTTCTTTGTTCGGATCGTCGCTTTGGATTATGGGAAGCAAGAGTCTCATCCACACGCCCGCAGGTGCTATCTTCATCGGATTAAACTTGAGGGTCTCTTCGTCGAGAGACTTATAGATCGCGATCATGCTTCAAGAGGTAATCCTAATACTTATGTGAGAAACATATTGCGAATTGTTCCCAAGCTATGCCGTTTCATCAATTTTTTTAAATTTATGTTGTACCATTGACTGGTATGACCAGTCGACTAGATCGGATACGATTTGATCTCCATGTTTCTTGTGATGCGCGGGGCCTAATCCCTCATGTTCACACTTGAGGACCGAATATGTTGACACATGGACAAATGATGATATCCATGAGCATGCAGAGTTCAAATTGAAAGTAGTGACCAAGCAATTGATCACGTTAATCAAGTTGACGTTGAACAACCTAAGATTTAGCAACCGGAGGACAGGCTTCATGTAGCATCACTATTGATTGGCTTCATATAAAAGTACATCCTCCTTAAAGGTATGTCTTTGAGGACATGATTGAATTTGGATTATATGTTGTTGAGGAGGCAAAGTCTTTAAAACCGTCTACATAAAGGGTTGATGTTAAGAAATAGGAAGCGGAAGCGAAAACATGGAAAAAGAATAAACAAGAATAAGAACGGCGGGGTTTAACGTGGAACCCTACTCCGTGAGGAGCGGGATGAAACCACGGGAGAAGCCCTCCAATAGGGCATGTTTGTCTATTGATTTTCTCAATGGATACAGGAAGTATGGGGCTCCTTATATAGCCTCTTCAGAGCCTCCAAGTCCCACCATTAGACGATGTGGGACAAAACACATGGATGGGGTAAATGGATCTTCTCCAGTATCCATTTACCCTGCTACAACTTAATGGGCGCACATAACAAATACTCCAACACTCCCCCTCAAGCTGGAGCATGCAATGCTCAGCTTGGACAAACAGAAAGAAACTCAACTCAACGCTACAGGACACTACGGAAAATATCAACCCAACGCGCACATTACTGCAGTCGAGGACGTTGCTTCTCATGCCGTGCAGGTGAGGAGGACAAACAGGTTGAAGTGTGAGTCTTCTGAATCTTCTCTTCAGAGAGCATGTGCTCTGAACTGCGCCTGTCAGAGTCACTGCAACTGGAAATGAGTCTCCTCGTCGGAGACTCTGGCCCGCCACAATAATGTGGACAACTACTCCATCTCTGAAAAGGGCTGAACTAAAAAGGAGCCGTAGCTGTGCAATCCTCACCGGAGTCCACGGTCGCTGGAGAATGGAGTCTGAAAAAGTCTCCTCTTTGGAGAACTGGATCTCTCCCATCTGGCTCAGAGAATGATGCACTATTCTGGTGTAACTATGATACCACATGAAAACCCTTACCAACATGGCATAGGGAATGGTCCTTTGCTTTGGAGTCCCTATGGCTCACATGAAAACTCTGGCCTACAAAACAAGAATAATGATGGGGACCACAAACAAATGATGGCAACATGTGCTCATCTGAAAATGATCGCAAACTCGTGCATGTCTGAAACTTAAGTCTCTCTCTGGAGAACTCGAAAAATGGGTCACTCATCATGGAGTGCCTCGATCTTGGACTCTGATCAATCTTGTTGAGTATGAAATAATCTGAACTGTAGAGTCTGGAATATTTGGTTGGCCTGTAATCTGAAGTCTGGAGAATCTAGAAAATCAGACAAATTGGCATGTGACTCTACACATACTCCCCCTTTCTCCCATACTTGTCGGATAACATGGACGTCGACCAAGTTGGGAGAAGACAAAGAGATACATAAATGAGGGGAAAATAACTTGAACATTCAAAACTTTCTTGCGGCTTTTTCAATTTTTTTAAGCCGTCGCATTTTTTTATATAAGCCGTTTCAATTTTTTTACGGCTTCACATTTTTTATGCGTACGGCTTTTCAAATGTACGCGCCTTTTTTTTTGGAAATCAATTCCCCTCCTTTTTTTACATTTTTTTCTTTGAATCAGATCTCGGCCCACTTGAGCCCGTACGATGGAAACACAAAAAATTCCTTTTTTTTTCGTTTAAACAGTGTGGGCCCATTTTTTAGCGTGACCCTACTTAGGCCATGTTCGGTTGGGGGGTTACCCCCCACTTTGGGTGGGTAACCCCCCAAAACCCTCCCTTTTAACCCACTAGTGGGGCCCACTCCATTCCCATCAAAAAAAATATATATTATACCATCATATCATCTAAAAATCATAAAATACTCAACTTCTACTCACTATTCCAAACTTCAATACAATCACGTCACAACAACCACCCATTTTTTCAAATTTCAATACAATCATACCATAATAACTATCAACTTTTTCAAATTCCAATACAATCACATCACACAAACCCTCTCAACCCTTAACCCACCAACCAAACACATAAACACAAAACCGGGTTATCCACCCCTGGATAACCCACCAACCAAACGCCACCTTAGTGTATGTTCGGCTGCTGGGTTTTCTCTTGGGAGATAACCCACATGCTGGTGAAGGTTATCTGGAAGATAACCCGAATGTCAGTTTGGGTGTTTGGTTGGTGGGTTTTACTGTTGAGGGGGTTTGCTGTGATGTGACCGTTACTGAAGTTTGGGTTAATCATTTGTTGTTGATTGGTTTATTTATGGTAGGAGAGGAAATGTTTATCCTTTTTGCACCTTTTCGTTTTTTACCCTCTGAAACTTCAATTTTCGAATGAGGACTTCTGTTTCCATGGTAAATCTCTACTGTTTTGTGGAGTGGGAATCGTTCTGTATCCGTAGACTTTCTAATATTAACTCGTGTATCGAATAAATTGGAATTGATATAACGATTTTTATTTGCATAAATAACAGCCAGACGTTATTATCGACGACATAAATTTGGATTCCTGAGAACCAACTATCGTTTGCGATTTTTTAGCAGAGACGTGTTGTTTATACATCTTAAACTTGGTATATAGTAATTGACGATTCACAATTTGAAGCACCTGCACTTTTTACGTTCTGATTTCCAATTTCAAATCTTTGTTGTTTGGATATAGGGAACTGGTTGTGGGCTTGTTTAAGAATGAATTTAATATTAATGAAATCGTTGCAAACCAAAGAAAATGTACTCGTTCTTCACTGTGAGTCGAGCATCTTTTTTTTTTTTTTTGACAACAAAGCACTTCGGGGGAAGCACCATCAGGTGTTCGCCCCAAAATTTTATTAATCAACTGCAAGGAGAAGGAGAATGAAGAGAGGAAATACAACCAGCAAGGATCGAGAGGATCCCAATCCCCAAACACCAAAAACCCGCAACATACGTCCACAGCACTATAGCAGGAGCCAGTCGTTCAAAAGCATGCCCACATGGACTAAGACATTTTCCTTGTAGAATCTTTGACCCTTGAAAATCTTCGCATTCCTGGCAATCCAAAGCGCCCAAATGAAAGCTAGAGGGCGAAGAAGCTCCCTCCTTGGAAGATCAACATTTGAGCGCAAGGAGTCCCAAAATGAGTCCACCGAAGAGGAGTTAACCCAAGCGACGTCGAGGTCCTCCCAGGCGGAGGCAGAAGCCGCACAGTCGAAGAAGAGGTGCTGCAAAGTCTCCCTAGCGCCATCGCATAGAACACAGTCCACGGAGTCAACATGTGAGAGCAACTTGTCACACCTGTCCCTTGTGAGAATTCTCCCACGCCGCAGAAGCCAAAGAAAGAAGGCCACCTTCTCCGGAAGCCTAATGCGCCACAGCCAGGCGAGATCAGAGATAAGGGGGTCCCTGTCAGGGCTGGATTGAAGCGAGAGCATCTTGAAAGCCTTTCTCGAAGAGAATGCGCCATCACGCCATAGCCAGTGGTCCCTACCCGAGGAGGGTCTCGGCGCCTCCCGCAGCCGCCGAAGAAGGTTGAGAAGATCTTCGAAGCGTTCATCGGAGAGACTTCCCGCAAAAGAAGGGAACCAGTCGTCCCCGCCCCAAACCGAGGCCACCGATGCATCAGAGTTTAAAGCAAGAGCAAAAAGCCGAGGAAAAGAGCACGCGAGAGAGGCATCTCCCGCCCAAGGGTCACTCCAGAACAAGAGGGATGTGCCATCCCCCAAAGCTGGTTGGAACAAATGAGAGAAACGTGTAGACACCGAAGCAAGCCCCCTCCAAAAAGGGGTTCCATAACGCATAGAGATAGCCACCTGCCTCATGTCCATCCTCAATGAAAGAATATTCCGCAGCATGGAGGAAAAGAAGCCTCCATCGTTACCCCAAAGCTTGTTGACCCATTTCAGCATTAGGGCGTCGTTGACAAGGTCCAGCCTACGAATGCCGAGCCCCCCCTCGCACTTCCTTTTCGCCACCTCCTCCCAAGCCACAAGGTGCATGCCCTGCGACCGCTGGCCCCTCTTCCCCCAGAGGAATCTCCGCATAAGGCCTTCCAACCGCCTTCGAATCCCCATCGGCAAGGCCCAATTGGAGAGAAAGTAAATGGGAATGGAAGCAAGAACCGATCTAATAAGCACAAGCCTGCCCCCACGAGACAACATAGCCGCACTCCAGCCATTGAGCCTACGTTCCGCTTTGTCTAACACCCCTTTCCAATGGATCAATTTTGGTCTGGTCACACCCAGCGGCATACCCAAATAGTCGATAGGGAGAGCAGTTGGGGGGCACCCCAGAAGCACGCTGCACTCCGCCGCAGAGCGATCATCCCATCCGAGAGGGACCATTTTAGATTTAGAATGATTAATCCGGAGCCCCGAAAGGTCAGAGAAGATGGACATAGTCACTGCCATCCCTCTGATCTCATCCAGATCTCCCTCGATGAAAGCGAGGGTGTCATCCGCAAATTGAAGCGTAGGGATATTGCGGTCACCACACTGAAATCCCGATGAAAGGCCACGCGCAATGACTCTATCAGCCATCCTTGGAAGCACATCAGCCGCTAAAACAAAGAGCATGGGAGCCAAAGGGCACCCCTGCCTAACACCCCTCCTGGGTTGAAAACGGCTCCCAGCAAGGCGGCCATTAAGAAGCAGCGAGAAGGAAGCCGTAGTGACACACCGGCGAACCCAAGAGATCCAAGTATTTGGGAATCCCCGCGCCCGCAACACAGACCAGAGGAACCTCCAGTCCAGAGAATCGTAGGCCTTTGCGAAGTCCACCTTCCAAAGGACCCCCCGCTTCCCATGTCTCCTCCAGCTGGCAACCATCTCGGACGCAAGCGCCGTGACATCAGCGATCTGGCGGCCACGAATGAATGCCGCCTGCGTAGGATGAATGAGTTCATCAAGCACCGATGCAAGCCTACGCGCCAGCACCTTCGCCACAATCAGATACAAGGCATTTGAGATAGCAATCGGGCGAAACTGCTCGATGGAAAGGGGCGAAGGCGATTTAGGGATGAGAACAAGAAGAGCCCTATTGATCCCATCGAAGCCCGCGTTCCCATCGCAGAATTCCGCAACCACTTCAAAAACATCAGCCCCCACCACCTCCCAGAAGTCTTTGTAAAAAGCGATCGGGAAGCCGTCGGGGCCCGGAGAAGCGTCCGCATTAAGGTCCCAAACAGCCCCCTTCACTTCGTCAAAGGAAATTGACTTAGTCAGCTCCTCGGAGCGCGCCGACGAGAGCCTCGGGATATCCTCCCCCAACCAGCACCAACGCCCAGGCGAAATCTCCGAAGAGAATTCTCTGAAGTAGTCAGACACCGCCTTCCCAATCTCCTCCTCGCCCACCACCTCGCGGCCCCCGATCGACATTGAATGAATGAGCCCCGATCTTCTCCTGTTGGAAGCAACCCTGTGGAAGAAGGCCGAGTTGACATCACCTTCCTTGAGCCATCTTAGCTTCGCCCGCTGGCGCCACTCCAGAACCCTTTTCCGCTCCTCCGTTTCCACCACCGCCAACGCCGACCTTCTGGAAAAAAGTTCCCCCGCATCGAGCTCCCTCAGCCCTTCCAATGCATCCAGATCGGCCACAACAGCCTCCGCATCCTTCATCGCCGACGCCCGAGCCTCCCGCGTTCTCCTTTTAAACCGGGAGAGAGTGCTCCTCAAACGGTCAAGCTTCGAGCGAAATCGCACCACCGCAGACCGCCCCTCACATGGACACACCCAAGAGGAGGACACGACCTCACGGAATCCGTCCTCCAACAACCAGCATCTTTCATATTTAAAGAAACCACCCACCGAAGGCGACACATCAGAAGACCACATGATAGGAGAGTGGTCAGAGAAAGCGCGAGGACGAGAGAGGACCACCGCCAAAGGGAAAAGCTCCATAAAAGCCATCGACGCAAGAAACCTGTCAATGCAAGATTTCGAAGAAGAGTTCCTCCACGTGAATCTTAGGTCCGAAGCCGTAAGGTCTTGCAAGGCCAGATCATTGACGAAGTCCGCAAAATCCGCTGAACCCGGGTCAGAGCCTCCTCTGGACCGAGGCCGATCCGAGGCACGCAACGTTACATTAAAGTCGCCCCCAATTAGCCAAGGTAGATCCAAGTAGGCCGTCGAGAGGCCTCGCAGCTCCTCCCAAAGATCCATTCTGCCCGCAGCATCACAAGGGCCGTATGCGCAAGATAAAGCGAAAGCCCTCGAGTCCTCTTTCCTGGAGAGCACGACGGAGATAGCATGCCTACCCTTCACCGCGGACATAAGAGAGAAACGGTCAGACCTCCAAGCGATGAGCAAACCACCAGCAGACCCGGTAGCGGGAAGAGCCGAGAACTCATCGATAGCCCCCGCCGCAAGAGAGCGCCAAAACTCAACATCCAGAGAGCTTAATTTGGTTTCCTGCAGGAGAATCACGTCGCATCCCCATTCTCTGAATCTGGATCCCAAGATTTTCCTCTTAGCCGCATCCCCCAACCCCCTAACATTCCAAGAAAGAATCTTCATTCGTTAACCATCCTGGAGCCCCGAGCTGGTACCACTCCTGCTGCTTCCGCCACCGCCTCCTCGAAGGTCTGGCAGGACCGAACCTCCTTTGACCGCGAGCGAGCTCCTCGACGCCTTCTGTACCGCTTGAAAGATCTCCTCGAGGAGCCGAGATCAGAAGGCACATCATCCAGAGAAGTCTCAGAGGGCGAAGAAGGCCCTTGGGAGGCCACCCGAGACGAAGAGCCATCCAATGGAGAGGGGACCACCGCTTGCTGCTCGCGAGAAGTATGAGCCGAGAGAGAGGCCACGAGAGAATAAGAGGGAGAAACGAATGCGCCCGGGTCCACCGACCCAGGACGTCCCGCAGCATATTGCAGAAACTGTCTCCTAATTTCGTTAAGTCATACAGTGCATTTCTTAATGATCTACAGAACTATATGCTTGTCAGCCACTGGCTCGTCAAGAGGATCAATGGCCGAAGTCGAACCGCCTGCGAGGTTGATAATCGTTCGTTCCATCTCTCTGGTCGATATCTTCGCCTGTACTAGCTTCTCGTCCTTGAAATCCAAAGCCCACTCTAGCATGTTATGCAGATCTGCTAGGAACATTTCCTCTGCAGTCAGAGATTGGATAGTGGGAGGGAGCAAGGAAGCCTTCGCCATGTAACCGCACGGTCGCTGTGAAACGAAAAATAATTTTAGCATTAGTGTAATGGTTTGCTACAAAAGTAGAAACGGCAAACTTTTTTCCTTAAATCGATATATCTTACATCAAGAGGGCATGTGTACCACATGCGTTCATTGACATCCTCTAACCGACGTGACTCGTCAAACACCAGTAACGCAGCCTCACCACACAAGCATATGCGTCCGTGGGAGAAGGGAATGTCAAAACGTAGCATGACCATGACCTGCTCGAAGAACGCCTTGATTTATATTACTTGACGCACGTTATAAAGCAAACCGAGTTGGAGATAATTAGAATAACTACAAATAAGATATTACATGTCATTGACTTACTTGCAATGCATACGACAATTCCAAAAACAATTACAAATGTAGTAACGATCATCATGTCGAAGTTCATTTTCCAAAGACCCTATAATCACGTCAACTCTAACGCATACGCCCCATCCTATCGTTGTACATCCGTAGCGCCATCTCATCTCTTAAACGCTCACCCCTCAGCATCTCCGTACGGGTGACTGACTTCCACCCCGGGCTCCACTTCCAACTCTGGTGGATCGGGAAGCAAGTATCTTTCGACACGGTCGAACCACTTGTCAGTACCATACAATTTGATGAAATTGTGAACTACAGCAGTGGCCTTGACAAAGTCCCTCTGCGTTTCAAACGTGTAAGTCGGCATGCATGATAGGCACTTGAACCTCTTTTTCCACACACCAAATGTTCGCTCCACATAGCTCCGAAGCTGTGAATGCCTGTGATTAAACAAGTGCTTGTGCAAGATGTACCGCTCAGATTTGTCTAGCGCACGCCACTCTGGTAGATGGTACGTAATGCCTCGATATGGAGCGATGAACGAGTCGGTATTCGTGTAACCACAGTCCACCAGATACCTGCAGCCGCTAGGAACTACGAAGCCACCTCTTTCAATGGCATCCCTAAGAATAGACATATCCGAAGCGGAGCCCTCCCAACCGGCAAGAATGAATGTGAATAGATAGTTGAAAGATGCAACTGTCATCACATTCTGCGATATGAACTGTTTCCTGTTGCGGTATGCACCCTCCATACCTTTTGGAACCGAAGCCTTTATGTGTGTACCATCGATGGCACCAATGACTCCCTACATAAGATTTGAATCCAGTAAATTATTTAAATCCAATGGATGTGGCTCACCTTCACGTAATTTGCGTGGACACGTACCTGGAAGTAATTTGCAAAACAATCATCCATCGATATGCGCGTTGGCGTTTCCATGGAAGGAAGACGAACAAGTAGGTCCTTCAGAAGAAGAACTTTTTCCAGGACCCTATGGATGTGCGCAGATATTGTGGATCCCGAGTGTTGAAACCACTCTTGCAGCACACGGTTTGATAAGCCATGTCCAAATGCAAATAAGAAAATACAAACTTGCTCGATCGTATCCATGGACCTTGTGTTACACAACCCCGCTCTTTGCTCCAATAACTCTACAAACTTCAACAACGTGGCAGGCTCCATCCGGAAGCATCTGTAAGATTGCTTGGTATGTCCTGTCATCATATCGTCAATCCACATACGGCCAGTCCAAGGCCTGTTGTTCAGAGGAATGGGGGCATGTGGCCTTTCTTGATCGTGCGTTGCACATGCGTATATGTACAACACCAGACTGTAGGACAACTTCGTGGCCTCCTCCAAAATATCATCAAATGGATTGTATAACTGATCTTCCATCTACAAGAAATACATTTTACATAATACATACATACACATCATGAAAGGAATAGACAATTACCACGCGCGCTGGTGATGCAGAATAATACAAACATACATATGCTGAAAAGAAACATGCGGATAACGGCATCAAAGGAACTTAATGCATACATACCAGGGCATCAAAAGAAACATGCACGATTTACCTAATACAAACATACATATGCTGAAAAGGACTTAAGTACAAACATACATATGGTGAAAAGAAACATGCGGATAACGGCATCAAAAGGAAACATAATACATACATACCACGACATCAAAGTAATACGAGTACTTTTGCACAATGAAGTTCGAAAAAATTTGTCCATACACGATTTACCTACTGTCAACTCAAATGCGGAAATAAAAAAATGAGTACAAATTAAATAGTCCAAGTGTTCTACATTTTAACTGGTGCATGAACAGAAAAACTAGCGAGTGATTATGAATAGGGTTGCAAGTGATCATGGTTGTCCAAGGACATGGTGAACCCATGCTTGGAGGTACTCTGGGTCATCCTTGACCGAATGGAAGAGCTCCCTCCTGGCTGGGTGAGTCAAGGTATCAGCCATCTTGATATACCCGGCTGGGGAGAGGAATGGGCATGCTTCCCTCAACTCCCTGAAAGCCAAACGGGCATCCTCATCTTGTTGTCGTCGTTGTGCCCCTATCCTTTCCTGAATCAGCTCCATGAACTCGCTCATGTCTGGTGCTGGTTGCTTTCCGGACCCACTCCTCTTCCGCTTAGATCCGGATGATCTCTGTGTAGGCCTACTAACAAAGGGAGGTGTGGGCACCTCGTCCACATCCTCATTGACGGTATTTCCATCATCACCCTCTATGATGTGCTCCTCCTCGGTATTGTGTGTGGCCATCGGAACACGCGAGGAGCTGGCATAACGTCCAGTTGCGGTCCCCTTACCGATGAGGTATGACACCTCTTCGAAATACAAGAAGGGGCGTGTACTGTACTTGCGATAAGCCTCACCCACCTGTGAAATGCAACGTCACAACTAGACTTTGCTAACTACTACAATTGGATTTTCGATGACAGTGCAAAGGGAAACATACCTCCAACCATGCTATTTCATCCGATGTGATTGGACGATTTGCGACGTTGTCCCATCCCCAACCAGACTTTCCACGTAAGTACAAATACGTTGCATGCTCCTTCTTTCTCACTCCATTGATTCTTATCTCGAGCTTCCAACATACATTGGATTTGGATCCGGTCGTACGTTGGCGTCCAGTTCTACGCCCTCGTTGTGGAGACGTTGTCACCGACAATCCCATCCATCGGGGCCTTTCCGTTATATCGTGGTGGCATTGTTATCCTAGCCAAAGCATACATCCAACAACATACTCATATCACGGAAAAATAAAATTAAGGGATGTGCTGCGCATATATGTAGTGTAATGATCCTTATAGCAGTTGCGACATAACATGCAGTAGATTCTCACGTCATTACAGTCGTGACAACAATTTGGAGTGCATATTAGTGAACCTACAACAAGGCAAAGGTGATTACTGTAGGCCATATGAGGGTCTTAAATTGCCATAAACCTCTAGATATGAAAGTAGCACCAAACATATGATTACTGGGAATGCTTGCAGGTAATTTAGCACCAAACATTACAGTAGATATGAAAGTACAAGACTTTGTACGGGTATTGTGAAGACAGAGCCAAAAAAATTCAAACATTCTGTTGGTTAATGTTGAAGTTACAAAGACGACCCTCTCCATCTCCCTATTACTATGTTAAATCATTCCACCTTTTATTGCAATTTCATGGTGTAATTCATTCCCATATTATCTCTGCAATGCAACCCCACTGCTACCTTTCTCACGCAATGTATCGGCCTTGCAGGTGTGAAGTACCTGCGAACCGTAGTATTGATGGCTACCTGGGCATGGATCTTTGCACACGAAAGCGGAAAGACATCCTTGTGATATAGCATTCAAAAAATGGAGTTTAGATCCCAATCCCAATCCAAAGCGGAAAGACATTCGCAAGGTCTACAATAATGGAGTATAGATCCCACTCCAAATTAAAAAAATGTACCAGGATTACTAAACCCCACCCGGCACGGTTGATTCCATCAAAATAAACGCATAAACCTACCGAATCATACCCCGCCATGGCAGTCGTTCACAAGATCGGCATGTAGTTCCCGATGACAAGGCTAAAGCGGAAACCGCTCACAATCCTGAAGACCACCCTAGAAATGTACATCACCCTGCAAGGAAGTTGCAGACGATCGGGATTGGACTCGACTACCCGAGAGGGAAACGCATGGATTTAGGGCGCGTCGGAGATATCCGAGGATGACAGAACGTCACAACCTTGCTCAAAACCCATCGAAGAACCTCGCACATCAGATGGTAAACTGATCGTCGAAGAGGTTACCTCGTTTGTTGGTCGGAGGTTGCCTCCAAGGTCTCCTCAACGCTGGCCGCCTCGGCTAGATCGTGGAACAAGAGATGGAGCTCGAGCGTCAACGCGTACCTCCAGTCCAGCTCCCGTCGACGTTGCTTCCTCCTCCAGTCCGAGATGTGCGAGCAGTGCGATTCAGAGGACGACACCATGCCAAAGGAGAAAAAATGGCCGGCGATGGGGCACAAGAGGAGACGTGTCTTGCGAAGGATGTCTGTACGACCAGTCCCGTCAAGGAACAGGGTGAAGAAGGCGTGGCCTTTGAGGAGCGCTTTCGATCACGGGTTTGCGGGGGAAACCCGGTTGGTCACCCGCGGGTTTTGGGGCAAAAACCCGGACCTTACCGGGTTACCCCAGCACCCGAACAGGACCTTAGGGTTTTGCTGGGGAGCCCCTCGATGCCGCCGGATGGGAGCAAGCCGTGCTCTCGCACCGCCCCCGATGGGGCATCCTGCAGCCCGGGGTATGCAACTGTTGCGCCGAGGCCGCCGCTTGGAGGTGACACGAGACTGGGAATAGGCCGCCGCCGCCCGAAGTTGAAGATGCTCGAGGATTCGCGCCGCCCGCCGCCGCCTGAGGAGGCGCCTATCACCGCCCTTGGTCGAAGTGGGCTGCCGCCAGCGGCCCACGCCGCTTGCGCGTGGAGAGGCGCTCGGATCTGGAGGGATGCGAGGGTGCGTTGCGCCTGATGGAGGCGGACCGACTTGGGAGAACACCTGGGAAAGAAGAACGCCTGAATGCGGGGCTGCGCACAGGAAGGAGGGTGCCGCTGCTCCTTAGGGGCTCTGAGATGCCATGTGGGTGCGTAGGAGAGCCGAACGACTGGAGCGCCGAGAAGCGAGATGCGCGGAATGGAGTTGGCGGCGTTGCTGAGGAATCGCTGCGTGGGGCTGCAACACGAGAGATCGACTGCGACTCCGCCTGGAGAATGGTGACTCCGCCCTGGTTGAATGGGAAGAGCCTGCCGCCTCTAGGGTTCCCCGGTTGGGAACCCTATTCTTGACGGATGTGGCCTGCTTTAATTGCTGCTTTATTTACATTATATTTTTTAGCAAAGTTGTGATCGCAGATGCATTCTCAGAAACCTTCTAATTGAGCATTATTACGAATTTAGTAATGATTGATCACTCTTGCTTACTGATAGATCAACCTTGATCCTGTTTATACTGGTCGACCACCCTTTATTCGTGATCGATCATATTTTGAATATTGTATTTAGTTCCAACAATCATGAAATGATTGATCAATATTTTGACATGATCGATCATATTCAACTTATCGATCATATAACTTTCCTTATCGATCATATCTCACAAATCTTCATAATTTTTTTAATTATTTTGTTTCCAACAACTACATACTCTTGGAATTCTATAGAAAGGACCCCATACTCGTATTAGAATACACATCATTCGACACAATCACTATTGCTCTCATTAGGAAAGCAAAAGAAGCTCTTTGAGTGATTTCTCTATTATTCCCTCTCGTTCTTCGATATTTGAGGAGCATATTTTCTAAAGGATAGCTCTCCAAAAAAGCTATCAGGTTAGCAACGTTTGATTGCTTGTTTGTCTTCAAGTTTTTCTGATAGTAGTCGTAGTCATAATACTTTTGGTAGCCTTCGCAAACCTGGCGATATTTCATCTGTGAATTATTATTGTTTATTCACTTGTGTTATTTGACCTTGTTGAAGTATATGTGTCATTCTTGTATAGATGGGTAAATGGATCCTTCCAAGATGAATTTACCACATCTAGTGTTTAGTCCCACATCTAACAATGGTGGGACTTAGAGGGTCTGTGGAGGCTATATAAGAAGCCCCAACCCCCTTGTATTAGATGAGAAAGTTCAATGAACGAATCAGCCTTTGAGGCATTCTCTTGTGGTTTCATCTCGCTCCTTAGAGAGTAGGATTCCATGCAAAATCCTGGTCTTCTTCAATGTTTTTATCCTTTATCTTTGATATTAGCTTCCACATTCGTCTTTCCTAACATGGAATCAGAGCGGGCCGTTCTTGGTTGATTTGAAGATTTATTCGTGAAGATTATTTATTCATTATTCAAGATCGGTCAAGTTTGAGTTTCAGTTTTTATGGTTTTTTAAAACCCTAATTTTCAGCCGTCACACATTTTCGAAAGATCAATTTATGCATATTTATTATTGTTCCATTCAAGTTCATGTCGAGGACTGTTCCAATTCCAGGGTTCGTTCCATCAGAACCTTAATTCAAGGCATAATATGTGACATCCCCTACAATCATCTGCACGCGAGGGCATATATGCGGTTAATCTAGGGTTCCCGATGGAACCCTAATGCTGAAGGATCCACATGCTTGTACTTGTTCTTATATATTCCAGGCAGGTGATCAATATTCTATTTCTCGAAGACCCCAAATGTGGAACCCTTCTTGATGATTCCACCACAATAAGCCTCTTTATTGATGACACTATTGTGACGGGATTTGGAATACTTAAATGCTGCAACCTTTTTAGAATACCCTTGGCGATATATTCCCAAGTGGAGCTTTCATTTGATGTGCAACCTTGGGAACCTTAGGCAAGCAGCAACATCAACAGGCGGCTCCAGCGGCGGCGAAGACCCCCTATCCCGACCAATCCCAGACGACGATACGATCATGTTGCCTCCTCGATTCCAGCATCCCTCGTCGGCGATGCCGCTCCTCCCTCTTGGGCGGTGCTCTTTCAACATCTCCAAGCCATCACAAGGCGGCGATCTCCAGATCGCACCTTCTCCTCCTCTCTCACGATCCTCCTCAACCCCATGCCGTGACGAAGTCCCACCTCCCTCTCCAGTAGGCAACACCGATCACCCATCATGGGAACCCTAAATAGAGGGCCAAAGCAAGGCCTCAGATTTCAGCGAAATTCGGTTGAATTTTTGTCGAATATCGATATCCAGTCGAAATCGAAATTTGACCGAAATGACCGAAATATGGGGCTTCTAGTATAAAAAATGACTGAAATGACCAAAATTCCAGTCGAAATTCCACCGAATTCTGTTTTGGTCGATACCGAAATGGTGACCGAAATCGACATTTAGGGCTTTGCCAAAGAGAAGCCCTTTGGGGCTTTATGTGTTTTATCAATTTTTATGTTTTGTCCCGATATCAGCCCAGTTTAAACTGTAACATTAAAAAAAGAGAGGAAGAGGATGTTGTTTCGGTCCATCGGTCCATGTTTCAAAAAAAGAAAAAAGGTTCGTACAAAAAAAATTGTACGCGATTAAAAAAGAGGAAAATGAGTCGGCTAAAAAAGGAAGGAAATAGCTTGATAAAAAATGATTTTAAAATTTTGAGAGAAGAAAGTTGAAGAAAAAAATCGAGATCAACTTATGTGATTTTTTCTCTCGCCATCTTGATTGTCTTCTCCCAACTTGATCGATGTCATTGATTTCCGACCAGTATGGGAGAAAGGTGGAGTATTGTGTAGAGTCACAGGTCGGATTCAGATTCTCCAGGCCAACCAGTTGTTCATACTCTACAAATTTCCAGACTTGACGATCATATTTCGAGTCTTCAACTTGATGTGCACATGTTTGCCATCATTTGTGTGGTCCCCATTTTTTGTTTTTTGGTCTCAGAGTTTTCATATGATCCATAAGGACTCCCGAATAGAGATCACATTCCCTATGTCATGTGGGATAGGGTTTTCATGTGATTTCATAGGGACTCTAGAGTAGAGATCCCATTCTCTGAGAAAGTATGGGAGAGTCCTAGTTCTCCGATGAGGATACTTTTCAGACTCCATTCTCAAGCAATCGTGGACTCCGATGAGGATGTCTCCATAACGTTTTCAGTTCAACCCTTCAGAGATGGAGCAGTTGTCTACATGATTGTGATGGGCCAGAGTACTCCGATGAGGAGAGTCATTTCCAGTTGCAGTGACTCTAACAGGTACAGTAAATGACACATGTTCTCCGATGAGGAGATTTAGTTTGACTCACACTCCAATCCGTTTCTTCCTCATCAAAACAACATGAGAAGCAACATCCTCGACAACAGCCGACAGTTGTGTTTGCATTGAGTTGATATTATCTTTAGTGTCTTGTATTGTGAGTTTGAGTGATTTCTTTCTGTTGAGACAATTGTATCTCCAGTCACCTTTTTGTTATTTATGTTTCCTTTTTGTACTTCTCTGTAATTGATCCAGGGCTTTTCTCCTATATAAGAGAGCCCTAGGGTGTCTTCTATGATATGAATTTCATTTATCCTAACATGGTATCAGAGCAACGGTCCTAAGTCGGAGTTCCTGTATCCCACCCTAAACCCTAACCCTACACGCCCACGCCACCACCGTTGGAGGTCCCAACCCCCTCCCTTCCCGCCGCTAGGGCCTCTCCAGCCCTTCCTTGCACAGCCAGGCACCACTGCCCGCATTTCCCGGCGCCGTCGGGGCCCAACCACCCACCATGGGGCGTCGTCAGGACCCAGCCAACTACCGCGGGGTGCTGCTAAGGCACAACCACTAGCCGCGAGGTGTCGTCGGGGCCCAGCCAAGGCACTCCGCCCCTTGCGGGGCACCGTCGATTTCCAGCCCGTGTTGCGCCGGGGACCCCAACCCCCCTGCATGCTGCGACTGTGCCCCAGTGGCTCGGGAGTCATCCTTGAGCCTCTATTCTGCAGTCTGGAGGTCTGATTTGGTTCAGAGATTGTGATTTTTCACTTATAAATCACATCTTACGCAACTAGTCCTCAACACGAATGAATGAGGATGGTGTATGGGTCTACAGATACAACCACTCCTCTTTATTATTGTGTAGACGATCTCTGATCGATCTACTCCTCACTTGTCCCGGTTCTACTTATTGGTACAATGCCAGAAAACAAGAGTGGCGTTTTTTCTTCCTCCGGTGCCTTCAAGGGCTCGGCTTCCACCGTGAAGATGGATGGGACCAACTACGAGTTGTGGTCCATGCAGTTTCGTACTCTTATGCAATACCGTAATAAGGAGCACATTCTGACGGAATCAGAACCGACAGACAAGACTGGGGCTAATGCTTCTTAGAAGTAAGATGATTACTATGCTCGCATTTAGCTCTCCAGGACACTCACCACGGAGATTGCTAGCGATATCGTCAACCAACCTACAACAGAGGCTATGTGGGACATTTTAGCAGCTACATACGGGCATGCAAAGAATGAGAGCAAGATTCTTCAGCTGCAGTTTGATACTCAGCCAAACAGAATGATCAACCACTCTATGCACACTTCTCTCATCTTAGAGGCATGTTGAGCGATTGTACAGCTTCATGCCTATTACTACCAGCATTGAGTAGCAACATGCATATCGGAATGCCACTATGACAGGAGTTTTCCTATCATCTCTTGACTCTTAATACGATGCAACACGTACTCAACTTCTGACTGGAGAGATGATACCTCCGATGGAAGAGGTGTACAAGCGATTGAGCAGGATTACTGCAGGCCCAGACTGTCTCAACTATGGCAATGTCTCGTGGTAGAAGGGAGACTTCACAGTTTCGTGGATGTGGACTCGTAGTTGAGGTGGAGTTTCGAGGAGGGCACCACGCTACACCACAACAGAAGGCTGGATCACCGCCTGAATGAACTGGTGGGTTGGCGCCAAAGGGAGGAGCACTTGGGACTGGAGGCATCGCCGCTTGGAACTGAACAGCTCAGCCAAGAGGTTGCAAAAGGGAGGCCCCGCCTGGAGTAGCCTCCGTCTGGAGATGCGAAGCCTCTGCCATCACCTGGAGAAGGGCGATGTTGCGTTGCAGAAGAGATGCGGTCTAGGCTCGAGGGGCAGCTGCCAGAAACTCTTGCACAGTGGAACCCAGGTCTAGGGTTCCTGATCAGGAATTTCTCATATTTCCTGGAGGAACCATCTGAATTATGTTGAAAATCAGATCACGTTGTTGGTGATATACGCATGCTTTGGATGATTGCACGCCCAATGCAGCATGGGATTAGGATTTTCAAGAACCCTATAGCGTCTTCAACAGATCTTCAAAACATTAATCCTTACGAACGAACAACGAATCGACATGTTGATAACGTTGAAGAATCAGGGTTTCAAAATAAACCCTATAACAAATCTTATCTCAAAAAAACAAAGAACATAATAAAAACCTCGAAAATCGAACCCACTCTGATACCACGTTAGAAAATAGGAATGCAGAAGCGGAATGGTAACATAGCATAAATAAAGAAATATGAAACACGGAGAGCGAAATTTATTATGTGGAACCCTACTCCCTAAGGAACAGGATGAAACCATGGGAGAAGGCTTCAAAGGGCCATTTGCTTCATTACGTTTTCTCAATGGATACAGGAGGTTTGGGGCTCCTTATATAGCCTCCACAGAGCCTCTAAGTCCCACCACTGGTAGATGTGGGACTAAACACATGGATGGAGTAAATGGATGCTGGAGTGATCCATTTACCCATCTACAACTCATGTGGCGCACGACCAAATACTCCAACATAATTGATTTGATGATCCTTCTAGATTCTACCTATCCGGATTCTGATTGATTTGTGATTAGAAAATCTGCCAAAATCCAGTTGATTGGTGATCTCTTAATTCTTAAACTATTTTGTGATCGGAGGATCTTTCTGTATTGGGATACTAAATAAACCTCCATATAGTTAGAGCTTTGAATCATCCTCTAACTATAGGTTTTTCACTATATTGAGAAATATCTACTTCCGCTGCCGCCAAGGGCATAGACCACATACAAGTGAACCTTGTAAATCTTGTCTTGTACTTGTTATTGTGGTTGCTTATCTAGGTGTTTGATATGCACTCTACTTTTGCTAAATGCAACAACCATCAAAGAAAATTGGTTGACATCATTTTCCTAATTACTAGTTTAAACTACCTATTTCATTGCCTTCAAATTTGTAGAAGCTCCACGATTGCTAAAAGTTTATAGTGAAAAGAGATAGTTACCGGAGAAAACACATGCTATTCCATCTATGAAAGTGGATGCTGCAAGAATAGGCATGATTCCTGTCACATGCTTGATCACATCACTGTCATTGCTGTACAACCTCCCCCAGACGTGACGGATGGATAACAAGATCACTGCAACAGTGAAACTAAGCGATGATGCCATGGAGACGCCAACAAACACTGCAGAGCGTGCAGCCTTTGAGCACCCTGCACCCAACTCATTCGAGACACGTATGCTGCAGATGACAAGAGCTTAAAATGGCATGCAGGTAAGATTATATCATTAAGTTGCTTGTTAATATTTAACGACTGACCTTACAGCAGCTCCCATTCCTGCACAAATCATGTATACTGTGACATTGGTGTTTAGACTGAGAAGAAAATCGTTCTGTTAGTCCCTGAAAAATATTACGCGTGCTATGCATATTAATAAAAATCAGTGAGCATTTTTAAACATTTGGATTTGGCTGAGGCCATTCCTGCTATCGATGTCTCATACACTTGATATCATTGGATTTGGCTTCTAAAATAGCTAAATGTCGGATTATCTGGAGCTAATCTTGTTGGTGTAATTGCACCAGATTATTATGACAGGTTGTCGTAGATATATAATAGTATATACAACAACAAAGCATTTTCCCACATTAAATAGGACTGGCTACATGGATTCTTTGTCTCTATTCAGATCTATCCTGGCTTATTCTCGGACTTAGTTCCAAAAAATATCCCTTCAGATAGTCTCATTCCAACACTTCTTGGGCCTTCCTCGCCTTCTATTAGCCAGCTCAACATCCCAAAACTCGCATATCCTAACTGGTACATCAGCTGACCTCCTTTGCAAATGGTCAAACCATCTTAAGTGATTTTCTCTCATCTTATCCTCTATCGGAGCTGTTGACGCACATTGAGTTATTGTATCTCTTTGCTAATTTTATTTTCTTGTTATTCCCTTTATGTAATTTACCCATAGGCTACTCTCCTATATAAGAGAGCCTAGGGCTATGGAATAAACATCTCATTCACGTTTCCCAACATGGTATCAGAGCGACGGTCCTAGACCGGAGTTCTCGAAACCCTAACCCGCCCCACCCGCCGGCCTCTCCTCTCTCTCTCTCCCCTCTCGGCGCCGCTCTTCTCTCCGATCGCCGACCTGCGGCGCCCTTCAGAGTATCTCGCGCTCCTCATCTAGCGCTGGATCCGATCGCCTAGTGCTTCTCGCGCTCTTCTCGCCGGTCTGTGCAGCGCATCTGCGCAGCGCATCTCGCGCATCTCGCGCAGCGCCGATCGCCCTTCAGCACTCTCAGCGTGTGGCGACACTTCAGCGCCTAACGCGCCTCCAGCGCATGTGCGCCTAGTGCACCTACATCCAGTTTGCGCGCAGATCCAGCCCTGATCGAGCACCTCGCGCACAGCCACTGATCGAGCACTTCGCGCGCATCCTCCAGCCAGTCCCTGGTCGAGCACTTTGCGCGCAGCCTCCGCGCAGCGTGCACCTACATCCAGTTTTGGTCGCACGTGCTTCCTGCACGTGCCTGCGTGCTCCACGCCCTAAAACTCTAGGGCACAGATCTTGATATATATGGGGTTGGTTGCTTGACGTCTACACATGCAACTGATCCCGTCTATGTCATTGTAGACAAAGATTGTTGTCTCTCGGTCACTCCAGTCTTCCATCTCCAGTATGTCAGAAAGCAAGGCAGATACCCCATCTATGGGCGCATTTCGTGGTCCAGCGCCCATCGTCAAGATGGATGGTACGAACTATGAACTGTGGGCAATGCAGTTCATGAGTATGATGAAGTCCACGGGCAAGAAGCATATTCTCACAGAGCCCGAGCCTGCAGAGAAGACTGGAGTTCATGCCTCATGGGAGGCAGACGACGCATATGCCAAGGTGTGGCTATCTGGCACATTGGCTATTGAAATCGCCAATGACATTCTACATCAACCCACAGCCAAAGACATGTGGGATATCCTGGCAGCGACATATTCTCAGGCGAAGAATGAGACGAAGATCCTGCAACTACAACATGATATATTCACGATAAAGCAGAATGGCCGCCCGTTACATTCTCTCTATACATCTTTGAGAGGAATGTTTGAGAAGCTTTATAGCTTCATGCCTCTTACCGCCACACCAGAGCAGCAGAAGACATACAGGAATGCAACGATGGTGGGTGTGTTTCTCGCTGCACTCGATCCAGAGTATGAGGCCGCACGTTCACAGATTTTGGCGGACTCGACTATTCCTCCCATGGAGGAGGCTTTTCACAGATTGAGTAGGATCACTGTACCTTCAGCAGCTGCTAGTCAGAATCCCTCAGCCATGGTGGCCAACAGGGGCCGTGGTTCTCATTACCAGGGCCGTGGACGTACTCCCCGTGGAAGGGGTGGTCGCACTAGGCCTACATGCTCATATTGTCATCGCATCGGACATACTGAGGACACATGCTACTCAAAGCATGGATTTCCTGCATCTGCACGAGTCGCTGAGCAGATAGAGCCTCCTTCTGCTGCTTCACTGGATCAGCGTTTTGATGATCTGGTTGCCCGCCTCAGGGGCATTATCCCACCATCTGGCCCAGCACCGACAGAGAGTCATACTGATGTTGCTGCTTCTGCTTCTGCCTCTACGAGTACTTCAGGTAGTACACTTGCACTTCACAGTAGTAGATCGGATACATTGTCATGGATCATGGACTCAGGCGCTACACATCATCTATGTGGCGACCAGAGTCTACTTTCAGGATATACTCAGATTCCTCCAGGACGGACAGTAGTGATTGCCAATGGCACACATTCCCCCATCATGGGTCAGGGGGAGATTAGATTGACATCCTCTATGCAGCTCAAGAATGTTTTACATGCACCGCACTTTTCTATGAATCTATTGTCAATCAGTCAGATTACGAAGGATCTCCAATGTCGAGCTATTTTTGATCCATCTTCTTTGATTTTTCAGGACATCCGTACGGGCAACGTGATTGGTCATGGCTATGAGCAAGGAGGCCTCTATCGTCTGAACCAGACCCCATTTGCCGGAATCACATCTTCTCCTTCTGGACAAGTATCTCCTCTCCTATGGCATCTGCGTTTTGGTCATCTACCGCTTCAGAAGTTGCGTCTTGTCTTACCTTATAGTTTTTCTCACACATATATCCAGTGTGAGGCGTGTCAGTTGGGAAAACATCACAGGTCATCGTTTCCCAGTAGTCAAGGTCGGAGTAGTAACTCCAAATTTGAGTTGTTTCATGTTGATGTCTGGGGTCCAAGTCGTGTTCCCGATCATCAGGGGCACAGGTTTTATATTGTATTCGTGGATGATTTCTCTAGAGCATCATGGGTATTTCTAATGAAAAATAAGTCTGAAGCTGGAAATATTATTATTCAATTTCTAAATGAGATTCAGAATGTTTTTCCACAACTGTCAAAATTATGAGAAGTGACAATGCCCTAGAGTTGTGCACCAACAATCTAGCCGACTATTACTCCTCTAAAGGAATTGTTCACCAAACATCCTGCGCCCATACGTCTCAACAAAATGGGGTTGCAGAAAGAAAACACCGTCACCTACTTGATGTCACAAGGTCACTTCTCATTCAGAGTCATGTTCCGTATTCCTACTGGGGTGATGCAGTCCTTACTGCATGTTATCTTATAAATCGTATGCCCTCGTCTGTCTTGAATGAACAGGTTCCTTTCTCACTTATTTATCCTGACAAGGATCTGTTTACTCTTACCCCTCGTGTGTTTGGGTCAGTCGCATTTGTCCATCAGTTGTCGCCCGGTTCTGACAAGCTCTCTCCTAGGGCTGTCAAGTGTGTCTTTGTGAGGTACTCCAGAACTCAAAAGGGGTACAAGTGTTTTGACCCTGTGCGTCGGCGGTATATGATCAGTGCAGATGTTACATTCTTTGAATCCATCATGTATTTCTCAGATTCTGGGAACATGCAGCCACCACCTATATCCCCTGATATTGTATTCATGACACCACCAACATCACAACCGCCACCAACATCTCAACCACCACCACCACCGCCACCACCACCGCCATCAATAGTATCTCCGTTACCATTCCATTACACCCGGAGGCCGAATCAAGCTCATGGTCCTGACCAGTCAACTAGCTCGCCATGGTATGTAATGAGAATATTAATGTTGATGGATCTGACGACATTTCTCAGCAGGATGCATTACAGGAGCATGGTGATACCGCAGAGGACCTAGATATTCCAATCGCTCTACGCAAGCCGAAGAGAAGCTGTGCCAAGTATCCAGTATCAGCAGTGGTGTCGTTTGAGAGGCTATCTGGACCATTCAGGACATTTGCATTGGCACTTTCAGCTACAGATATTCCACGGAACCACCATGAGGCTTTGCAGGATTCTCGATGGCGGCTAGCAATGGAGGAAGAGATGGCGGCACTTCAGTCTAGAGGAACATGGAGCTTGGTCACTATACCTCCAGATGTCAACCCGGTGAGTTGCAAGTGGGTGTTTACAGTGAAACATAATGCAGATGGCTCCATTGACAGGTACAAGGCACGCCTAGTTGCAAGGGGATTCACACAGACATATGGGGTAGATTACCTTGACACGTTCTCCCCGGTGGCTCGTCATTCCACTCTGCGGATCCTCTTATCTGTTGCAGTCACTAAAGACTGGCCACTTTATCAACTGGATGTGAAGAATGCCTTTCTGTATGGCGACCTGCAGGAAGAAGTCTACATGCAACAGCCACCAGGTTTTACTGTTGAGGGGGAGTGTTCCAAGGTCTGCAGATTACATAAGGCTATCTATGGCCTTAAGCAGAGCCCCAGAGCATGGTTCCAGAAGCTGTCAGACCTCTTTGAGAAACAAGGATACAAACGCTCAAATGCTGATCATTCCTTATTTGTACAGAAAACGACAAGAGGTATTGTTGTAATCATGGTGTATGTTGACGATATCTTGATTACAGGTGATGATGACCAGGGCATTAAGCAGGCAAAGGAAAGGCTGGGGACCGAGTTTGTCATCAAGGACCTGGGAGTCCTTAGATATTTCCTGGGGCTGGAGTTTGCCAGAAATCCGTATGGATTAGTCATGTCACAGAGGAAGTATGTCACAGATCTACTAAGTGAGACAGGTATGCTAGGGTGTCGACCTGCTACGACACCAATGGACCCTAGCATGAAGATGTATGATGATGACACAGAGGAGGTTGACAGGAGAAGATACAGAGAACTGGTAGGCAAACTGCTATATGTCACGATCACTAGGCCAGATATATTATTTGCAGTGAGCCGTGTGAGCCAGTTCATGGAGCAGCCACGCCAGGTGCATATGGATGCAATACACATGATACTTAGATATCTCAAATCTTCTCCAGGTAAAGGTATGCTATTCAAGAAAGGAAAGGGGATTTCTGTCTCAGCATGCGCAGATGCAGACTATGCAGGATGTCCTAAGGATAGGAAGTCCACCTCAGGGTATGCTGTCTATGTTGGAGATGCCCTAGTCTCATGGAGGAGCAAGAAGCAAACTGTGGTAGCTAGATCTAGTGCTGAATCCGAATATAGGGCTATGGCCCAGGCTACTACAGAGATGATGTGGGTGAAAGCGGTGCTGACAGATTTATGCTTAGATATACCACTTCCTATGAACTTGGAGTGTGATAATCAGGCTGCTTTGTTCATTGCAAATAATCCTGCATTCCATGAACGGACCAAGCATATTGAAGTGGATTGTCACTTCATACGTGATATGATTCAGAAAGGATTTATTACCACATCTCATGTTACTTCAGAGAACCAGACTGCAGATATATTTACCAAGGCATTATTACGAGGTCCATTTCAGAAGTGTGCTTCCAAGCTGAGCATGATTGACATCTATGCTCCATCTTGAGGGGGAGTGTTGACGCACATTGAGTTATTGTATCTCTTTGCTAATTTTATTTTCTTGTTATTCCCTTTATGTAATTTACCCATAGGCTACTCTCCTATATAAGAGAGCCTAGGGCTATGGAATAAACATCTCATTCACGTTTCCCAACAGGAGCTACATCAACTTTCCTTTTTATCACATCATTCTGAATCCGATCTTTATTTATATGACAACACATCCACCTAAGCATTTTCATTTATGCTACTGTCATTCTCTGCAATGTCTATAGTTCACAGGCCAAATATATAATAGTATATATATACACACACTAAAAATGCCCTAGATCCTACAATACATGCTTGTTGAGCCTACATGTTTCATATTTGTGAGAATAAATACATTATGTTTTGTTCAAAATGTAATAAGAAGTGGAATGTTATGACGTGAGGGAAGATTTGGTAATGCATACAATGATAATGCATTTATGTTCTTGAATCTCTGTTAATTCGAAAGAGATAATGTGTTCATTTTTGAAAGAACACAAAAAAGGCATACGATTGAACTTTTAATAGGACCATCAACTTTGAGAATTTTCCAGAAAAATATTCAACATTTTCCATACGCACACACACACGGGTGTGGTGTCCATGGCTGGTGAATTGTGAGAGCGACCATCAAGTCGAATGATGTGCAGTGAGGTGTGGTTGGGAGCTGCAGATTAATCTGTGCCTAAGCAGAGCAAATATTGGTTAATTACGAGCTGGAGTTTCTGCCAACAAAAAAAAACACTAGAAGTTCTCGAGTCAAATGTGTGATATATGTTGCATGAAATCTATATGAATGTGAAACTATGCAACAGAAGTAATATTATCAGCTGGATTACTGTGTAGGATAAGATTCCAAATCTATTACTTTGGAGCTTTCCTCTTTTCAGACCAAATTAGCAACTTAGTCAAGGCTCACCAGATAGATAGCACAGATGTTTCAAGCTTTGGATTTGGAAGGCGACCAGAGAGCAGGATCAATGTCTCAAAGGACCAGAACTCCAAGCTGCCAAATACAGGAAATAATTTTCAGAAGATAACTAACATGTCAAGCAAAAAGTAACCATAATGATTGGAAAATTTCACCCATATATATATATATATATATATATATATTCAATTTATCTCATTTTTTTCAAGAAAAAAATGAAGAAAAATGCTTGCTGCTCTCATTTCAATGTTTAGTCTGCAAGAAAAAAAGTGTCTTTCTTAAGTACCTGCATATTAACCTAACACCCTGTTATGGTAACATGGTTGAGTTGGGTTGGAGTAACCTTCTCTCGAAGGGTTAGCCAGATGGGTTAGCCTTCTGTGAATAGTAGCTGTTTGATTGTTTAGAGGGTTGGAATGGTAAATGTGATGTGATGTTACATTACTTATGTATTATATATATTATTTTTATGATTATAATACATTTTTATGTCACATTTTTTCATTTGAACGTGGTTAAAATATTATAATGAAAATATGGGATCCATACAACTAATTGCATCCGAGGAACGTGGGGATAGAGCTGGGTGAAATCCATGATCAAACAGGGGGTACATCCTGTAGCCAGTTTACCTTGGAATAACCTGGCAACCAAAAGCTTTTTTGCAGTGACAGAATGATTCAGGAATTCTCCAGCCTCTACAAGGTGATCTGAATGCCCTTAGATATCAAGTTTTTATATAGGTTATGTTAGGCACATCGATCCTTATGTGCCTCCTGTAATTAAGAGCTTGACTGAATAAGATTTTGGTTCTCCATTTCGGTTTATGTGAGCATGCCTATCTCCATTCTTCATTCTTAGTTTCAAGCGAAGCACTTACTATTCCAGTACTTGTAGGTTTCTCTGTGTTGCACATTTTCAAGGAATGCACTTAATATATAAAAAGTGCACTCCCACTGTTTTATTTGATGTATGGGGAAAATATTTGCTGGGGCAACCAGTTTAGAGAAATGAATACCATATCATTATAGCCGCTGGAACTGCGAGCTTGAAATATATCAGGATACCTTTTAGACTTAGAGCCTCTTTGGAAAATCCTAACCAAGTCTTCTTGCATGAAGGAGACAACCTTACATAGATTGCCAAGAGGGTCAAATTAAGCCAGTAAGAGATGCCATTCGCCAAAGCAGCTCCTCTATTCCCAAGTCCAGTCTTGAACACCAGAGCCCAACAAACTGGTATATGGGTTAATGTAGTTATGCCAGTGGTGATCACCATTGGTAGCACAATCTTTTGAGTCTGAAGGAACCTTAGGTGGCACTGCAAAAGCCCGTAAGCAAAGATGCAAGGGATCAACCAACGTGCATATGATCCAGCCTCTTCAGATATTTTAGGATCCTGTTTCATCGCGAAAAGGATTTTCCCAGCAAAGGCTGAGAAGATTGCCAATGGGACACTAAGGATGCTAAGGACGAGCATCGCTCTCTGCTTGTAGATGCCAAGCATATGGTACTGTTTTGCTCCATATGCCTGCCCACAGAAGGTGTCCAGTGCAGTTGACATTCCTAGCTGCAGGAACAACAAAGACATCACAATTTGGTTGGGGTGATATAAAATATTGTGATATGATAAATTTCTTCACAATGCATAATACATCTTCATTTTTAAGATGTCATTAGAAAGAAATGCTATTTCTTAAGGTGGAAAATAAGATGTCAGCATAATGGAAGCATCTAATGTAAGTATCTAGCACAATCACTGTCTAAACAACAGTGAAAGGCAGATCATGATCAGAATTCAGTCAAAAATGATTATTCAGATGTTTGTGTTTTATCTCATTAACTCGTAAACAACCGTTGACAAGAAGTGTGTGTAGCGTAGACGTGATCATATGTTTTCTGTCATTGGGTGCGAATCTGTCTCCATTAGAAAAAAAAACAAGTTTAATTTGACATATTCTCTGTCTTGATGCCTAGTATTCCTGACAAGTTTGATTTTCCTGTGGATGAACATCACACATTCAGAGTGTTTTGTATCCCCCTTCTACCCAGAATACCTGATTCAGATGTACATGACAGCTTCAATTAGAAAAGAAGATATGAACATTATGGAAACAAAAGCTAGAGCTAGAGCTAGAGCAACCTGTTAGATTTCAGATGATAAATTGAGCCTATATGGCACAACAAGAGAAAACTTCATATGTAAAAAGGAATACAGACAAAACTAGTTGGATTAGAATGTAAGACCATGCAGATACTATTTCTGATAAGTAGGAAATTAGGTTGCACCAACTTACCAGCAAACTGAAGGCTGTTACTCCTGCGAAGGAGTTGGCCAAGGCAGCACTGGCAAGGGCTAGTTGCCCAAGGTGCCCAACAAACATTATAGATATTATCTGTAGGGAGAAGAGCAAGACATTCACAGATATCAGAGGCCCTGCCAATATAACTTGCCTCTTCATTTCTGCACAAATCTCCCCTCTCCCTCCATCCCCATTCATCTCCATTTCTCCCTCTTAACCTGCTCTATGTATTTCTAACCTTACCTAGGGGACTCCCCAGTCCATATATATAGATGAATGCACACTTGCAGGCCATGCAAATCCCACTTTCCAATGTTGTCTGTTGCTAATTTGAAAAGAGAGCTGTCCAAACGGGGGCTCTGTCATCTTCTTGTCAGGACTCATGAACTTCTGGGACTTAGTTTGGACGATTTCTGGTGTCTTGGTTGTAAAATCTGCAAATTTTAACGAGTCCA
Source organism: Ottelia alismoides (assembly GCA_037367405.1). Classification (NCBI taxonomy): domain Eukaryota; kingdom Viridiplantae; phylum Streptophyta; class Magnoliopsida; order Alismatales; family Hydrocharitaceae; genus Ottelia; species Ottelia alismoides. Next base: position 982,720 of record JAZKJV010011044.1, read on the forward strand.
AATGATACTTGCCCATGTGTGTACAAGATTATGCTTAGTTTTTGACCATTCAGTCCAATGAGAGAACATGCGTATCATTAAATATTGCCCAGCATGTTCCATATTCAATTTGAATGAAGGATCTGAGAGCTGGAATCAGTTTTTGTCGTGAGAAAAGTGTGAGTTGTCACGATATCTCCTCCTATGGGTTACAGCCAATCTGAAGCACAAGTAAAAGCGTTGACGAAGGGGTCAATGGAAAAATCAAAGCATTGTAAGAGAGCATGAAAAGAACAAGAGAAGGGGGTTACATCCTTGTTTACTTTGCTGATCCAAACACTCAGTAAATGTAAGTATATGAAACCAATCAAGTTGGCTTTACAGGTCCTTTTTCCATGAGTAAACAGACACCATATCGGTGCCTGGGGTATCTAAAGGGAACAAGTCCCGAAATGCTAAGACATGGAGTGAACAGCGTAGAATAATAGCTTTTTAAAGTTGAGACCTTATCCAGTCATGGAAATGGAAAAAGGCTGGACGTATCAATCTGAATGAAGAGAACGAACATGGATGGATATCCGACGTTGGTATTTGATTTGGAGAAGAGAAAGGATTGCAGTTCGTTAGACAAATGACAGAAATAAAGGGACGTGATGTAGACGCACATTCTTACTTTTTCCGGGTTTTAGATGTTTATGTTGTGAGCTGATCGTCTGCATAACCATTCGAACCGCTCGATCTTGATTCAAAAGTTGTTGCATAATCTTGGAGATTACAATAAATAGATGAGAGTCACCTTCCATATATATGGAGTGGACGGCCACCACTCCTATTAGGAATGTGTGGCCGTCCCCTCCTTTTAACATGGAAGGAGACACTCTCTCTCCTATGATCTCCAAGAGATCTTGATTTAATTTGGTGAGTGAATTATATTGATTTATCAATATATATTTAATCTAAATTAAATTAATTCTTGTTGGTTTTTACCAACACAAATCTTGGTCATTAAAAGAAACACAATCAATGAGAGCCATTGGATTTGTGTTGTCCCATGGATTAAGATCCATGGATCCCAAAATATTATAAAAGGAGAGGCACCCCTTTGCTCTTCTTTATACAACACATAAGAGAACATAAGTCTCTCTCTCTCTCTCTCTCTCTCTCTCTCTCTCTTTAACGACCCCGTTTCCCGGGCCGTCGGATCCTCCCATATCCGGATCTGGTTACTCAGCAATAATTTATTCAGCAATCACAACTAACATTCAGAAATAGACTGCAAATAAAAATACTCAGAAGAAAGTATTTCAACACTTTTCCATTCACAAAATAAAGTTCAGATGATACACTTTACCACTATAACCATTTACATGTACATCAGCTTAAAAGGGAAATATACAAAAGATTACTAACTACCCTAAAGAAAGTAAAGCTACTGTGGCTGGCTGGATGTCTAGTATGTAAGCTGGATGATTTTTTTATAGCCTTTGCGATGGCTCACCGATACCTGTTGGGTTTTCCATAAATCATAAGATAAAAATTAGCGAATGCTAAGTAACGAAGAAGAGAAAAGCAAACAAATTGTGTAATTTTTTTAAAATTCATTGATATCACAAAAATTTCATTTCTTTTCATTAATTTAAGTCATATTCCTTTATATTCCACATCAGAGATTAGTCCAGGGGAACCCCACCATTCTTGGACTCCGAAGTTGTGGATGCTTCAGGATTGGAGATTGTGTTGATCTTGGTAAGCTTATGCTGCCGCACGTCGCCTCAACCAATCCTCCAATACTACCCTGACAATTTCCTTTTCATTTATTAAACAGGGTCTCAACCCTTAGCCTGGAAAAACAAAAGAGCACACCGTCCTCGAGGACTCGGTTGCTTAAAACCTCAGGCTAACATTTAATCATATAACCTAGCGGCTTTAAATACATGTTATCGTGACCCAGCCGCTATTGAACCACCCGTGCCTCCACATGGCACGACCACATCTTCCGTCGTTCCAACCCGAATATATTGGCTCCCGGTACCACGCGTTGCAAAATCTTCATTTCGTGCGCACTTATCATAACAGGGCAACCGTGTACCACCTAGGTAGGGAAACGCCAATACGGGTTTCTTCCGACAAACCTACAGGTTGCATGCCCGACCTGTAGTTCTACTCCCAGTCATCCTTAACGTGACACATGATCCTTTTCAGGATCCATCTCAAATCACACCAATTCACATGATGTAATTCTTTCGTTAAGTCTTTGATTTGCATAAACCGCAATACTTAGTATCGACTCACATATATATTATTCATAACCATATGAATACTCCTATTTATGCCTATTTTAACTCCCAAACCCTAACTTTCAGAGCCAACGCATCAATTTGAGCGTAAATCTTATTTTAGTGGGAATCACAAAGCAATTCTTCAGACTTTCTCAAAAATAACCAAAATTAGGGTTCTTCGTAGCAAAGAACACAAAATCAAGAATTTCAATAATTTCGTATGAAAACCCAACAGCAAAAGGAAGGATTTCGTTACCTAATCGAGCTCTCTCTCGTGTATGCAAGGCTTTATCGAGTTTCGTTTTTAGAAAGGCTATTTTAAGGCTCCTGAAAAGATCGAATTTCATTTTTTCGTATCAAAACGCTAAGAACATGTTAAGAACACGAAGAACGAACGAAGAACGCGAGGAACGCGAAGAACACGAAGAACGTCAAGAACATATTTTCTCTTAAAATTTCGGCAGAGTTTCCCCTTATATCGGGACATATTTCTCGGAAAATTTCGGCAGAGTTTCCCCTTATATCGGGACACATTTCTAAATGAAAACGAAAAGAGTTTCCTCTATAAAATCAATCGAGAGAAAAATAACAACGAAACTGAAAAAAATATACTCAACAACAAGAGATGAAGAACCGGTAGACACCACACATCTTAGGTGAGTGAACGTGTGACGAATCACACGGTCACTGACGTGCCGCCCGCACCTAAGGGTATTACACAGATTTCTCCATCAAAATAACTATAAAAGTATAATACGAATAATAGAAACATAAACGATGGAGAATCGGTAGACACCACGTCTTAGATGAGTGAACGTGTGACGAATCACAGGGTCACTGACGTGCATAGCTGCCCGCACCTAAGTAGGGTGTTACACAGATTTCTCCTCGAACCACAACAGGAAAACGAATCGGAAAGAAATATGAATCAAAAACAATACTTTGAAGAACAAGAGTATGAATTGAAAGCCTAGCTTACGAAGCAACTAAGAGAGGATCATACCTTTCTCCTCCTCGTTTTCCCGGCAGCGCTCCGCTAGCGCTCCTCCCTCGCCTCCCACTCCTCCCAACCTCTCGACCCTAGCCCTTGGGGTGGTGGTGGTAGTGGAAGTTGTAGAGAATGAATGGGTAGGGGGGGTCTATTTATAGGCCCCAGAAAACCACTAACCATGGTTAGAAAACCATGGTTTAGACCTTAACCATGGTTTAGCGGCCCATGGTTTTGGCCCATGGTTTTAGCCAAAACTTATCCCAAACTTGGAGCCTAAGTTAGAACATTCTAAAGGATTCTAGATTCGCTAATGACGCTTAATAAACACTAATCGTGATTAACTTTCACTAATCGCGATTTAACTTTCGCAGCTTACGCTTATCTTTTGTTAACTATTGATTAGTATTTACTAATGATCATTAGCGGCTTTCAATCGTCATTAATTTATTTAATCATGTTTAATTAGTATTAATGACAGTCATTATGGATTAATGACTTCTCTTTCTTCGGAAAATCATAACAATTCGAAACAAAGTCCGATTCACACGAAACAAATTTCGTTGGTTTTCTCTTGACGAGCCGGATCTTATTATATAGGATCCGAGATATACCAAGTTCAAGGCTTTACAATTATAACAACCTTAAAGGAAGTCTCGTCCTCGAGACTAAAAATGCAGGCATAACATCCTTAAAGAGGATTGAAACCATAACAACCTTAAAGAGAATGAACGTCATGTCATTTAAAATGAACATATACATAATACATAATGTTATCATTCAAACAAGTACGGGTATTTCTCTCTCATTTCTGCCTCAGGTTCCCATGTGGCTTCTTCAAACTCTTGATTTCGCCATAATACTTTAACTAGAGGCACCTCTTTGTTTCTCAACTTCTTGATATCCCTTTCAAGAATTTGCACAGGTATCTCTTGGTATGTCAAGTCTGGCTCAACATGTAAATCATCATAACTTATCTTATGCTCTGGATCCCTAATGTACTTTCTCAGATTTGATACATGAAATACATCATGTATTGCTGAAAGATGTGGAGGAAGTGGAAGTCTATAGGCAACTTTTCCAATCCGTTGAATAATTTCAAAGGGACCCACGAACCTGGGTGCTAACTTCCCACGCAAGCCAAACCTCTGAACACCCTTCATAGGTGATACTTTGAGAAATACAAAGTCACCTACCTCAAATTCAATGTCTCTTCGCCTGATATCACTGTAACTTTTCTGGTGACTCTGGGCAGTTAATAGTTTTTTTCTAGCAAGTTCTACAGCTTCCCGTGTCTCCTGAAGTCTATCTGAATCATAAAGGTTCTTTATTCCGACCTCTTGCCAACACAAAGGAGTAGTACACCTTCGTCCATATAGTGCTTCAAATGGTGTCATGCCAATACTTGTATGGTAACTATTATTGTAGGTGAATTCCACAAGAGGCAAATGTTTAATCCACGATCCCTTCCATTCTAAGGCACATGCTCGTAGCATATCCTCTAGTGTTTGAATCGTACGTTCTGACTGACCATCTGTTTGTGGATGATATGTTGTACTCAAGCATAGTTGTGTACCTAGGGCTTTCATGAAGTTCTCCCAATAGTGTGAGGTGAATCGTGAATCTCGATCAGAAACTACTTCCTTCGGGATACCATGGAGGTGAATCACATGTGTAATATATATTTCAGCCAGCTGGTCTGGAGTGAATGATAAGCTTATCAGAATGAAGCGTGCTACCTTTGTCAGACGATCTATTATAACCTAGATACTATCTTTACTACCAGTCGTCTGAGGTAAGCCAGTAACGAAATCCATGGAAATGCTTTCCCATTTCCATTCAGGTATAGGGAGGGGTTGCAATAATCCCGGTGGCTTTTGGTGTGAAGCCTTTACCTGCTGGCAAGTGAAACATGAATTCACAAACTCAGCAATATCTTTCTTCATTCCCGACCACCAAAAGTATGAATGAAGATCCTTATACATCTTCGTAATTCCTGGATGAATAGATAATCTAGAACAATGAGCTTCTCGTAAGATGTCTTTCCTTAGTTCAGGTGTGTTTGGTACACAAACTCTGTGATGATTATACAGTAAACCATCTTGTATCTGGAATCCCTCTATCTCATTCTTCTCAAGTTGTTGTTTCAAGTCTTTAAGGACTGGATCATCCTCCTGTCCCTTCTTTATTTTATCCCATATTTCTGGTTTGTATCGATGAGGAATAATTATAGTATCAGCACTACTATCAAATGGTTTCCATTCACTTAACGTTGATAGTAAACCCCAGAAGTGGATAGCACTCACTAACCCGGGTGAATAAGTTCTTCTGCTAAGTGCATCTGCTACGATGTTCCCCTTACCAGGGTGGTAGGAGATAGTACAATCATAATCTTTCAACAACTCTAGCCACCGTCTCTGTCTCATATTGAGCTCCTTTTGATCAAACAGATATTTCAAGCTTTTATGATCGGTGAAGATTTCAAAAGTAATACCATACAGGTAGTGTCTCCATATCTTTAAAGCGAAAACTACGGCAGCTAATTCAAGGTCATGTGTTGGGTAGTTCTTCTCATGTGTCCTGAGCTGTCGTGATGCATACGCAACTACCTTACCATGTTGTATAAGAACCGCCCCAAGTCCTTCTTTAGATGCGTCAGTGTACACTGTAAACCCTTCACTCCCGGAGGGTAGAGTAAGGATGGGTGCAGATGTTAGGTATTCTTTCAGTGTCTGAAAACTAGCTTCACATGTATCAGACCATAAAAATGGGACCTCCTTTTGAGTTAGTCTAGTCATTGGCAATGCTATTCGTGAAAAGTCTTTCACGAATCTTCTATAATATCCAGCTAAGCCCAGAAAAGATCGTATTTCTGTGACAGTCTTCGGGTGTTCCCAACTCATCACTGCACTAACCTTTGTAGGATCAACTGATATACCTTCCCCAGAAATAACATGGCCTAAGAAAGATACTTCAGATAACCAGAAGTCACATTTGCTATATTTAGCATACAGTTTGTTCTTCCTTAGAGTTTCAAGTGCCCGCCTGAGATGGTGTTCATGCAGATACTTATCCTTGGAGTAAATAAGCACATCATCAATAAAGACTACTACAAAGTGATCTAAGAACTCCTTGAATACTCTATTCATGAGATCCATGAAGGCTGCTGGGGCATTTGTTAGTCCAAAAGGAATAACTAAGAATTCATAATGTCCGTATGTAGTTCGAAAAGCTGTCTTGGGAATATCTGTATCTTTAATTTTCAACTGATGGTATCCAGATCTTAAATCAATCTTGGAATACACAGTTGAACCTTGTAACTGATCAAAGAGATCATCTATTCTTGGCAGAGGATACTTGTTCTTTATTATCCTCTTCTTTAGTTGTCTATAGTCAATGCACAACCGCATCGACCCATCCTTTTTCCTAACAAATAAGACAGGTGCATCCCATGGTGAAGTACTAGGACGAATGAATCCTTTATCTAACAGTTCTTGCAATTGTACCTTTAACTCTCGTAACTCAGCTAGTGCCATCCTATACGGAGGGATAGAGATAGGCTGAGTATCAGGTATGAGAGATATTTCAAATTCAATCTCTCGCTCAGGTGGTAATCCAGGTAGTTCCTCTGGAAATATATCAGTAAACTCGCACACTATAGGCACATCTTCTATCATTCTTTCTGACCATGATATAGTGGATACATAAGCAAAATAACCTTGGCACCCTTGCTCTAACAACTGTTGTGCCTTCAAAGTAGAGATATATTTGATATTATCATTGGATGTCTTTCCAATGAACTGGAACTTTATCGAGTTAGGAAGGTGAAATGTTACTGTCTTCTGGAAACAGTCAAGACATGCATGATGCCTTTCTAACCAATCCATTCCTAGTATAAGATCAAAGTCCTCCATTTCGATTAGTAGTAGTGAAACAGGTAACTGATGTCCTGCTATCAGTATTATACAATTATCCAGGATTTCTCGGATTATAAATACTTGTCCTCCTGGTCCCTTTATCAGATAGGACTGTTGTACTTCTATTGGTATCTTACCTACTAACCGTCGAGCAATAAATGAATGTGAAGCACCAGAATCAAATAAGGCATGTACTGAAAAGCCATGAATAGTAACAATACCTCGTACGACTGTGCCTGAATTGTAGGCTTGTTCCTCAGTAATTGCATCTAGCTGGCCATTATGAATAGGCAAGCTAGAACCCGCAACACTTTGTGATGGTTGTTGTGTAGGAGACGCTCCTTGTGAGCCTCGACCTCTACCATGTCTTCCTCTGTGTGTTGCTCCATTGCTCGAGGTGGATGTTATACTGTTAATTGGGGTTGATTTAAACCTTAAACCTCTCAACTTCGGACAATATTTCTTGATGTGGCCTTTTTGATGACAGTAAAAACACACACGTGCTCCCGTTTGAGCTGAAGATCCCTGCACAGAGGTGCTAGCTCCTGCTGCTGAGTTGCGAGGATATAGTGGAGGTCTAGAGAAATCCCTTCTTCCAGCTAATTCCTGGCCCAAATTCTGTGGCAAGCTTATATTAGACCCGACTGGATGATAGCGACGATCTCTACGGTTATAATGTGACTTGCTTTTGGATGGTCCACCATTAAAGTGGAAACTTCTTCTTTGGCGGTTTTCATCCCTCTCCATCTCAATACGAGAGGCGATGTCCATTGCTTCATCTATGGTTGTGGCTCTAAAACCAGCAAGCTTTTCTCGTAGATCTCCCTGAAGACCGCTAACAAATTTGGTAAGACACTCCTGTGGTGAAGCTTCTAGAGCTGGTGAGTACCGTAGTAGCTAATTAAAGTGGATATGATAATCTCTTACGGTCTTAGAACCCTGATTCAGAGAAGACAACTCTCTCCTCTTTAACTCTTCCCAATGAGAGGGATAGAAATGAGCTCGGAACCTCTCTTCAAAGATATTCTATGGAACAGGATCTGCTAATTTCTTGGAAATGGCTCTTCACCATCGTCTTGCATAGTCTGCTAAGGAGTAATCGGTAAAGTACACCCAAGTATCTACTGGTGCGTGTATTATTCTCAGCATCCTATTGACGTCATCAAGCCATAATTCAGCCTCGGTAGGTGTCTCTACACCATTCAATCGAGGAATTTTTCCCTTTCGGTAATTATCTAGTAATGTTTGGTGTCTAAGAAGGGCCTTCTCCATTGCTCCTTCAACCGGGGGAGGAGCAGACTCAGTTGAAGGATGGTAACTAGATTCTTCCTCAGAAAGATGGACATAACCTTCAATCCTAGCATCCGCAGGCTTAGATACCTCGGGTCTCTCAGCCTGTGCATTGAGCCTCTCCTCCAATGCTTGTTGCCTTTGCCCCCATGTCTTGGAGCATTGCCATCATAGCCGCTAATTGTCTAGACATGTCTTGATCTGCCATGATCCTGGGATGAGTAAAGGTCAAAGGTCAGATCCTATATATCATAACATGATGTACATAAGGGACACTGACTTGTGAATGGTGCTACAGTCAATTATTAAGATCAAAGGATCTTAATACAACCTTAGTTTCTGAATACCGCTCATAGTTATTAATTACTAAATAAATTACTGGAGTAACCATGCTCTGATACCAATCTTTAACGACCCTGTTTCCCGGGACGTCGGATCCTCCCATATCCGGATCTGGTTACTCAGCAATAATTTATTCAGCAATCACAACTAACATTCAGAAATAGACTGGAAATAAAAATACTCAGAAGAAAGTATTTCAACACTTTTCCATTAACAAAATAAAGTTCAGATGATACACTTTACCACTATAACCATTTACATGTACATCAGCTTAAAAGGGAAATATAAAAAAGATTACTAACTACCTTAAAGAAAGTAAAGCTACTGTGGCTGGTTGTATGTCTAGTATGTAAGCTGGATGATTTTTTTAGAGTCTTTGCGATGGCTCACCGATACCTGTTAGATTTTCCATAAATCATAGGATAAAAATTAGCGAATGCTAAGTAACGAAGAAGAGAAAAGCAAACAAATTGTGTAATTTTTCAAAATTCATTGATATCACAAAAATTTTATTTCTTTCCATTAATTTAAGTCCTATTCCGTTCTATTCCACATCAGGGATTATTCCAGGGGAACCCCACCATTCTTGGACTCCGAAGCTGTGGATGCTTCAGGATTGGAGATTGTGTTGATCTTGGTAAGCTTATGCTGCCGCATGTCGCCTCAACCAATCCTCCAATACTACCCTGACAATTTCCTTTTCATTTATTAAATAGGGTCTCAACCCTTAGCCTGGAAAAACAAAAGAGCACATCGTCCTCGAGGACTCGGTTGCTTAAAACCTCAGGCTAACATTTAATCATATAACCTAGCGGCTTTAAATACATGTTATTGTGACCCAGCCGTTATTAAACCACACATGCCTCCACATGGCACGACCACATCTTCTGTAGTTCCAACTCGAATATATTGGCTCCCAGTACCACGCATTGCAAAATCTTCATTTCGTGCGCACTTATCATAACAGGGCAACCGTGTACTACCTAGGTAGGGAAACGCCAATACGGGTTCCTTCCGACAAACCTAAAGGTTGCATGCCCGACCTGTAGTTATACTCCCAGTCATCCTTAACGTGATACATGATCCTTTTCAGGATCCATCTCAAATCACACCAATTCACATGATGTAATTCTTTCGTTAAGTCTTTGATTTGCATAAACCGCGATACTTAGTATCGACTCACATATATATTATTCATAACCATATGTATACTCCTATTTATGCCTATTTTAACTCTCAAACCCTAACTTTCAAAGCCAACGCATCAATTTGATGCGTAAATCTTATTTTATTGGGAATCACAAAGCAATTCTTTAGACTTTTTCAAAAATACCCAAAATTAGGGTTCTTCGTAGCAAAGAACACAAAATCAAGAATTTCAATAATTTCGTATGAAAACCCAACAGCAAAAGGAAGGATTTCGTTACCTAATCGAGCTCTCTCTCGTGTATGCAAGGCTTTATTGAGTTTCATTTTTAGAAAGGCTATTTTATGGCTCCTGAAAAGATCGAATTTCATTTTTCGTATCAAAACGCTAAGAACATGTTAAGAACGCGAAGAACGAACGAAGAACGCGAGGAACGCGAAGAACATGAAGAATGTCAAGAACATATTTTCTCTTAAAATTTCGGCAGAGTTTCCCCTTATATCGGGACATATTTCTCGGAAAATTTCGGCAGAGTTTCCCCTTATATCGGGACATATTTCTAAATAAAAACGAAAAGAGTTTCCTCTATAAAATCAATCGAGAGAAAAATAACAACGAAACTGAAAAAAATATACTCAACAATAAGAGATGAGGAACTGGTAGACACCACACATCTTAGGTGAGTGAATGTGTGACGAATCACATGGTCACTGACGTGCATAGCCGCACGCACCTAAGTAGGGTATTACACAGATTTCTCCATCAAAATAACTATAAAAGCATAATACGAAGAATAGAAACATAAACGATGGAGAATCGGTAGACACCATGCGTCTTAGATGAGTGAACGTGTGACGAATCACAGGGTCACTCACGTGCATAGCCGCCCGCACCTAAGTAGGGTGTTACACAGATTTCTCCTCGAACCACAACAGGAAAACGAATCGGAAAGAAATATGAATCAAAAACAAAACTTCAAAGAACAAGAGTATGAATTGAAAGCCTAGCTTACGAAGCAACTAAGAGAGGATCATACCTTTCTCCTCCTCGTTTTCTCGGCAGCGCTTCGCTAGCGCTCCTCCCTCGCCTCCCACTCCTCCTCCAACCTCTCGACCCTAGCCCTTCGGGTGGTGGTGGTAGTGGAAGTTGTAGAGAATGAATGGGTAGGAGGGGTCTATTTATAGGCTCCAGAAAACCACTAACCATGGTTAGAAAACCATGGTTTAGACCTTAACCATGGTTTAGCGGCCCATGGTTTTGGCCCATGGTTTTAGCCAAAACTTATCCCAAACTTGGAGCCTAAGTTAGAACATTTTAGAGGATTCTAGATTCGCTAATGACGCTTAATTAACACTAATCGTGATTAACTTTCACTAATCGCGATTTAACTTTCGCAGCTTACGCTTATCTTTTGTTAACTATTGATTAGTGTTTACTAATGATCATTAGCGGCTTTCAATCATCATTAATTTCTTTAATCATGTTTAATTAGTATTAATGACAGTCATTATGGATTAATGACTTCTCTTTCTTCGGAAAATCATAACAATTCGAAACGAAGTCCGATTCACACGAAACAAATTTCGTTGGTTTTCTCTTGACGAGCCGGATCTTATTATATAGGATTCGAGATATAACAAGTTCAAGTCTTTACACTCTCTCACTCTCTCTCTCTTTCTCTCTACACGTCATCCCTCTCTCTTCTTCTCTCTTGGCCGTCCACCATGGATGCCCTAGAGAGGTTCTCCATTGTCGTAGCGCCATCGTTATGCTGCCTGACCCTTTGCTCGTGGATCTCCATCTCCTTCGGTGCGCCTCACTTGTGAAGAAGACGTCGGATCTCGTGTGTCGAGATCAGGAGATCCGCCGTTTGGATTATCAACATGGATTGCGAGAAGCACGTGGTTCATCCCCGCGTTCGCAAGCGTCTCCTCCGTCGGATCGGACTTGAGACAGGAGGTCTCTTCGTTTAGAGACTCGATCGCAACCACGCTTCAAGAGGTAATCCTATTACTTGTCTATGGTTTAGACAAAACTATCCGAGAAGTGTGCTTGGATCATATGGTTTCGTCGAATGAAAAATTTTAATTTCCGCTGCTTTGAACAACTAGTCTGACTAGTCGTTCTTCGTCGTATTCGATACGATGCTCACGCTTCCGTGATGCGCTTGAGTATTATACAATATCCTTCAAGTGGTATCAGAGCCTCAGGTTGAAGGTTTCGGATACGATCAGCTAACCTAGGACGACTTGGGTTCGTTAAGGTCACGAAAGATTTTTTGTCGCATTTGATTTTCACAGATCTGTTTAGTGAATGAATTCGGTCATGTTTAAAATATTTAAACACGAATTAATTACTTGGATTTTGTTCCCCATTAAATAAGGAAACCATAGGATCTGAGTTTACATAATTTGGATTCCGTTTCCTCAAGATATGGTTGTTTTAATGAACATGTATGCACTGTTGCGGGAACTGCGAATCTTAACTTGATTAATGAGTTAATTATCGTTTTGATCTGCCTCGAAATACGTGAAATATCACTTAGGTTCTGTCCTAAATCAAGTTAGCAATCTTTGAAAATTGAGTTTGTCTAATTTGGATTTAAATTGATTGGGATATGTTAATTTTAGTGAGTAGGTGTCACTGTTGAAATTACAGTCCTAATCAAGAACCATGTGATTGTAAATTAGTGAAATTAATTGTTAATTTCATTTAATAATTATGGAAAATATTTGAGAAATATTGGAAGATGATTATTGTCTTAATTGAGTTGACCTTAACTAATTTATTGATTAGATTTGATCTAGATCATAATTGGAAATACAATCATCAAACTTGATGCTTGAATAGGATTGGGAATTTGTGTAGCAAATTTCCTTATAATAAAAAATGTTTTGATTATTACTATATGGTATAATTTCGATTGAAGAATCGATGATCATCTTAAGTACAAACTGATATATTATGTATTATCCTTTCCTGAGGTGGATATGGTGTCTAGTTGGAGAGCATTGGGGTTGCGGGTTGCAACGTATGTGGTCCATCCCACTCTCGTCGGTACTGGCCATGACAACGGGTAGGGACTCGATAATGCTGGAAAAAATCAAGGTGTATTTTTTAATTATTAAAATTCGAATTAATACGTACTTTGAGATATTACCATATATATATATTCAAGTAAATTAATCAAGTTTGTTGATTGAATTGGATTGATAATTAATTTAATACGATTAAATTGATTATGTCCAATTGAGACACTCTATTATGAATATAGTTGTTATTTCCCTTGGAAGAATTAATTATATGAATATGATTCATGATAATTAATTAAAATTTGAATATTAGGTGGAGGATCACATAAGTGACATCCATGGTCTCCCGTCAAGGCGAAGGGTTCCGTCGCCAGGGATTGCATGTGGGAGACGCCTGTACGAAGTGACAGCTCCTGCATGTAAGCGCATCTGGATCGGGCTCTTTGCTTCTCGAAAGAGTAAGGTCGTATACGTAGTGACCCCAATATCGGATTCTCATATTATTGGGCCGATATTGGATTGCGTATAGCGAGTACTATTCCTGTTGACGGTTGGTTCAATTAATGACGGGTCATTATCGCCTTAGGGGTGGTGAGCCCGGATTTTAAAGATCGAATTGGAAATGCAAGTTGGACTTGCAAGGAGGAATGTGTTCCCGCTTCTTTTTATCGGAGTTGCAGATTCTCATATTATTGGGATGTAACAAAGATAAGGAAGGAGATCACAGATCTTTCTGAGATATGATGGTAAGTATATCTCTTACATTGAAAGTGATTAAGGGAATGAACTTTCAGTGTTGACAAGGCAAGGCAACTTTGATATAAAAATTACTAAATCAAAGTAAAATATGTATATATTTAAAAATATACACTTATGCAAATTTCTTATTTCAGATAATCCTTCATTAAACCCACTCAATGTTATACTCAATCATAACCAGTAAATTATCATGGATTGAACTCATGATCCAGATATTGTACTTGCAGTTGAACACATAATGTATGTGGTTGCAATGTGTAAGTTTCCTCACAATGATGAAGAATGACAATTAAATAGACAATAAATATACAACCCTAGGGTTCGTATGTCTCTATATCTTAATATCATCAAATGTACTTTGGAAGTGACATGTCGATGATGATCATAATTTTCATATAATCCTTATAAAAATCTAAGAAGATATTCTATATTCTGGCATACATATGTACTCTCGACATTTAATCATGAATGACATGGTTTTCTGCATCATGCAGAATGGTGGCTCCATAAGAGATGATGTATTCAAAGTGTTTGAATACCTACCTGAACCAATGTTTTAAGAGTCCAGATGGATGTAGACATGATGAGTGTCATTATTCTACTATCTATACTCTAGTCATTCATGAAGCTTCATAATATTCATATTGTATGAATTTAATGAAGCATGTATAAATGTCGAAATGCTCTTACATTGAATTCTTTTTGAATTTAACGTAAGAGATCGTTAGTCTTAAGCAATGGTTGCTTATTGATAAAGGGAGCGCAGTGGAAGCATGGGTCAGACCCAAGATGAGAAGGATAGTCAAAGAGTTGACCATACTTCTATGACTTCCATATGACATCCAAAGAGTTGGATGAATGCCAATACTGCAATAAGTTGATGTGTTGATAGTATGACTATCAAATCTATCTAGAATCCTTAGAGAAGGAATCCGATAGTACATCAGAATAATATACATATAAATCATTAATATTGACTTTAAGATAAAGTCTTGTAATTGTATCTCAATCTTCTACAACACTTGCAATGGGTTGCATATGTTTTAGAAGACTAGAAAATTTGATTTTAAGGCTTATAGTCATCCACATAGATATTGATGCAATTGTTGCAAAAATCTCTATTGGATTGAAAGACTTCATAATTTCAGTGGGAGAGCCCTTAGTCTTAGAGAATGTCTCTATGACCTAGATATTAGAATACACTCATTGTTTATTTATAAATGTTGGAAATAAACACAAATTCTGTAATAAATCTATCATAAAGAGTTATGATGGAGATATTTCAGATAATAATCTAAAATCTAGCGGACTCCATTAAATTAGAAAATTGATTAATGGTTTATTAATATTTCTATATACTAAAGTTGAACCTCAAGATCAATAGGAGGATGAAGATCATTTGACAATGATCTAGCATCAAGCCTTGGACATTTGTCTATTGATTTGATCAATAGACTAGTAAGAGATGAAACTTTAGAATGTCTAAAATTTCAAAACTTACATACTTATGAATATTGTATTCAAAGTAAAATGTCCAATACACCCTTCTTAGAGAAAGGTGTAAGATGTCAAGGTATTCAAGATCTAATACATATTGATGTATGTGGATCATCTATATCAGAATAAACATTTTGGATATGTGATATCTATTAATGATTAGTGGTGATATAAGATTTCTTCCCTTCACCATTAGAAACCTTTGAAATGTTCAAAGATTTCATAATTTTGGTTTGGAACCAAGGTCTGAAGGAAGATGGAAATGAATTTGGCCTAATCTAGGTAATCGATACCTATTAGATGAATTTATGATATACCTTATGGAGAAAGGAATATCATTCATATCTCACTCCTCCTAATGAACCTAAACTCAATATAGTTGTAGAGAGATACAATTGGATCATATGTGACATGATTTGATCAATGATGAATTTTAGCATAATTTCCTCTTAGTATCCAGGTATATATATAGTAGAGACTACGATATATATCCTTAATATGGTTCCATGCATGCAAGCTGGAATCTAGCACTTGAGAGTGCTGCTTTATTAGGAAAATAAAGGATGGTATTAGATACCTATTTTATGACCTTGAGATTCTTAAAATAACTCATCTATGAGAATGTGATTCTTAGAGGTTGAGACTCTTGAGAATCAAGATGAAAATGAAGTGTAGAAACTCATTTAATCTTGAGAAAATAATGAGGCTCCTGAAATTGGAAACTAAAAGGACAATTGAAGATGAAACACTAATACCTCTTCAAATGAGTTTGAGGATGGATTGCATGTGTCAGAGAAATCTGACAATGATCGAACTTCATGCGATGAAGTTTCTGAAGATCATAGCATGGATAGATGGATGTTAGCGATAAAAGTCTAATGTAGACTTAATATACAAGTGTTGTATATGGACCCTCGAGGATCCACCTACATGGGTAAGACCTGTAAAGGTGTAAATGGATCTTCAAGAGAAAGGGAACCTGATGAGAAGGTAGAGACCTTCAAAGCATGGTTCGTAGCTATGAGCTACACACCGGAAGAGAAGACATTGCTTGCGATGAGACTTGCTCTTCGGTGACCATGTTTAAAATCATCAGAATATTGCTAACCTTAGATATACAACTTGACTATTGCATCTTCAAGATGTAAGTCAATATTGCATTCCTCTATGAATACCTCTCTGAGGATATTCACATAAAGTAGCCCCGGGGCTTCATGGTTAAGGAAAGTAAGGTTTGCAAACTAGGGAATCCATCTATAGACTCAAGTAAGCTTCTTGAAGTTGGAACATAAGATTTGATGAAATTATAAATGTTATGATTTCAGATGGAATCTTGATGAGCCATGTGAAGCTCATGGGAGTGCTTTGTGTTCATCGTGCTAAATGTAGATGATATCCTAATCATTTAAAATGATATAAGGATAACAATAAGTGTTTTATTATATGGTTGTTCCATAACTTGAGATATGATCTCAAGGATACCTCTTGGATCTTAGTTCTGAAGGTGTTCAGAAGTAAAGAGAAGAGGGTATTGGGACTGCCACAATAGTAGTACACCTTCGACATATTCCATTCTTGGAAATTCCAAGAAAGGCTTCCATCCCTTAAGATATGGTACTGACCTATCTAAAGGGATAGCACCTCAAAGAGTTGAGGAAGTGAATGCTAGAACTTCTTGCACTTTTGCATTAGTTACGAGAAGCTGAGTGTATGCTAGATGTGTACAAAAGCCAGATATCTGTCATGCAGTGGGAGTAGTAAAGTGTTGCTAATCCTACTATGGAGAGAAAACACTTGATTGCAGTAATAACAAATCTTCATAGATGACAAAATTTTTGAGATAGTGATATCAAAGTCTTACCTTCAAAACTTAAGAATTTATAGATAAAGATCTAAAAGGTCTTAACTGTGGATACCTTAAGAGATAGTGATCTCCAGGAATAAGGGTATTTTGATAAGGATTATGGAAATACTGGTTATGATAATTGTGAAGTTGTAGTGTCAAGGACACTGTAGCTAACAAGATTGAGTATTGTTTGCATAAGATGCAACATTCGCATTAGATGTGAGCACTGTTACTGGGGATATGCAAGTGTCGTAAAAGGACTTGGCGTAGTCTCGCGAGAACAGAGTGAGTGATCAGCTTACCTAGCTATTTTTCTTAATAGCCTATGATTGTCACAAGAGTGCAGGTTTAAATGATTAGCCCATTAATGGCTCTTTGGGCTAGTGGGAGATTGTTGGGCATGCGAGCCCACGGCGAGCCATTATGCAATAAATGTTATTACGAATATCATTCCATGATCTAAAATGAAGAATGAATAATTTGCATAATAGATCCCTTAGTACAATTAGGGTTATGTACGATGGCCATCTTAATAATCATACAGCTGTTGATTCAAATATTGAATCACAGAGGCTGGTGCTTGGATGAATATCTAAAGGGTTAGATTGAGGACTCATCAAGCACCGTCAAATGATTGTTAAGAGATGATCTCCAACCTGAGTAGGAGATGGCAATCCTTTCTCATTTAGGCTGATATCTGACCGACCTCTTAATGCAGGTCCTCTGCATAGAATAGAGATGCAGAGGTGTCAGATTAGTTAGGTCAAAGAGTTGACTTAACGAGATCGAGATAACCAAATTCATATATTGTATGCTGTCACGATACATGCACGCATCCTCTGACCGGAGACAGATGTGTTACTATATATCTAAGTATGTACATTTGGCAGACCAATAGGTTGATGACCTAACCAAGGTCTATATACCGACGCGCTGGTGTGCATATGAGGGCATATGAGTAATACGATCTCTCAAAGGGATCATACATGTTCATTTACTGAACCGGAAGGCATGAGCTCACTCATGAGATATTGTGAAGAATCAAATTTCGTGCGCACGGTCGTCTCGCTTTGGAAGCTTAATTGAATTTATAGGTTTGATATATACTTTTGGAAAGTATATGATCAAGACCTAGGTATGATATACGCTTTTGGAAAATATATGATCGATACCGACTTCTAATGATCGAATGCGAAACTTACTGATAGAACCCTGAAGTAGACAGTGTAAAGTTGATTAATATTTCAGGTTTATTCTGAGTCTTCCAGTATGCAGGATGTACATGTATTGGGAATACCTGAGGGTGATGTGATCATAAACGATTGTATAACCATGACGCTTCCATTCCTAGGGAGTGATGAAACGGGTCTGGATTTTAGTGACTCCTCTCAGTAGAGAAGTAATCTGATCTTGGTCCAGATGTTGTACATTGATTTGAATGTGATTCAGATGCAATGAGAAGATTAGATTTGCGGTCTTGATTTCATCAAGCATCTATGGGAGGCCCGCAATCTGTATTTGAGATACGATCTCAATATCCAAGTCACTATACGTGGAGCAATACAATCACCCTGTCCTTATCTCCAAGTATTCGCGGAGAAAGCGCATTATCCTTGAAAGAGTTCAGGATAACTTCATTGTTGATATGTGTATTCGAGCATTGAGAAAATGGATAATTAAATGTGATTTAATTATCAAAGACATGAATAATGTGAATATGATTCATATTATTTAAGAACAAGAGAATGGAGATGAAAGATGATTAAATGTGATTTAATTATCATAGATATGAATAATGTGGATAGCAATATACATATTAGTCATATATATTATAAATGTGATTTATAATATATAAGAGAGAGCTATTTGTAATTTACATTTGATAATTAAATGTTGATGTGAATTGGATTCACATTAGACATTAAAATTGAAAATGTAATTTACATTTTATTTTGGGTTGTGAATGTGATCACAAATTTCCAGTGGCAAGATTGCAATATTCACAAAATAATTATGAATTATTTTTGTAAAATATTTTACAACAATTGTTGTTGAATAGGAGATATGAATTTATCATGAGATCTTGGAGAATCTCACATTCCAAGTTGGAGTGTGGATGGCTAGCCATTCCAACTTGGAATTGGTGGCCGTCCATGACTCCTTATGGAATGTGGAGATTCTCATCTCCAATTTTGTGATTTGATTTAGGATTGGATAATATTTGATTTATCAAATATATTTAATCTAAATTAAATTAGTTATTGTATTTTTTAACCAACAACAATCTTGGCCATTAAAAGAAATACAAATCAATGGTAGCCATTGGATTTGTGTTACCAATGGATTGAGATCCATGGATCTCAAAATATTATAAAGGAGAGGCATCCCTTTGCTCTTCTTTACACAACACATAAGAGAACATAAGTCTCTCTCTCTCTCTCTCTCTCTCTCTCTCTTCTCTCTACACGTCAGCCCTCTCTCTTCTTCTCTCATGGCCGTCCACCATGGATGCCCTAGAGAGGTTCTCCATCGTCGCAGCATCATCGTTATGTTGCCCGACCCTTTGCTCGTGGATCTCCGTCTCCTTCGGTGCGCCTCGCTCATGAAGAAGACGTCGGATCTCGTGTGCCGAGATCAGGAGATCTGCCTCTTGGATCATCAACATGGATTGCGAGAAGCATGCGGTTCATCACCGCGCTCGCAAGCATCTCCTCCGTCAGATCGGACTTGAGACAGGAGGTCTCTTCCTTTAGAGACTCGATCGCAACCACGCTTCAAGAGGTAATCCTATTACTTGTTTGTGGTTCAGATGAAACGATCCGAGAAGTATTCTTGGATCATGTGGTTTCGTCGCATGAAAAATTTTAATTTCTGTTGTTAGAACAACTAGTCCGACTAGTCGTTCTTTGTCGTATTCGATACGATGCTCACGCTTCCATGATGCGCTTGAGGATTATACAATATCCTTCAAGTGGTATCGTCGTATCAGATACGACGTAGAACGACTAATCGTACTAGTGGTTCTGTGCAGCGGAATTTAAAAAAATTTTCATGCGATGAAACCACATGATCAAAGAACGATTCTCAGATCGTTTCATCTGGAACCACACCAAGTATAAAGGAATACCTCTTGAAGTGTGGTTGATCGAGTCTCTAAGAGAAGAGGCCTCCTGTCTCAAGTCCGATCGTCGGAGAGGTCACTTGCGAGCGTAGGGATGAGCTGCGTGATCCTCGCAATCCAACAAGTTGATCCAAGCACGGTTAGCTCCTGATCTCATCGTACGAGATCGAACATCTTCTTCGTGAGCGTAGTACTCCAAGAAGACGGAGAACCGAAGAACGTCGAAGCGACGGCGTGATGGAGAAGGCGACGACGAGTCTCTCCTCTAGGGTTTGGTGGACGACCACCAAGAAGAGGGAGAGAGGGTTGGCGTGTGAGAGGAATGAGAGAGAGATGGCTCCAAATTTGCATGGCTCCTAGAGAGCATGGTATGCCACTCTATTTATAGGGTTTTGGGATCCATGGATCTCAATCCATGGGACATATAAAATCAATGGATGAGATTGATTTATGTCCAATCCAATGGTCAAGATTGTTTTTGGAAAAAACCAACAAATAGTAATCTAATTTAAATCAAATATATTTGACATGTCAAATATATTTCAATCCTAAATTAGATCAACCAATTATGGAGAGATTTGCATGGAGATCTCTCCCCATTAGGAATGGAGGGGATGACCACCACATTCCGTGTGGAATTGGTAGTCGTCCACCATCTCCCCATGGTGGAGGCAATCTCATGTAATCTCATGAGATTGCATATCTCCATGAATTTTTCCCATAATTTCCAACAACTTTTGTTGTAATTTATTCTTCAAAATAATTCACAATTATATTTGAGAATATTGCAATCTTACCATTGGAAATATGTGAATTATATTCACAACCCAAAACAAAATATAATTTACATTTTCAATTAATTAAACAATGTGTATTCAATACACATAAGTAATTAATTAACAAATATAAATTATAATTAACTCTATCAAATACATTATAAATCACATTTATAATATATTACGAATAATTGGATATTTCTATCCACATTATTCTTATCCGCAATAATTAAATCACATTTAATTATATTGGATAATTTCCACATACATCAAGATGATTAAATCAAATTTAATCATTAATTCTTTAATACCTAGATCTGATGAAATTATTCTTGAAATCTTTCAAGAATAATGCAATTTCTCTGCAGATACTTGGAGATAAGGACATGGCGATTGTATTGTTCCACGTATAGTGACTTGGATGTTGAGATCATATCTCAAATCCAGATCCCAAGGACCTTCCACAGATGCTTGATCAAATAAAGACCGTAGACCTAATCTTCTCATTGCATCTGAATCTTATTCAGATCTATGTACAGTACATGGACTAAGATTAGATCACTTCTCTAATGAGAGGAGTCACTAAAATCCAAACCTGTTTCATCACTCCCTCGGAATGGAAGCGTCATGGTTATACAATCGTTTATGATCACATCATCCTCAGGTATTCCCAATACCTGTACATCCTGCATACTGGAAGACCTATGATTATTCTGAAGATAAAGATCACTTTTACACTGTCATCTTAACGGTTTGATCATTAAGTTTCTCAATCTTGGTCACTCGGAATTGGTATAGATCATATGCTTTCCCAAAACATATATCTTACCTTCAACTTCATGTCATGCTTCCAAAGCATGACGACCATGCATGGAATTTGATTAGTCCCAATACCTCATGAGTGAGCTCGTCTCCTGGTTCTTAAGTGAACCTGTATGATCCCTTTGAGAGATCGTATTACTCATATGTCCTTACATGCACACCAGCTCGCCGGTGTATAGACCTTTGGTTAGGTCATCAACCTATTGGTCTGCCAAATGTACATACTCAGACATATAGCAACACATCTATCTCCGGTCAGAGGATGCATGCCTATGCCGTGATAGCATTCAACATAGGTCTTTGGTTATCTCGATCTCATTAAGCCAACCCATTGACTCAACTAATCTGACACCTCCGAATCACTATTCCCATGCAGAGGACCTGCATCAAGAGGTCGGTCAGATATCAGCCATATGAGAAAGGATTGCCATCTCCTACTCAGACTGGAGATCATCACTTAACAATCATTTGACGATGCTTGATGAGTCCTCTATCTAACTCCTTAGATATTCATCCAAGCATCAACCTCTATGATTCATTCAATGAATCAACAGTTGTATGATCATTAAGTTGGCCATGGTACATAACCCTTATTGTAAAGAGGGGCCTTACAGTGCATTCATTCATTCAATCTCAGAAAGGGAGTGAAAAATAATCAATAACTTTTATTGATAAATTATTTATTACAATAACATTTATTGTAGGAATGGTTCGCCCGAGGCTCACATTGCTAACAATCTCCCACTAGCCCTCAGAAACATTCAGGAACAATCCTTAAACCCATACTCATTACATGCTGGTCGAAAACCTTCTGTGTCAGAGGTTTGGTAAGAGGATCAATAACGTTGTCGGCAGAGGCCACCTTGGTGATGATGATGTCACCACGCTTTTGAAACTCCCGAATGATGTGGTATTTCCTTTCCACGTGCTTGCTCTTCTAATGCCATCTGGGTTCCTTTGCCTGGGCAATGGCTCCCATGTTATCGTAGAGTAACGGGATGGGAGTATCAGAGGAAACTACGCCAAGCTCCATGGTGAACTTGCACAACCACACCGCATCCTTTGCAGCATCCGATGCGGCAATGTACTCGGCTTCTGTTGTTGAATTTGCAATAGTGTCCTGCTTCTTGCTTCTCCAGCTCACAGCACCACCATTCAACAAGAACACAAACCCTGATGTCGAGTTTCGATCATCAACATCTGATTGGAAGTCATAATCTGTATATCCCAAGACTTGGAGATCACCATCTCCATAGACCACGATGTAATCTTGCGTCCGTCTTAGATATTTGAATATGTTCTTTACTGCATTCCAGTGTTGTTCTCCATAGCAGGATTGGTAATGATTTACCACTCCCACTGCATGGCAGATATCTGGCCTAGTACACATCATGGCATACATTAAGCTTCCTACCGCTAATGTATAAGGACATCCAGCCATGGCTTTCTTTTCCTCAACAGTTTGAGGAGCCATTCCTTTCGACAGGTGGATACCATGTCTTAAGGGTAGGAATCCTTTCTTAGAACTATCCATATGGAATCGTTCAAGAATCTTCTTAATGTATCCATGTTGTGACAATCCCAAAATCATCTTTTCTCGATTTCTGAACAACTTCAAGCCTAAGATGTATGAGGCTTCTCCAAGATCTTTCATCTCAAAGGTATGGGATAGCCAAATCTTCACACTGGTCATTATCCATGTATCATTCTCAATAATAAGGATGTCATCTACGTAAAGCACGATGAACACAATAGCGCTCCCACTAAGCTTCTTGTACAAACAAAGTTCATCAGGATTCTGCACAAAATCATAACTCTTTATGGTTTCGTCAAATCTGATGTTCCATCTACGAGAAGCTTGCTTGAGCCCATAGATGGATTTCTTCAGCTTGCACACTTTGACATCCTCAGTTATGAAGCCCTGGGGCTGCTCCATGTAGATATCCTCCTCGAGGTATCCATTGAGGAAAGGCGTCTTGACGTCCATCTGCAGTGTCCTGATGGATTTAAGCATATCCACAGGAGAGAATGTCTCATCGTAATCGATGCCTTCTCTCTGTGTGTAGTCCTTAGCTACAAGCCGTGCCTTGAAAGTCTCTACTTTCCCATCAGGTCCTGTCTTTCTCTTGAAGATCCATTTACACCCAATAGGTTTTACCCCTTTAGGTGGAACCTTTAGGGTCCATACGCCATTCTTATGCATGGAGTCAATTTCTGACTTTATTGCTAGCATCCATCTACCCATGTCTTGATCCGCGAGTGCTTCATCAAATGAAGTAGGATCAATGCCAGTCTCACTTGACACATGGAATCCATACCTTTCAGGTGGTACAACCACCCTCGAACTCCTTCGAAGAGGTATGTGTGTTTCATCTTTATTTATCTCCTCAGTTTCTGGTCCAGGAAGTTCAGAATCCTCAAGGGATTCAATGAGTTCCTCTACTTCATTCTTGTATTGACCTTTAAGGAAATCATTCTCCAGAAACTTCACATCTCTAGAAACAAAAATCTTTCGGGTCTCAGGGTTATAAAGCTGATATCCAATACCATCTTTAACATACCCAATGAAGTAACATACACGAGAGCGAGATTCTAGCTTATTTGCATACACGTTTTCCACATGGACCAAGCAACCCTAAACTCTCAAGTGATTAACACTAGGTTTGGTTCCATACCAGAGCTCATGAGGAGTCTTAGGTACAGATTTGCTAGGAATCTTATTCAGGATATATATTGCAGTCTCTACTGCATATCCCCATAAACTAAGAGGTAAATGTGCTTCGCTCATCATTGAACGGACCATGTCCATGATGGTCCTGTTGCGTCTTTCAGCAACACCATTAAGTTGGGGATTTCCAAGAGGAGTGAGATTGGAAACAATTTCATTCTCCTTAAGGTATTTCTTGAATTCATCTAAGAGGTACTCGCCACCTCAATCAGATCGAATCCGTTTAATCTTCCTATTGGTTTGGTTCTTAACCAAAGCCTTGAACTCTTTGAACTTTTCAAAGGTTTCATATTTATGACGTAATAGGAAGACAAACCCGTATCGCGAATGATCATAAATAAATGTCAAATAATATCGATATCCATTTCGAGTCACAGTACTGAAGGGACCACATACATCGGTATGTATTAGGTCAATAATATACTTTCGCATCTTGTAACCTCGTTACGGAAAGGCGTCCTAGTCATTTTACCCTGAATGCAATGTTTGCAAGTAGGCAAAGGTTGAACCTGTAGAAAATCTAAAGGTCCATCCTTTAATCTATTGATCCTATCAACAGATAAATGACCAAGCCTTTGATGCCAAATCTCATTTGAGAGATTTCTATCCTCCCTGGATCTTTTAGGGTTTTTATTAGTGGCTGTAACATTCATGATACATTTATCAATGCATAGCTCGTAAAGTCCACCAGAAGTCAAAATACCATCCGCAATATATTTATCATAAAGATTTATGACTAATTTATTACAGAAAAGGAATGAATATCCGCTTCTAACAAGCTTAGATACAGATATCAAATTCCTTCTGACTTCAGGTACATAAAGACACACTTTAAGTATAAAGACTCTACCACTAGATAATGATAGTCGATAAGCCCAGACGGCTACTGCTGCAACACTTGCATGAGATACCATCTGCATGACTATCTCCCCTTCCTCAAGATTTCTAGTTTCCTGAAACAAATGCAACAAATTGCATACATGAACAGAACCACCAGAATCTACAACCCAACTTCCTTCTTGTCCAACGAGAAAAGCTAGTTTCAATGATGAAAGTAGAATTCATACCTGCTGGGGCTTTACCTTGGTCTGACGACTTCAGGTATTCCGGGCAGTTATACCTCCAGTGCCAAGGCTTTTTGCAGTGGTGACAAACGTCAGATTTCTTCGACTCTATCAGTGTGGATGCACTAGAAGATGAGCCAACGCCTTGACTCTTCTTCTTTCTCTTCTGGGCCGGGTAAAGACACACGGTAGATTATGATGGCCTTTCTCCTCACACATGAAAATGATGATTTTGCTGCTTTGAGTTCCTCCTTCCGAGAACCTTACTTCCGACTGCGCTTCCCTCTCACTTGTGCAACCATTGCACTGCCAGCGGGACCATCTTTCTTCTTTACATCTTCTGCAGACTTTAATGCAGCAAGAAGACCAGCGTTCGACAAGTCCAACTTATTCATGTGGAATGAAACCACAAAATTATTGAAAGACTTGGGCAACGACAGCAGAATGAAGTCAGCTTGTATTCTACATCCATATTTTCCCCAAGAGTTTCCAGTTCAGACAAGTACCCAAATATTTTGAGTACGTGCTCTCGAACCGAAGTTCCTTCCTACATCTTACAGCGAATGAGTTCTTTCATAATGTTGTAACGCTGGGTGCGCTTAATGTCACCAAACATATCTTTTAGATTCTGCATTATCTCCTGGCATGTGCTCATCTCCACATGTTGCTTCTGTAGAACATTGGAGAGAGAACCCAGGATATAGCATCTAGCCAAGACATGATCTTCATCATACTTTTCATTGTATGCCTTTTCTTCCTTGGATTTAGGGCTTTCATGCTTGTCTTCAGAGAGCACATAACTTATGCGCTCAGCAGAGAGAACAAGCTCCAAATTACGGATCCAATCCGAGTAATTTGGACCGGTCAACTGATTGATCTCAAGAAGCCTGCTTAGTGGGTTCGAGGACTTTATTTCTGAAATTAAGAATGCACTATATTAGAACATATAAGCATATATTCAAATTTATGATATTTGATTAAGGTATTTGAAAGTTCATTCCCTTAATCACTTTCAAAGTAAGAGATATACTTACCGCTATATCTCTAGCAAGAATTGGGATCTCCTCTTTATCTTTGTCACATCCCAATAATATGAGAATCTGCAACTTCAATAAAGAGAAGCGGGAACACATTCCGCCTTGCAAGTCCAACTTGCATTTCCCAATTCGGTCTTTAACAACCGGGCCCACCACCCCTAAGGCGATGTTGACCCGTTGTTAATTGAACCAACATTCAACAGGAATAGTACTCGCTGTGCGCAATCCAATATCGCCCCAATAATATGAGGATCTGATATAAGGGTCACTACGCATACGACCTTACTCTTTCGAGAAGCAAAGAGCCCGATCCAGATGCGCTTGCATACATGAGCTGTCACTTCAGACAGGCATCTCCCACATGCAATCCCTGGAGACGGAACCCTTCGCCTTGACGGGAGACTATGGATGTCACTTATGTGATCCTCCACCTCATATTCAAATTTTTAATTAATTATCATGAATCACATTTATATAATTAATTCTTCCAAGGAAAATAACAACTCTATTCATAATAGAGTATCTCAACTGGATATAATCAATTTAATCATATTAAATTGATTATCAATCCAATTCAATCAACAAACTTGATTATTTTACTTGAATATATATGGTAATATCTCAAAGTACGTATTAATTTGAATTTTAATAATTAGAAAATACACCTTTATTTTCTCCGGCATTATCGAGTCCCTACCCGTTGTCATGGCCAGTACCGACAAGAGTCGGATGGACCACATACGTTGCAACCCGCAACCCCAATGCTCTCCGACTAGACACCGTATCCACCTCAGGAAAGGATAATGCCAAATATATCAATTTGTACTTGAGATGATCATCGGTTCTTCAACCGAAATTATACCATATAGTAATAATCAAAATATTTTTTATTATAAGGAAATTTTCTACACAAATTCCCAATTCTATTCAAGCATCAAGTTTGATGATTGTGTTTCTAATTATGATCTAGATCAAATCTAATTAATTAATTGGTTGAGGCCAAGTCAATTATGGAAACAATTATCTTCCAATATTTAACAAATATTTTCCATAATTATTTCATGAAATTAACAATTAATTTCACTAATTGACAATCACATGGTTCTTGATTAGGACTATAATTTCAAT
Source organism: Ottelia alismoides (assembly GCA_037367405.1). Taxonomy (NCBI): domain Eukaryota; kingdom Viridiplantae; phylum Streptophyta; class Magnoliopsida; order Alismatales; family Hydrocharitaceae; genus Ottelia; species Ottelia alismoides. The sequence continues at coordinate 1,010,472 of JAZKJV010011044.1, forward strand.
AATGACCCCTACTCACTAAAATTAGCATATCTCAATCAATTAAATCCAAATTAGACAAACTCAATTTTCAAAGATTGCTAACTTGATTTAGGACAGAACTCAAGTGATATTTCATGCATTTCGAGGCAGATCAAAACAATAATTAACTCTTTAATCATATTAAGATTCACAGTTCCTGCAACAGTGCATACATGTTCATTAAAACAACCACTCTCAAGCAAACAGAATCCGAATTACGTAAACTCAGATCTTATGGTTTCCTTATTTAATGGGGAACAAAATCCATGTAATTAATTCGTGTTTAAACATTTTAAACATGGCCAAATTTATTCATTAAACAGATCTGCAAAAATCAAATGCGACAAAAAAAACTTTCGCGACCTTAACGAACCCAAGTCGTCCTAGGTTTGTGAATCATATTTGAAACCTTCAACCTGGCTCTGATACCACTTGAAGAATGTGGTATTATCCTCAAGCGCATCACGGAAGCATGAGAATGACTAGTCGTACTAGTTGTTCTAAGCAGCAGAATTTAAAAATTTTCATGCGATGAAACCACATGATCCAAGAACGATTCTTGGATCGTTTCATCTATAGCCACAACAAGTATAAAGGAATACTCTTGAATCATGGTTGATCAAGTCTCTAAGAAAAGAGACATCATGTCTCAAGTCCGATCGTCGGAGAGGTCGCTTGCGAGCGCGGGGATGAACCGCGTGATCCTCGCAATCCAACAAGTTGATCCAAGTACGGTTAGCTCCTGATCTCGTCGTACGAGATCGAACGTCCTCTTCATGAGCGTAGCACTCCAAGAAGATGGAGAATCGAAGAACGTCGAAGCGGCAGCGCGATGGCGAAGGCGACGACGAAACTCTCCTCTAGGGTTTGGTGTACGGCCACCAAAAAGAGGGAGAGAGGGTTGGCGTGTAAGAAGAATGAGAGAGAGAGAGATGGCTCCAAATTTGCATGGCTCCTAGAGAGCATGGTATGCCTCTCTATTTATAGGGTTTTGGGATCCATGGATCTCAATCCATGGGACATATAAAATCAATGGATGAGATTGATTTATGTCCAATCTAATGGTCAAGATTGTTGTTGGAAAAAACCAACAAATAGTAATCTAATTTAAATCAAATATATTTGACATGTCAAATATATTTCAATCCTAAATTAGATCAACCAATTATGGAGAGATTTGCATGGAGATCTCTCCCCATTAGGAATGGTGGGGAGACCACCACATTCCTTGTGGAATTGGTAGCCGTCCACCATCTCCCCATGGTGGAGGCAATCTCATATAATCTCATGAGATTGTATATCTTCATGAATTTCTTCCATAATTTCCAACAACTTTTGTCGTGATTTATTCTTCAAAATAATTCACAATTATATTTGAGAATATTGCAATCTCACCATTGGAAATATGTGAATCATATTGACAACCCAAAACAAAATATAATTTACATTTTCAATTAATTAAACAATGTGTATCCAATACACATAAATAAGTAATTAACAAATATAAATTATAATTAGCTCTCTCTAATACATTATAAATCACATTTATAATATATTACGAATAATTGGATATTTCTATCCACATTATTATTATCTACAATAATTAAATCATGTTTAATTATATTGGATAATTTCCACATACATCAAGATGATTAAATCACATTTAATCATCAATTCTTTAATGCTTAGATCTAATGAAATTATTCTTGAAGTCTTTCAAGAATAATTCGATTTCTCTGCAGATACTTGGAGATAAGGACATGGCGATTGTATTGTTCCACGTATAGTGACTTGGATGTTGAGATCATATCTCAAATCCAGATCCCAAGGACTTCCCACAGGTGCTTGGTCTAATCAAGACCGTAGACCTAATCTTCTCATTACATCTGAATCTTATTCAAATCAATGTCCAGTACATGAACTAAGATTAGGTCACTTCTCTAATGAGAGGAGTCACTAATATCCAAACTTGTTTCATCACTCCCTCGGAATGGAAGCGTCATGGTTATACAATTGTTTATGATCACATCACCCTCAGGTATTCCCAATACCTGTACATCCTGTATACTGGAAGATCTATGATTATTCTGAAGATAAAGATCACTTTTACACTGTCATCTTCAGGGTTTGATCATTAAGTTTCTCAATCTTGGTCACTCGGAATTGGTATAGATCATATGCTTTCCCAAAGCATATATCTTACCTCCAAATTCATGTCATGCTTCCAAAGCATGATGACCATGCATGAAATTTGATCAGTCCTAATACCTCATGAGTGAGCTCATGTCTCCCGGTTCATAAGTGAACCTGTATGATCCCTTTGAGAGATCGTATTACTCATATGTCCTTACATGCACACCAGCTCGCCGGTGTATAGACCTTGGTTAGGTCATCAACCTATTAGTCTGCCAAATGTACATACTCAGACATATAGCAACACATCTGTCTCCAATCAGAGGATGCATGCCTATGCTGTGACAACATTCAATATAGGTCTTTGGTTATCTCGATCTCGTTAAGTCAACCCATTAACTCAACTAATCTGACACCTCCGAATCACTATTCCCATGCAGAGGACCTGCATCAAGAGGTCGGTCAGATATCAACCATATGAGAAAGGATTGCCATCTCCTACTCAGACTGGAGATCATCACTTAACAATCATTTGATGATGCTTGATGAGTCCTCTATCTAACTCCTTAGATATTCATCCAAGCATCAGCCTCTATGATTCATTCAATGAATCAACAGTTGTATGATCATCAAGTTGGCCATGGTACATAACCATTATTGTACAGAGGGACCTTATAGTGCATTCATTCATTCAATATCAGAAAGGGAGTGAAAATAATCAATAACTTTTATTGATAAATCATTTATTACAATAACATTTATTGTAAGAATGGTTTGCCCGGAGCTCACATTGTTAATATCCGCAATATTCATGTTTTAAACTAAAATAAATATATGGTGACATCTACATCAGCATTGGAAAGTTTGTATCAACATCAAGATGTAGACAACTTTGTAGCAATGTTTTAAATTTCGATATCAGATATCATATCGATACCATGTCAACATTTCGTCAAAATTTCATTAAATTTCGGTCATATTTTGTTCAAATCAAACAACATTTGTGAAGAGAAGCTCTCTTATAGACATTTCGGTCGAAATTTTGGTCCCCCGTTGAAACAGAAATTTTGACGAAATTTCACTGATATTTCGCGAAATCTGAAATCATGCCTTTTAGTAACGGTGGAGGATTTGATAATTGTCGATTAAGAGCATATCACTTAGCATGAATATCAAGTAAGAATAATCCCAAAATCCAGGAGAATGCTTAGGAATGATAATTTTCTTGTAAAATTGATCGAAATTCCATTTTAGTCATAATTCTTACCTTTAAAATAGAAACAATAAAAGAATGATTATTCCATTCCCTCAGTAATCTGGCATGGGTGAAATACTATATAGAATTTTTGATGATGAATAACATGCGTTATTAACATGAGAAGATCCCAATCAAGGGAGTGATAGATCTAATAACTTGATAGATTTAATAACTTAATTTTAAAGATAGATCTATAATACTAATTAAAATAGAATAGATCTAAGATACTTAAGGGTTACCGGAAGCCCTTGTAGCGGAAATGAAGTGATGTAGATGTGATTTCCTTCTCCTTCTCAACTCTTTCCTAGTATGTTTGAGTAATGGATCCTCTTACATTCATTGGTTGAGGGAGAGGGGACCCCAATCCATATACTTATAATACATGATGGTTACCTATCCATTAAGGTAGCCACCAAAAGCAACTTCCCAAAGATGCACCCTTTCATAATTAATCATGAGCCACAAAATAAGAAATAAAAAAATGTTGACAACTACCATATTTGGTAGTTGCATACATAATGTTTCTTACATTCTCTCACTTGGCTCATGTAACAAAATTGATGCTTTACATTTGTCTAGTTAAGCTCTATTAATATGAATCTTGGCGGTAGATACCTTTCAAGCAGATATATCCTTCTAAGCCTTACAATACCAATAGTTTATTTAACACGACAAATTTTTATGTGTCAATATCCATATATTAGCATGGATTCTTTCTTTATGTCTGTTCATTAATTGCATGCAACTGAAATATAACAGACAATAAACAACTAGATCATTATACCAAAACTTAAGGTATACACACATGGATGTATTGATATTATTACAAGGTACTAGATAGGCCCATCTCAGTTACATGATTGATGAATACACTAGATGGCAAATCCTTTGTCATAGGATCTGCAATCATGTACTTAGTATCTATATGTTCAATCAATACTAAATGATCTCTAACTTTTTCTTTAACAACAAGATATTTAATGTCGATTCTCGTTCTGACACGCGTATACTTGTTGTTGTTAGCAAAAAATACGGCTGTAGAATTATCATAATGAATCTTTAATGGTCTTGAGATTGAATCCACTATCTTGAGACCCGCAATGAAATTCTAGCCAAAGTGCTTGTGTAGTAGCCTCATGACATGCTACGAATTCGGCTTCCATGGTACTTTATGTGAAAAGTGATTGTTTCACACTTCTACATGAAATAGCACCTCCAACAAGCAAAAAAATGTATCCAGAGGTAGATTTTCTATCCTCCTTACTTCCTGCATAATCCGAATCCGAATAGCCAATAACTTCTGAGGAATCTGAATGCCGGTAGATTAGCATAAAATCCTTAGTTCCTTGCAAATATCGCAAGACCTTCTTTGCCGCTATCCAATGGTCCATGCCTGGATTGCTTTGATGTCTACCCAACATTTCAGCTGTCAAACATATATCTAGTCTAGTGCATGTTTGAGCATACATTAGACTCCCAATGATAGATGTATATGGAATGTTCTTCATCTGTTCATTTTCTAAATTATTTTGGGGACATTTGAATGAAAAATGTTTATCTCCTTTTACCATAGGTGCTGGGATAGGAGAACAATATTTCATTCCAAACCTCTCTAATATTTTTTCAATATAAGCCTTTTGAGACAATCCAAGTACTCTATTAGATCTGTCTCTATGAATTTCAATGCCAATGGCATATTTAGCATCGCCCATATCTTTCATTTCAAAATTATTAGAAAGAAACATCTTTGTATCTCACAACATCCCAATGTCATTACAAGCAAGTAAAATATCGTCTACATAAAGGACTAGAAAAGCATATTTACTCCCACTCGTCTTAAGATATATACAATTATCAACAATGTTCTCAACAAAATCAAATGAAGTTATTGCATTGTTGAACTTAATGTACCATTGACGAGATGCTTGTTTTAGTCCATATATAGACTTCATTAATTTACAAACCAAATGCTTGCTATTATCTAAAATAAAACCCTTAGGTTGTCGCATGTAAACATGTTCATCCAAGTCTCCATTAAGAAAGATTGTTTTCACATCCATTTGGTGTTACTCTAAATCATAATGAGTTGTTAATGCCATGATTATTCGTAATGAGTCCTTTCGTGATACCGGAGCGAAAGTCTCATGGTAATCTATGCCTTCTTTTTGAGTGAAATCTTTAGCCACAAGTCTGACTTTATATCTCTCAATGTTACGTAATGAGTCTTTCTTAGTTTTAAAGACCCATTTGCAACCAATAGATTTTGCTTCTTTGGGTATATCTTCCAAGTCCCGTACTTGATTTGCACTCATAGAATCCATCTCCTCCCTCATGGCATTATACCATTTAGTAGAATTAATTCCACGCATGGTTTGTGAAAATGATATTGGATCTTCTGAAATTCTAGTGTCGTAGTCACATTCTTGTAGGTATGTTATAAAATCTGATGAGATTGTAAATTTTACTACCCAACCAGATCTAGTTGTAACAACACCTTGTTGAACAGTTGGTGCTATTTCAACTTCATTTTCAGGTAGTGGAGGATTCACCATTGCTTCAACCAAAGGAATATCTTGGACTTGAGGGACAACAATATCTTGATGTTGTGACTCATCCAAGATATCATGTTGAATATTTTGCTCCTCCCTTTCTAGTGGTATAAAAAGATCCGACAATTCATCAAGAATGATGTCTTTAATTACCATCCTGCTCCCACTTTTCTCGCTATTTTCCAAAAATATAACATTCCTTGATTCTACAATACTCGATTCCCTATTCGGGCAATATAATCTATAACCTTTAGAGCCTTCTGGATAAGCAATGAAATATCCACTTGTAGTCTTCATATCTATTTTTTTCTCATGTGGGTTATAGATTCTAATCTCAGCTTGACAATCCCAAACGTGTATGTGTTCCAATCTTAGTTTCCATCCCTTCCAAAGCTCAAATGGAGTGGATGGAACTGCTTTTGATGGAACTTTATTTAATATATACACGGTTGTCTTTAGAGCTTCACTCCAAAAGGATAACTGCAATGAGGAGTTACTCATCATACTTCGAACCATATCCATTAATGTGCGATTCCGTCTTTCGGCGATACCGTTTTGATCTAACTCACCAGGCATTGAAAATTGATGCTCAATGCCTTCATCCTTAAGAAATCGTGCAAATGGTCCAAGTTTTTGTTCTCCTCCAACATACCTATCATAATACTCACCACCTCTCTCTGATCTCACAATTTTAATTTTCTTTTCTAACTGTATCTCTACTTTTATTTGATAATCCTTAAAAGCATTTATAGCTTCTGATTTTTCAAATAAAAGATAGACACATATAACTTGAGAAATCATCTATGAATATGATGAAATATTTTTGACCACTAAAACACTATATAGGAAACAGACCACATATGTCAGTGTGTATAATTTCTAAAAGATTAGTACTTCTCCTTGACCCTTTAACATGTTTGTTGGTATGTTTTCCCTTAATACATTCCAAACAAATACTAGAATCAGTAAAATCTAGAGTATCAATAACTCCATCATTTACTAATTTATTGATCCTTTTAATGAAGATGTGACCTAGTCTTTTATGCCAAATCATTGATGATCGATCACTATTACGTTTTCGCTTATTACCAACTACATTGAAAACAAGGAGATTATTTTCAAAATGTGGACCTAAATGTAATTTATATAAATAGTCCACTAAACCACCTGTACCAATCAACTTGTTATTCTTAAACATTTGGAAAGATGTACTTTCAAATGAAAATTTGTATCCAAGTATACAAAGACTAGATAGTGAAATTAAATTTCTAGAGAACTTGTGTACAAAAAATACATTTTCTAAATCAAGTACATGGTCGGTTTCCAAAATGAGCCGTTGCGTCCCAATCTCTTCAACATGTGAAGACATGCGATTTCCCATATAGACATTTTACTCATTTTTTAGTGGCATCCTTGTTCTAAAAAAGCCTTGGTTGGAGTTGAAAATATGGATTGAAGTAGCAGAATCAATCCACCAAGTACTAATAGGAACATCAATGAAATTAGATTCATGACATACATGACATTCAAGAATCGAAACAGAATTTAAGATATTGAATTGAGTATAAATGAAAGTTGAACTATCTGCAATAAGTTCATAACAAGACAACCGCAAAAGCAAATAACTCAAGCATAAAACTTAATCCAAAATATTAACTTATTTAATATTTTGAGAAATCAATGTGCTATCATTACAAAACTTGATGTGGCTAAAAAGTTGTAATATACAATTGATTTTCTTAATAAATGAGGTAAATAAATTTTTGAATATTTATTAGAAATTCCGTACCTGTGGCCATTAGAATAACTAATAAAATAATTTATTTTTCTCATTAAAAAATCGATGTTTAATTAACTTTGTCATTTAATGTAAGTATTGGCATTGCTATCCTAGATGTCGTGGCTACTCTTGGATAACTAACCAATAATTACTCATTACAAGAAATAATATGTACAATATGAATCGATCAGATGCTGTGGCTACTCCTCACGATTCAATTGTACATATTTATCCGAATGACTTTAAAGGGAGTTAATCAAGTTATTTCCACCATTTCTATGATATCAACAAACCAATTCCATTATTGACACCCTAAAGTGTATGGTTAATACATAAAGTATTATCAACAAGTCCAAACAAATGACTGGTATAATAATGGTATAAATCACATATACTTTATACACTTTATGTGTACTAACCAAGTGTATACAGTAACCAAATTGTATACACTTCCGTACAAGTTCCTACATGGGTATATAATAACCAATACATACATAAGTGTATACATAAACCACTTATGTGTACTAACCAGTAACCATTCCGTACAAGTGTATACATACACAGCTATGCGGTATCTTACTTACCGGCTATTGGTTATACAATAGATTTTAACATTACACAGTGATATCATAGATACGTGTACAAACATGTTTGAGGTAACGATCTTGTACAGAATACATTGTACGTTCACCTCGTACTTAGGTAGGAAGCACCAAGGTTAGAAACTTTTATCTTAAAAAAAATAACAATCTTTTAATACATGAAAGGATTTAATCCATTAGAAATAAATTAAAGTGCATTAGAAAATAAAAAGAATGTCTTTCACTTTTCGTACAAGACATAGATGTACTCCCTAAGATTATAAGAACTAATTCATCCAACTTTGGATCTTCTGAAGATTTTGTTTAGACAACCATCTTCCAAACATTAAACAAATCCATCTCGAGTTGTATCCGTGTCTATTTTAAATAAAGAATGTACACGGTAGCAGAATCGAGAATAGATGATATGCGAATATACCTTCATCCAACTTTAAAAAAAATCACAGTAATACAGAAGTTTCAAACATCCGAATACAGAGAAAGTAATCTATTCTCTCATGTCAATATACAGAAAAAAATGTGGAAAAATCAAGCATATTGTCTAGCATGATGCAATCGCAGATACCAAATATCAACACTGATACCATTTTTTTCCAACGAGGTGATAAACAGAGGGTATAGAAGAACAACTCTAGAAGGATGCGAATTTTGTTATCTAAACACCAACTTTGGAAGATTAAAACCATTATATGAAATATGTAATAGGTGAAATCCAACGTGGTGATGGGCAAAAAATATATATCTAATAGCAACTAATAGTACAGGAAAGATCCGTACTAATCCTTTAGAAAATAACAACTTAATATCAACTAATAAAAGATATTCATATCTCTAAATCCCAAAAATCGAGTCAATACAAAAGCTCTGATACCAATTGATAGATCTAATAACTTAATTTTAAAGATAGATCTATAATAGTAATTAAAATAGAATAGATCTAAGATACTTAAGGGTTACCGGTAGCCCTCGTAGCGGAAATGAAGTGATGTAGATGGGATTTCCTTCTCCTTCTCAACGCTTGCCTAATATGCTTGAGTAATGGATCCTCTTACATTCATTAGTTGAGGGAGAGGGGACCCCAATCCATATACTTATAATACATGATGGTTACCTATCCATTAAGGTACCACCAAAAGCAACTTCCCAAAGATGCACCCTTTCATAATTAATCATGAGCCACAAAATAAAAAATAAAAAAATGTTGACAACTACCATATTTGGTAGTTGCATACATAATATTTCTTACAGGGAGTACAATAAGCCCCAACATGGGGGAGTACTACGTCATGGGGGAATAGCGAAAAGAAACGAGAAAAAGAATAAGGATAAAAATGAAAGAGATGGTGTCCCCTATCATAGGGCTACACCATCTCAGAGATCGAGCTCTTGAAGGAAAAACTGATAAACATACATGAAAAATAAAAATTGAAACCAAAATCTCTTCTTGTAGATCTGAATATGTAAGCTCTTCTCTAAATCATGTTGGGGATGATCAGATGCTCATTAAAAGCCAAATCTTGCCACGGAGGGAAGTGCGCTAGAAGGTAGAGGTCTTCCATCAAGATCCACGTATGCAAAACGGAGGAAAAGAGAAAGGGTGCACAGGACATGTCTAGGGAGGGAGCAATAAAGGTGGTATCAAAGCTGAAGAAGATAGGGGTCGAGAATATTTGGATAAGATGACGAACCAATCTAGGTGGCATAGATAAAGTCATATTGGACGAAGCAAACGGAAGAGGCAGAGGTGGAGCAAACGGAGGCGGCGACGAGCTGGAGGATGTGGATGGGGAGGCGAGCGACATCTATACTCTATACTATTATTGGGGTTTTCCTTTGCTTCAGGACACGTGGATAGGCTTACTTGTCGTTTTCGTTGGTTCTTGGATTATAAGATGTCCTTTCCTCTAAGTTACCACCATCTATTTCATGACGTGTCGCAAATGTATTTTTGTCCCTTTTCCCCCTTTCTTCCTCTCAATACTTTCCTCTTCCTTTTTATCCGCTTTGCTGCTTTCCCCTTTTCTCTTCTCTTGACATATGTGTTGCGCATGATTCCCGATTGAAGAAACAAACATGTGTTGTTTTTGTCTTCCCTTCTCTATTCAGTTGTCTGATGTCATCGATGGATTATATTTTGCATGTGCTCCTGCAAAACAGTAAGTTACAATTCCAAAACCCCTTCCTCTTTTCTAGGGTTTAGTCGATTCCTCCGATCGGCTCCGGTCTCCCTTCTGACGTTAGATTTGGAAGCCTTCAAAGGTATGCATGTCTTTTCTACCTTTGTCTTTTCCTTCCTTTCATCTCATGCATCTATCTATGATCACATATCGGTGTAAGTATTTTGATGTCTTCGTCATGTTTGTATGTTCAAACCATAGCTTAATATATTTTTTAAAATGATTTTCATCCCGTCGATCGGATGCTCTTCTTGCTTCAGAGAACTTCTGGCTTTTTTTGGCACTTTGCTTTTTTCCCTCAGAATCACTCGAGGCCTTCTCTTGGCTTCGGTCTCCATTCTGGCAGTCGATTTGGAAAAATCCAAAGACGTGCAATTTTCTTTTTGCATTTGCTTTTCGCCCCTTTTTCCATTGTCTATCATCACATATGGAGGTACGTGTTTAGACTTATATGACAGGAATCATATCGTACATCCGACAGTTCTCTATCTCTTTGAACCAAATTTATAATTTGTGAAGCAATTACATATACACATTTAAGTTTTGATCTATCATAAGAAAGATGCATTTGATTGAATTTTATAAAGCCAAGGCAAGAAACACGAATAAGTAAGATAAAATATTTTATTGGAACTTAACCAATTTAAACGGTACTTTTGCTGATCATATACTCTTAATAAAATGAAATACTTGCATCGTAATGGCAGAAATCATATATCCTCAATTATATTTGGGTCATTTTATATACTAATTAGTTGATGATACATCAGGAGATTTCGTCTTTTTTTCCCAACGTCTCTCTTGATAGGACGAAACATGACATGTTTGTTTTTGTTGTTTTGATTTTCTAATGGTCGTGATTGATGACAATTCTTAGACATTTAACTGGTAGAATAGAAAATGCTTGGTCATCATATTTTAGAGACAAGAATTGTACAGTACTAATGAGTATTTTATCCTCTTCAAGCTTACACATATTCAAGCATAATTGTGAAGTGATGGGCCCAATAAATAGTAATTTGTTGTTGATCGTGAATGATAGTGGGGTTGTAAGATTGAAGGACCCACAAGCTCTCTACGGTGATCTTATTCGTTAAGTTCATATGATGAAAAATAGTCTAATATAAATTTCTTAGGAATTTGATTTCCATCAAGTACATTGAATGTTGATCTTATTGTTTCAGAGGGCTTAAGTATATTCCCATCACTTTGGATTTTATATTTTAAGAATCATTCGTTGTCTCATACCACAAAAGATATGCATGGTTCGTAATTCATTATGTTTGTTCTTATCTATATCTTTTTATTTCGTTCAGATTGTCAAAGATTTTAAGAGTTTATTATCTACTTTTCCGACATGCACCTATATCCACGTCATTTTCATCTGTAGTCTTGAAGAAGTTATTACATGTTCTAAATGTGGAAGTGGTCTTCTCATGATAGTTGGAATGGAGTTCGTATTATTATTTACTTTCAGTAGTATTCACTCTTCATGAACTTTAGGTATGTACTCTTTACCGGAATTTGTTGTCGTTTTTCATTTTGCTATTATATGGTTCATGTTTTTTGATGAGAGGTTTTTTTCATGAGACAATAGTTTCTCTTTTTAATAACATACGATATTTTTTTAACATTTGTCCATCGCCATTCTTTGAAACACATTTAAAATAACTTCCACCTATTTTCTAATCTTATTCCTTTTGATTGTTTTTTATCCATAAGGAATTTCAATTATGGGTAATTTTTCCTGTGTAATAACACTTGAATTCTTTAAGTTGTTATACAGTTGTTTCAGGCAACCTTCTAAATATCCTCAAATATTTTAGTACTTTCTTTATTGCTACAAGATACATTTTTTGCTTCTGCTACATTTTGAAATGTACACACATGTCCATTTCGTCTATGTATCCAGTATTCTAAGATATAGCAAACATTCTTTGCGTTAAAAATCGATGATGATAGCACCAAACTCCTGAGTTATAAAAAATACTATGAGGCAAGGATTATTTTGAGCTTATAAACCTTTGATTAATTTTGCTTTGGGTTAATATCAGGGGATGGCCATCAATGACAAACAACTATATATATATATATATATATATATATATATATATATAGGGTCATATGTGGCTGCCCCCGCCTTATTTGGGCAAAATTTTTTATTTTTTTTTGAAAAATAACACTATTTACATTCATCCCTATATCCCTCCTATATACCATTCGAATTTCGTCAGAAACAGAGACTCCTACGGCCTCCATCCGGATAGTAATTTTTTAACGGTAACAGGATTTTTTTTTAAATCGATACCATCGAGATGGAGGCCGTAGGAGTCTCTGTTTCTGACGAAATTCGAATGGCATGTAGGAGGGATATATGGATGAATATACATGGTTTTATTTTTCAAAAAAAATAAAAAAAGCCGAAAAATGGGGCGGGGGCAGCCCCATTTTTTCCATATAGGGTCATATGTGGCTGCCCCCTAAGGGCAGCCAACATGGCTGCCCCCGCCTTATTTGGGCAAAATTTTTTTTTTTTTTTGAAAAATAACACCATTTACATTCATCCTTATATCCCTCCTATATACCATTTGAATTTCGTCAGAAACAGAGACTTCTACGGCCTCCATCCGGACAGTAAGGTGTATAGGAGAGATATAGGGATGAATATAATGGTGTTATTTTTCAAAAAAATAAAAACTTGCTAAAATAAGGTGGGGGCAGCCATGTTGGCTGCCCCCATCTCATTTTTTGCGAAATTTTTTTATTTTTTTGAAAAAATATTACATGTGTATTCATCCCTATATCTCTTCTATATGTCATTCGAATTTCGTCAGAAACAGAGACTCCTACGGCCTCCATCCAAACGTCATTTTTTTAACGGTCGCATGATTTTTTAAATCGACCATGTCTGGATGGAGGCCATAGGAGTCTGTTTCTGACGAAATTCGAATGACACATAGGAGGAATATAGGGATGAATATACATGGTGATATTTTTTCAAAAAAATAAAAAAATTGCAAAAAATAAGGTGGGGGCAGCGAACATGGCTACCCCTAGGGGGCAGCCCCATCAACCCCTATATATATAGGGGACCTTTCAAATGAGGCGGGGGCTTTTCTGAAATTGTAAATGCCATTGTGAATTTAGTATAACTCTGTAACAGTTTTGTAAAATATAAACTGCACATTGTAAAAAAATAAATTTTGTAAAATATAGCATCCAAATTTAAATTAATATTTCCATCCAATATAATAATATTTTTATAATTTTATTTCACTATACATGTTGCGTTAATATTTATTGTTATACGTATGAAAAAAGAAATTGTAAAATATATTGGAAAGATGCCTAAATTGAGGGTGGCTCACCATATATATGGTGAGACCCCGCTGTTTTGTTGCGGAATTAGTAGTATTTTTTGGAATAATTACCAGCCCAAAATATCTTTTAATGCCAAAAATACTAATTACTTTTGCCCTCCCTAGGACCCCTAGCCTCTCCTACGTCCTCGCTGCGCACTCATTTGAAGTTTCTCATATATATATAGAGAGGACGGGGAAGCTGCTCCACGGGACAGTTTCCCCCCCTTTTTATTTTTTTTTTTGAAATTTTTTTCATATATGTTCATATATATACCCCTCCTACATGTCATTCAAATTTCGTGAGAAACGGAGACTCCTATGACCTCCATCTAGAACATGTACTTTACAGCAAATTCCAGACCGTTAAAAATTACCTGTTCTAGATGGAGGTCCTAGGAGTCTTTGTTTCTCACAAAATTTGAATGACATATAGGATGGGTATATAGATGAAGATACATGAAAAAAAATTCAAAAAAAAATAAAAGGGGGGGGGGGGAACTGCCCCGTGGAGCAGCCAGCTTAGCTGCTCCATGGAGCAGCTTCCATTTCCTCATATATATATATATATATAGGGCCCTTCCAATGAGATGCACTTTTCCTGGGTGCATGGAAAGCCCATCACGAGATCCGTTAGATCTCGATCTAGCGGTTCTTCATCCAAAAGGGTATTTTAGTCCATACATTTTCGTTTTAAATTTGAATTTAATTTCGAATTTGATATTTATTTTGTCCTTGTATTTTTCCATTTTTAGCGTGTGATTTGGTGTTTTTTGTTTCCTTTTAGGTAATGAAGTTTCGACAATGTGGTAGCATTTTCGCGCAATATAGAATAACAGATCTTTCTGTAAAATTCCGTTGATATTGTAACACTGTATCCTGCATTGTAAAATCAAATCACAATTAGTAATAGTTATATTATTATAATTGTAATTTTGATAACACTATTGTAAAAATTCATGCACATTTTGTAAAATCTGTATGAAGATTGTAAATCCACACTCACAATTATGTGTGTTTTTCCCAAAAATGTACGGTACTTCCGCGCCCTGCAGAATACCAAGCATCTTTGTAAAATTCGAATCCATATTGTAATTTTGCATCCTACATTGTAAAATAAGATCACAGTTAGTAATACAATTATTGTTGTAATTGTAAATTTGGTAATGTCTTTGTAAAATACAGTCTCATATATGTAGGAAATGTCTTGGTATTTGTAAATTCTAGTCTGAGATTGTAAAATCCCCCGCTCGAACGTTATCTGAGTTTGAATTCAAATTCGAATCGTATTTTCGAGATAAATCTGAGTCTGAGTTCAACATGACTCGTTCAACTTGGTAGATACTCCCATATACCGTAGGTAGCGTATGCAACATTTATCTCATTTAAATAGTTTTTGCCATATCACAGAATTTAAATAAATGTAAAAAACAGTCTGAAATTGTAAAAAATGATATGAGATTGTAAAATACGATCTGAGATTGTAAAAAAATACTCGAGATTGCAAAATATGATCTCTGATTGTAAAAAACTGGGCACGCCCTCCGACTCCAGCATCCTCTCTACAGGCACCTCCTCCGCCCTTCTCCTCCACGACCCATCTCCTCCATGCACGTCCTCCTTCGCCCACACACCTCCACTCACGCACTCCTTCAACCTTCTCCTCCATGATCCACCTCCTCCACGCGTAGACATCAACCCCCCACACGACGCCACCTTTATTACATACAAGAAAACAAACCTTGGAGAACGCCATCACCGGCCACCTTAGAGCAGCGCGTTGCATCCACCGTCTTGTACGCCATCAGCACAGAGCAGCAACCTCCTCTACTCATGTCGTCGTCGAGAGAGAGAGAGATGGAGGAGAGGAACCTCGTGCGGCAATCGAGATCGAGAGAGACGGGGGAGAGAGAGAGGAAGAGACGGGGGAGAGAGAGAGGAGATAATTGTGGAGTGTTTGTTGCATTCTAAATTTAGAATATGTTAAAATGACCATAATGGATTTTTCAACATTAAAAATATATTAATAACGAGTTATTTATGACAACCATCGGATTGATTGCGTATGGTTAGGATGACGGGCTTTCCATGCACCTAGGAAAGGTGCACGGTGCACCTCAATGGAAATATTTCCTATATATATGTGGTAAAATGGGGCTGCCCCCTCTGGGGAAGCTAACTTGGCTCTCCCCGCCCCATTTCGCTCGATTCATTTTATTTTTTTGAAATTTCTTCCGTGGAGTTTCATCACTATATCCCTATATTATCTCATTAAAATTTTGTGCGAAACAGAGACTCCTACGGCCCTCCATCCAGACAGTCATTTTTTAATGCTAACAGAATTGCTAAGGGCTGAATGGATCAAGGTTCAAAAACCTATGTCTAAAGCCCGCTCATGGGTCGTCCCATGATCCATTTCGCTCTTTATCTATTGATTTTTCTAATGGTATTTACTATGTACCTATAATTATATTAATAGCATTTATACTTTAAATAAGTAATATAAATATTTCACATGTCACTTGACATATAAAATATTAATTTTTATTTAAAACTAGTGTCACATACGAAAACTTTGAAGTGTATCATATATTAATACATGTATTATTCAACTTATATTTATATTTTTTTACGGGCTGGGCCAGCACATTACCAAATCTCCTAACCCAAGCCCAACCCATGAACGAGCTGGATGGGTTGGGCGGGTGGTCCCCAACCTGCTGGTCAGATCTAATTACACCTATGTTTCAATGTCAACCTAACCGAAGGTGGCACTGTGTACTTTGTAAGAATACAAGGGCACGAGTGTTATTGTAAAAAGAAGGTAGAGGTGTAACTGTAATGTGTGATTAGAAAAGGGTATACAGCAACATGAGCAACTGCGCGCAACCATCGCAATCAGTTGCAAAACTTTAGTTTCTATTCTTATCTTATTATCTTCCATTAGCATTTTATTACGTGGGAAAATAGTTGGTAGGTCACTTGATGTAGTGCCATTTACAACCAATTAAATATGTGCCATGGTCCACTTAGCATAGTTAGTTACCCATAACAAATCAAAAAAGAAAGTAAAAGAAAGAGGGGTGCAATTTTTATTTACCTTGTATATTTATAATTCAATTCATGGCCGAGATAGGTGCAATGCAATCACAATACACAAGGATATGTAGCGGTCTGATCAAGGTTCTTGAAATCGAATAAGAGACTAAATCAAAAATTCCAACAAAAGAGTTGGATCGGGTTAGACCATGAAATCAAATTGGTTCAACCGGATGGTGATGTTATTATTTTTTAAAATCGGATTAGACCGAACCGGTGAGGAAACAATGATTGAATCGGGTAACTAAACCGGAATCGAATATACACTCAGACACACTTAAAATAAATATAAAATATACAAATAATTAAAGTATATTACTTTATACATGAAATATTTCTTGAATATGCAACAATAAATGGCATTAACATAGATATAAATAATTTTTGAACTAAATACTTTAGCATAATGATAGGTAAATTATATTTATTATCCAATCCTTTCAAAAAGTAAAGTTAGAGTAGGTTGTTACTGCTCATTAATTAGTTAGAGGAGGTCATGAGTTAAATACTCATGATTACCATTATTATTTGGGATATTTATACCCATAACCCTGAGTAATATGGTAATTACCCCAAGAACCCTACGTAAGTGCGAATTACACTAAAACCTCGAGTTGCTTAACGATTACGTGCGTAACCCTCCGTTACGTTGGGACGTTAGGGGTAACCACGGTTGGGTTACCACCAACCATCACCGAGTTACGAGGTGGAGATCAAATGGCTGGGATTTGTTGCCGCCACGTGTATGGTGTAGATGGAAGCGGAAGTCGAATCGATAAATAGTGCATGGGTGACGAGGTAGATGTTTTTGCCCTCGTCCCGCCCGCCCTCGACATCCTCAACGATTGTTCCCGCCTTCGGATCATCGTCTTCGTCATCTTCTCCAACTCGCGGAAGAAGAAGAGCCCCCCACCGATCGCCGACGACACGCTTCCTCCTACACCAAGCAACCAGAAGCAACTTGAAAGGCAACGGTATGTACTCCCCCATCGTCTTCGCCTCTGAAATTCTTCTTAAAATCCAACTGAGTAGATGAGAAAGAAACCTGCATGTACCTTAGGGCATGGGTTGGTTCGAAGGCCGCGATGGGGTCCTTAGCATTTGCGTCCGGTATGGGGGATACTTCAAGAAGGTGCGAGGTCGTGGTGGCGATACTGGGACAGCAAGTCGTCATAGGGACAGACCCAGATTACACGTGTTGGTTCGACATCTTGGATGACATCGCAGAAGTTCCATGGCAACCAAAGGATTCCTTGCGGATGAGCTACAAAATTCCTAATTCCCATCCATCCAGGTATGAAACTATGTCATGGTGTGAAATGTTTTTGGCCTACTCGCTTATTATTTAGGTATACGAACTGTACTCGCATTTTCTCTTCGTTAGGTATGCGAAGTTATCTGATGAGAAGCAGATGATGGAAATGTTTCACTTACACCAAGATGGGACGCAAGTTGAGTTGGTGGTGGAGTTTGATCAAGATGCAGAACCACTTGAAGCCGAGGAAGCGGATGCGAATGCAGGTCAAGATCCAACTCCCACGTCCTTAGAGACTGATGTGAATGAGGCAGTGGAGGCTTTGCAGGAGTTGGGATCGGTTACGCATGAATCCTTGGAGACACTTCATTGCATTGCTAATACCGAATTTGCGCAAGGGGATGGAGTGGAAGGATTTACTACTGAAGCCATGGATTTGGAGGATGAAGTTGTGCAAATAGACATTGACCCGAATGAGGCAGTGGAGATGGATGATGATCCCCTATTTGGAGAGCCAGTGGATTCACTTGGGGATGAATCAAGAGAGGAGGAATCAAGGGCACCCATCAGTCCCAATGCCATGGAGTCACAGATGTTGAGTTCTCTGTTAGACATGCGAGCCCACGGCGAGCCATTTTGCAATAAATGTTATTACAAATATAATTCCCTGATCTGATATGAAGAATAAATAATTTGCATAATAGGTCCCTTAGTACAATTAGGGTTATGTACCATGGCCAACTTAATAATCATACAGCTGTTGATTCAACTATTGAATCGTAGAGGTTGGTGCTTGGATGAATATCTAAAGAGTTAGATTGAGGACTCATCAAGCACCGTCAAATGATTGTTAAGAGATGATCTCCAGTCTGAGTAGGAGATGGCAATCCTTATCTCTTAAGGCTGATATCTGACCGACCTCTTGATACAGGTCCTCTACATAGGAATAGAGATTCGAAGGTGTCAGATTAGTTAGGTCAAAGAGTTGACTTAACGAGATTGAGATAACCGAAGTCCTATATCATATGCTGTCATGATATAGGCACACATCCTCTGACCGGAGACAGATGTGTTACTATATGTCTGAGTATGTACATTTGGTAGACCAATAGGATGATGACCTAACCAAGGTCTATACACCGACGCGCTGGTGTGCATGTAAGGGCATATGAGTAATACGATCTCCCAAAGGGATCATACATGTTCATTTACTAAGCCGGAAGACATGAGCTCACTCATAAGATATTGGGGAGAATCAAATTCCGTGCACGGTCGTCTCGCTTTGGAAGCTTGACTAAATTTGTAGGTTTGATATATACTTTTGGAAAGTATATGATCAAGACCTAGGTATGATATATGCTTTTGGAAAGTATATGATCGATACCAACTTCCAATGATCGAATGAGAAACTTACTGATAAAACCATGAAGTAGACAGTGTAAAGTTGATCTAATACTTCGGGTTTAATCTGAGTCTTCCAGTATGCAGGATGTACAGGTATTGGAAATACCTGAGGGTGATGTGATCATAAACGATTATATAACCAAGACGCTTCCATTCCTAGGGACTGATGAAACGGGTCTGGATTTTAGTGACTCCTCTCAGTAGAGAAGTGATCTAATCTTGGTCCAAATGTTGGACATTGATCTGAATGTGATTCAGATACAATAAGAAGATTAGATTTGCGGTCTTGATTTAATCAAGCATCTATGGGAGGCCCGCGATCTGGATTTGAGATATGATCACAATATCCAAGTCACTATACGTGGAACAATACAATCGCCCTGTCCTTATCTCCAAGTATCTGCGGAGAAAGCGCATTATCCTTGAAGGAGTTCATGGATAATTCTATTGTTGATATATGTATCCAAGAATTGAGAAAATGGATAATTAAATGTGATTTAATTATCATGAGTAATGTGAATTTGATTCATATTATAAAGAGAATTATCTTAGATAATTAAATGTGATTTGATTATCAAAGATGTAAATAATGTGAATGTGATTCATATTATTTGGACACAAGAGAATAGAGATCCAAGATGATTGAATGTGATTTAATTATCATGGATATGAATAATGTGGATAGCAATATCCATATTAGTCATATATATTATAAATGTAATTTATAATATATAAGAGAGAGCTATTTTTAATTTAATTTTGTTAATTAAATGTTAATCTGAATTGGATTCACATTGGACATTAAATTAAAAATGTAATTTACATTTTATTTTGGGTTGTGAATATGATTCACAAATTTCTAATGGCATGATTGCAATGTTCACAAAATAAATTGGATTTATTTTTGTGAAATAATTTGCAACAAAAGTTGTTGCAAATATTGGAGAGAATCATGAGATAATGTAATCTCATGTAATAGGAAAAGGAGGCTCCCTTCCTAATGAGGAGAGGGGACGGCCACAATTCCATAAAGAATGTGGTGGTCGTCCACCCTCCTTATGGAAGGAGGCTTGCCTCCTTTCCTGTTTCTCCAAAGGAGATTGATTTGATATAAATCAAATTATATTTATTATATATTTGATTTTTATTAAATTAATTGTTGTTGTGTTTTTAGCAACAAATCATGACCATTGAAATAAACACAAATCAATGTGAACCATTGGATTTATATTGTCACATGGATTGAGATCCATGGATCCCAAAATGTTATAAAAGGAGAGGCACCCCTTTGCTCTTCTTTACACACATAAGTTGAGACAACAAGTCTCTCTCTCTCTCTTCTCTCTACACGTCTAGTCTTTCTCTCCCTCTCATGTGGTCGTCCACCATGGATGACTTAGAGAGGTTCTCCATCGCCGTGGCATCGTCGTTATGTTGCCCGATTGTTTGCTTGTGGATCTTCGTCTCCTTCGGTGCGCCTCGCTCGTGAAGAAGACGTCGGATCTCGTGTGTCGAGATCAGGAGATCCATCGCTTGGATCATCAACATGGATTGCGAGAAGCACGCGGTTCATCCCCGCGCTCGCAAGCGTCTCCTCCGTCGGATCGGACTTGAGACAGGAGGTCTCTTTGTTTAGAGACTCGATCGCAACCACGCTTCAAGAGGTAGCCCTAATACTTGCTTGTGGCTTAGACGAAACGATCCGATAAGTGTTCTTGGATCATGTGGTTTCGTCGCATAAAAAATTTTAATTTCCGCTGCATAGAACAACTAGTGCGACTAGTCGTTCTTCGTCGTATCCGATACGATGATCACGCTTCCGTGATGCGCTTGAGGATCTAACCATATCCTTCAAGTGGTATCAGAGCCTTAGGTCGATGGTTTCGAATATGATTCGCAAACCGAGGACGACTTGGGTTCGTTAAGGTCGCGAAAGTTTTTATCGCATTTGATTTCACAGATCTGTTTAGTAAATAATTTCGGCCATGTTTTAAATGTTTAAGCACGAATTATTTACTTGAATTTTTTCCCCATTAAATAAGGAAACCATAGGATCTGAGTTTACGTAAATCGGATTTCGTATGCTCTAGATATGGTTGTTTTAATGAACATGTATGCACTGTTGCGGGAACAGTAGTTTTTAACATGATTAAAGAGTTAATTACTGTTATCATCCGCCTCGAAATGCGTGAAACACCACTTGAGTTCTGTCCTAAATCAAGTTAGCAATCTTTGAAAAAGGATTTTGTCTAATTTGAATTTAAATTGATTGAGATATGATAATTTTAGTGAGTAGGGGTCACTATTGAAATTACAGTCCTAATCTAGAACCAAGTGATTGTCAATGAGTGAAATTAATTGTTAATTTCGTGAAATAATATTGAAAAATTTTTGTGAAATATTGGAACATGATTATTTGCCTAATTGACTTGGCCCCAACCAATTAATTTCTTAGATTTGATCTAAATCTTAATTGGAATCACAATCATCAAACTCCTTACTTGAATAGGATTGGGAATTTGTCTAGCAAATTTCCTTGTAATCAAAATTGTTTTGATTACTATATGGTATAATTTTCGGTTGAAGAACCGATGATCATCTCTAGTACAAATTAATCAATTTGGCATTATCCTTTCCCGAGGTGGATATGGTGTCTAGTCGGGGATCGCTGGGGTAGCGGGTTGCAACGTATGCGGTCCGTCCCACTCCCGTCGGTACTGGCCATGACAGCGGGTAGGGCCGGGATAATGTTCGAGGGATTATGATGTATTTTTCTAATTATTAAAATACGAATTAATACGTACTTTGAGAATAATACCATATATATTCAAGTAAGATATTCAAGGTTGTTGATTGAATTATTGATAATTAATTTTATATGATTAAATTGATTATGTCCAATTAGAATACTCTAATATGATTAGAGTTAATAATTCCCTTGCAAGAATTAATTATGTGAATATGATTCATGATAATTAATTAAAATTTGAATATGAGGTGGAGGATCACATAAGTGACATCCATGGTCTCCCGTCAAGGCGAAGGGTTCCGTCGCCGGATATTGTATGTAGGAGACGCCTGTCCGAAGTGACAGCTCCTGCATACGATCCATTTGGATCGGGCTCTTCGCTTCTCAAAAGAGTAAGGACGTATGCGTAGTGACCCCAATATCGGGTCCTCATATTATTGGGGCGATATTGGATTGCGCATAGCGAGTTGTATTCCTGTTGACGGTTGGTTCAATTAATGACGGGTCAGCATTGCCTTAGGAGTGGTGGGTCCGGATGTTAAAGACCGAATTGGGAGATGCAAGTTGGACTTGCAAGGCGGGATGTGTTCCCGCTTCTTTTTATCCGAGTTGTAGGTTCTCATATTATTGGGATGCAACAAAGATAAGGAAGGAGATCCCAGATCTTGCTGAGTTATGTTGGTAAGTATATCTCTTACATTGAAAGTAAATAAGGGAATGAACTTTCAGTGTTGACAAGGCAAGACAACTTTGATATAAAAATTCCTAAATCAAAGTAAAATATGTATATAT
Source organism: Ottelia alismoides (assembly GCA_037367405.1). Taxonomy (NCBI): domain Eukaryota; kingdom Viridiplantae; phylum Streptophyta; class Magnoliopsida; order Alismatales; family Hydrocharitaceae; genus Ottelia; species Ottelia alismoides. The sequence goes on from JAZKJV010011044.1 coordinate 1,033,647, forward strand.
ATAAATTTGTACACTTATACAAATTTCTTATTTCAGATAATCCTTCATTAAAACCCACTCAATAAATACTCAATGATAACCAGTAAAATATCATGGATTGGACTCATGATCCAGATATTGTACTTGCATTTGGACATATAATGTATGTTGTTGCAATGTGCAAGTTTCCTCATAATATTGAGGAATGACAATTAAATAGATAATGGGACTACAACCCTAGGGTTTGTATGTCTCTATAGTCTTGATCTCATCGGATGTACTTTGGAAGTGACATATCGATGATTATCACAATTGTCAATTAATCCTTATAAAATCTAAGAAGACTTTCTGGCATACATATGTGCTCTCAACATTTAATCATGAATGACATGGTTCTCTGCATCATGCAGAATGGTGGCTCCATAAGAGATGATGTATTCAAAATGTTTGAATACCTACCTGAACCAATATTTTAAGGGTCTAGATGGATGTAGACATGATGAATGTCATCATTCTACTGTCTATACTCTGGGCATTCATGAAGCTTCATAATATTCATATTGTTTGAATTTAATGAGGCATGTATAAATGTTGAAATACTCTTACATTGAATTCTTTCGAATTTAACATAAGATATCCTTAGTCATAAGCAATGGTTGTTTATAGATAAAGAGAGCGCAGTGGAAGCATGGGTTGGACCCAAGTAAGAGGTATAGTCAAAGAGTTGACTGTACTTCTATGACTTCCATATGACAACCAAAGAGCTGAATGAATGCCAATACTGCAATAAGTTGATGTGTTGATAGTATGACTATCGAGTCTGTCTAGAATCCTTAGAGAAGGACTCGGATAGAGCATCAGAATAATCTACATAAATCATTGATATTGACTTGCTTATTGAATAAGATAAAGTCTTGTAATTGTATCTCAATCTTCTACAACACTTGCAATGGGTTGCATATGTTTTAGAAGACTGGAATAATTGATCTTAAGTTATGTAGTTATCCACATGGATTTTGATGCAATGGTTGCAATAATCTCTGTTGGATTGATAGACTTGTTAATTCCAGTGGGAGAGCCCTTAGTCTTAGAGAATGTCTCTATGACCTAGACATTAGAATACACTCATTGTTTGTTTCTAAATGTTGGAAATAAACATGAATTCTGGAATGGACCTATCATAAGGAGTTATGATGGAGATATTTCAGAAAGTAATCTAAAATCTAGTGGACTCCGCTAAATTAGAAAATTAATGAATGGTTCATTAACATTTCTAAAATACTGAAATTAAACCTTAAGATCAATAGGAGGATGAAGATCATTTGACAATGATCTAGCATCAAACCTTGGACATTTGTCTATTGATTTGATCAATAGGCTAGTAAGAGATGAAACTTTAGAATGTCTAACATTTCAAAACTTACATACTTATGAATATTGTATTCAAAGTAAAATGTCCAATACACCCTTCTTTGGGAATGGTGTAAGATGTCAAGGTATTCAGGATCACAAACATATTGATGTATGCGGATCATCTATATCATAGTAAACATTATGGATAAGTGATATCTACTAACGATTATGTATGATATGAGATTTCTTCTCTTCACTTAGAAACCTTTGAAATGTTCAAAGATTTCATCGTTTTTGGTTTACAACCAAAGTTTGAAGGAAGATAAAATGAATTTGATCTAATCAAGGTAGCTTGTACCTGTTAGATGAATTCAAAGGATACCTTATGGAGATATGAATATTATTTCTATCTCAATCCTCCTAACACACCTTAACTCAATAGAGTTATAGGGAGATACAATTGGATCATGTGTGACATGATCTTATCAATGATGAATTTTGGCATAATTATCCCTTAGTTTCCAGGTATATATATGTGTAGTAGAGACGACAATGTATATCCTTAAAAAGGTTCCATGCATGATGGAATCTAGCACTTGAGAGTGTTGCTTCATTAGGAAAATAAAGGATGGTATTGGATACCTACTTTATGACATTGAGATTCTTAAAATATCTCATCTCTAAGAATGAGATTCTTAGAGGTAGAGACTCTTAAGAATCAAGATAAAAAATGAAGTATAGGAACTCATTTAATCTTGAAAAGATAATGAGGAATCTGAAGTTGGAAACTAAAAGGACAATTAAAGATGAAACACTAAAACCTTTTCAAATGAGTTTAAGGAAGGATTCCATGTGTCAGAGAAATCTGACAATGATCGAACTTCATGTGATGAAGCTTCTGAAGATCATAGCATGGATAGATGGATGTTAGCAATAAAAGTCTAATGTAGACTTCATATACAAGTGTTGTATATAGAACTCCGAGGATCCACCTATATGGGTAAGACCTGTAAAGGTGTAAATGGATCTTCAAGAGAAAGGGAACCTGATGAGAAGGTAGAGACCTTCAAAGCACGGTTCGTAACCATGAGCTACACACCGGAAGAGAAGACATTGCTTGCAATGAGACTTGCTCTTCGGTGACCATGCTTAAAATCATCGGAATATTGCTAACCTTGGCTGCACTACTTGACTATTGCATCTTCAAGATGTAAGTCAAGATTGCATTCCTCTATAAATACCTCTCTGAGGATATTCACATGAAGTAGCCCCAGGGCTTCATGGTTGAGGAAATCAAGGTGTGCAAGATAAGGAATCCATCTAAGGACTCAAATAAGCTTCTTAAAGTTGGACCATAAGATATGATGAGATTATAAATGTTATAATTTCAGATAGAATGTTGATGAGCCATGTGAAGCTTAGTGGGAGTGCCTTTGTGTTCATCATGCTAAATGTAGATGATATCCTAATCATTTAAAATGATATAAGGATAATAATAAGTGTTTTATTATCTGGTTGTTCCATAACTTGAGATATGATCTCAAGGATACCCCTTGATCTTAGTTCTGAAGGTGTTCAGAAGCAAAGAGAATAGGGTATTGGGACTGTCACAATAGTAGTACACCTTGGACATATTCCATTCTTGGAAATTCTAAGAAAGGCTTCCATCCCTTAAGATATGGTACTGACCTATCTAAAGAGATAGCATCTCAAAGAGTTGAGGAAGTAAATGCTAGAACTACTTGCACTTGTGCATTAGTTATGAGAAGCTGAGTATATGCTAAATGTGTACAAAAGACAGATATCTGCCATACAGTGGGAGTAGTAAAGTGTTACTAATTATACTATGGAGATAGAACACTTAATTGCAGTAACAACAAAATCTTCATAGATGACAAGTTTTTTGAGATAGTGATCTCAAAGTCTTATCTTCAAAAGCTTAAGACTTTATAGATAGAGATCTAAAAGGTCTTAACTGTGGATACCTTAAGAGATAGTGATCTCCAGGAATAAGGGTATTCTGATAAGGATTATGGAAATACTAGTTATGATAATTGTTAAACTATAGTGTCAAGGACATTGTAGCTAACTAGATTGAGTATTGGTTGCATAAGATGCAACATTCGTATTAAATGCGAGCACTGTTACTGGGGATATGCAAGTGCCGTAAAAGGACTTGGCATAGTCTCGCGGGAACAGAGTGACTGATCAGCTTACCTAGATATTTTCTTAATAGCCTATGATTGTCACATGAGTGCGGGTTTAAATGATTAGCCCATTAATGGCTCTTTGGGCTAGTGGGAGATTGTTAGACATGCGAGCCCACGACGAGCCATTTTGCAATAAATGTTATTGCAAATATCATTCCCTGATCTAATATGAAGAATAAATAATTTGCATAATAGGTCCCTTAGTACAATTAGGGTTATGTACCATGGCCATCTTAATAATCATACAGCTGTTGATTCAACTATTGAATCATAAAGGCTGGTGCTTGGATGAATATCTAAAGAGTTAGATTGAGGACTCATCAAGCACCGTCAAATGATTGTTAAGAGATGATCTCCAGCCTGAGTAGGAGATGACAATCCTTATCTCTTAAGGCTGATATCGGACCGACCTCTTGATACAGGTCCTCTGCATAGGAATAGAGATTCGGAGGTGTCAGATTAGTTAGGTCAAAGAGTTGACTTAACGAGATCGAGATAACAGAAGTCCTATATCATATGCTGTCATGATATAGGCACACATCCTCTGACCGGAGACAGATGTGTTACTATATGTCTGAGTATGTACATTTGGCATACCAATAGGATGATGACCTAACCAAGGTCTATACACCGGTGCGCTGGTGTGCATGTAAGGGCATATGAGTAATGCGATCTCTCAAAGGGATCATACATGTTCATTTACTGAGCCGGAAGACATGAGCTCACTCATAAGATATTGGGAAGAATCAAATTCCGTGCACGGTCGTCTCGCTTTGGAAGCTTGACTGAATTTGTAGGTTTGATATATACTTTTGGAAAGTATATGATCAAGACCTAGGTATGATATATGCTTTTGGAAAGTATATGATCGATACCAACTTCCAATGATCGAATGAGAAACTTACTGATAAAACCATGAAGTAGACAGTGTAAAGTTGATCTAATACTTCGGGTTTAATCTGAGTCTTCCAGTATGCAGGATGTACAGGTATTGGGAATACCTGAGGGTGATGTGATCATAAACGATTGTATAACCATGACGCTTCCATTCCTAGGGAGTGATGAAACGGGTCTGGATTTTAGTGACTCCTCTCAGTAGAGAAGTGATCTAATCTTGGTCCAAATGTTGGACATTGATGTGAATGTGATTCAGATACAATAAGAAGATTAGATTTGCGGTCTTGATTTAATCAAGCATCTATGGGAGGCCCGCGATATGGATTTGAGATATGATCTCAATATCCAAGTCACTATACGTGGAACAATACAATCGTCCTGTCCTTATCTCCAAGTATCTGCGGAGAAAGCGCATTATCCTTGAAGGAGTTCATGGATAATTCTATTGTTGATATATGTATCCAAGCATTGAGAAAATGGATAATTAAATGTGATTTAATTATCATGAGTAATGTGAATTTGATTCATATTATAAAGAGAATTATCTTAGATAATTAAATGTGATTTGATTGTCAAAGATGTAAATAATGTGAATGTGATTCATATTATTTGGACACAAGAGAATAGAGATCCAAGATGATTTAATGTGATTTAATTATCATGGATATGAATAATGTGGATAGCAATATCCATATTAGTCATATATATTATAAATGTGATTTATAATATATAAGAGAGAGCTATTTGTAATTTACATTTGTTAATTAAATGTTAATGTGAATTGGATTCACATTGGACATTAAATTAAAAATGTAATTTACATTTTATTTTGGGTTGTGAATATGATTCACAAATTTCCAATGGCATGATTGCAATGTTCACAAAATAAATTGGATTTATTTTTGTGAAATAATTTGCAACAAAAGTTGTTGCAAATATTGGAGAGAATCATGAGATAATGTAATCTCATGTAATAGGAAAAGGAGTCTCCCTTCCTAATGAGGAGAGGGGACGGCCACAATTCCATAAGGAATGTGGTGGCCGTCCACCCTCCTTATGGAAGGAGGCTTGCCTCCTTTCCTATTTCTCCAAAGGAGATTGATTTTATATAAATCAAATTATATTTATTATATATTTGATTTTTATTAAATTAATTGTTGTTGTGTTTTTAGCAACAAATCATGACCATTGAAAGAAACACACATCAATGTGAACCATTGGATTTGTGTTGTCACATGGATTGAGATCCATGGATCACAAAATGTTATAAAAGGAGAGGCTCCCCTTTGCTCTTCTTTACACACATAAGTTGAGACAACAAGCCTCTCTCTCTTCTCTCTACATGTCTAGTCTCTCTCTCCCTCTCATGTGGCCGTCCACCATGGATGACCTAGAGAGGTTCTCCATCGCCGCGGCATCGTCGTTATGCTGCCCGATTGTTTGCTTGTGGATCTTCGTCTCCTTCGATGCACCTCGCTCGTGAAGAAGACGTCGGATCTCGTGTGTCGAGATCAGGAGATCCATCGCTTGGATCATCAACATGGATTGCGAGAAGCACGCGGTTCATCCCCGCGCTCGCAAGCGTCTCCTCCGTCGGATCGGACTTGAGACAGGAGGTCTCTTTGTTTAGAGACTCGATCGCATCCACGCTTCAAGAGGTAACCCTAATACTTGTTTGTGGTTTAGACGAAACGATCCGAGAAGTGTTCTTGGATCATGTGGTGTCGTCGCATAAAAAATTTTAATTTCCGCTGCATAGAACAACTAGTGCGACTAGTCGTTCTTCGTTGTATCCGATATGACGATCACGCTTCCGTGATGCGCTTGAGGATCTAACCATATCCTTCATTCTTAGCATTCGCGTATAATAAGATCAAAGAGAGTGTTGCGCTCTCAAACCCTATATATCGATGTAAGCGAATCAGAAGATTCTGATTTTGTTGTTGATAGCTCAAGTACCAGTGACGATGACCTCAGCGGTCTTGAGTCTGAGAATAGCTACCACTATCTCTTAGATTCAGATTTAGAGGATGTTGAGGACTTCGAAGGTAGAATATCCACCAACGACATGGAGATTCTGGACATTGCAGTTGGATCCGAGTTCGATGGACATGATGAATTTAAACATGCATTAAGCACTTATTGTCTGAGGCGTGAATTTGATGTGAGATTTATAAAGAGTGAGGCAGTACGGGTGACAGCCATATGCAGGGGAGAAGATTGTAAATGGTGAATCCATGCTTCTAGACTCCAAGATAGCATGCGATTCCGAGTCAGGACTCTACATGGCGAGCACAATTGTTCCTCTGTCAGTAGGATTGGCAATTCATTGGCTTCACAAGAGTGGATTGCCAAGTACATTGATCCATGGATCAAGGACAACCCAGAAATGACTGTCAACGTTATATCTCGACGACTAGCCGAGCAATTCCAAGTCCGTTTAACTTACATGAGGATATGGAGGGGAAAAAGGATTGTCCTAGATAAGATCCGAGGAAAAGTTGAGGAGTCATATGAGAGACTTCCATCTCTCATTTATGAACTGAAGAATCGTAATCCTTCAAGTGTAATTCACTATGAAACTGAGAAGGACGATTCATTTCTACGTGTTTTCATATCGTTGAAAGCACAAAGGGAAGGTTTTATTCAAGGATGTAGACCTTTCATAGGTCTGGATGGGTGCCA